>LFRF01000025.1:272800-319097 GCA_001189435.1 Tolypocladium ophioglossoides CBS 100239
CCTGATACATCCAAAGGTACTTCTTTGGGCTCAACCTTCGTATCATAGTGGCATTTAATGGCTATGAGGTCTGCTCGGCATCGATGCCCTGGCCGCGAGAAAATTCGCGTAGAAGATCCACGAGCCCCTGTCACCGCTCTCGGCAGGCAACAGACAGCCAGAGACCGGGGTGTTGTATCCCCATTTTTCGCCCCAAGTGCGTCACTGAGTCTCCATATCATCCCCATGCTCGAGAAGAGCCTGGCCATGTGGGAGTGTCCGAGAGCCTGGCCATGTACAGTGGAGTGCCTTGGCCAAGTCCCAACTGTAGACAGGCGAAGGAGCGCCTTCCTTGTCCAACTCGCGGTGCCGCATGGCCAAGAGCAGTGCCGTCCATCCACTCCATGTGCCGAGCCACGAGTCGCCCCACGCACACTCCCTCCCCTCCTATCACAGTTTCAACTTTGCGGCCCACAACTTTCATCAACTGCCTAGCAAGACACCACCCAAGAACAACAAGAACACCCCCTGGGCGGCCTCGATAAACCCTGGCAGCATGGGAGAGAAAGGAGAGATCTGCACTTGGTCATTCTCTGGTTTTGGAATGGCCTGTCATCCAAGGTGCTTCTGATACTACCAGCCTGTTGTTGAGGGAGGGCTCGAGAGATACGAGCCTCGGCGTATCAAGCAGTCCGAACAGGCCGGCCTCGAAGAGAAGAACAGGGTGACGCAACTAGTATTCTCTATCTTCTCCTCCCCGTGGATCGTCTGCTTATACACAAGGGGCCGATATCATCGCCGCGAGTGAACCAGCCGCCCCCTGACCCAAACCTTCTTGGTGTTGCGGTCGTCGCCGTTGAACAACCACTTGGCTATTCTCTCGTCCCACGTTTCCCACCCGAAGATATCGACCTTGCCGGCGTCCTCGAAGCTGTCCCCTGCTGCTTTCTCGGCGCTATCCCCTGCTGCGTTCTCGGCGCTGTCCCCTGCTGCCTCCTCGGCGCTATCCCCTGCTGCGCCTTGTTGAGCGCCCTCTCCCGCTCGCGTGCCGCTCTCTCCCACGCTCCCGAGGCCCACGAGCTGCGCATCCCACTGCATGCCGACCTCGAAGCCGCCGATGCTGTCCGCCAGCCCGACGACCCTCGCGCCGCCCCTCGTGGCGAGGTAGAGCACCTCCTCGACCGTCAGCTTGCTCCTCTCGCGGGCCTCCCGGTCGCGGAGCCCCATGGCGACATGCCTGCTCACGAGGGCCGCCTGCCGCGCCGCATCGAGTATGGACGGGCTGAAGCCGCCGCTCATGTCGGTGCCCAGGCCGACCTCGATGCCCTTGTCCCACAGCCAGCGCACGCGCGCCTCGCCGCTCGTGATGGAGCTGTTGCTGCAGGGGCAGTGCGCCACCTTGGACTGTCGCCTCGCGATGAGCCGGGCCTCCTCCTCGGACAGGTGCACGGCGTGCGCGAGGATCGTCTTGTCCGTCAGGAGGCCGTGGTTGTCATAGACGGCGGCATAGGAGCCGGCCATGGGGAGCAACTCGGCCACGAGCTGCATCTCGCCGGCGTTTTCGGAAATGTGCGTCTGCAGCGGCAGGCCCTGCTCGCGATGCACCCTGGCGAGGCCGAGCATCGACTCGCTGGAGCACGACGGGGCGAAGCGCGGCGTCAGTATCGGCGAGACAATCTCGTACTCGGGGTCAATGTGCTTGATGTGGGCGATGGTCTCCAGCGTCGCCCTGAGCGACTCCTCGGGCGACTCGTCGCGGTAGTACTCGGGGCAGAGATCTACCGAGTCCATGCACACGCGCCCGMTGAACGCTCGCTGGCCCATAGCCAGGCACAGGTCCGCCAGCAGGTTCGTGGCAGCAACATCCACCGTGGCAAAGTAGGCGGCTGTGGTGGTGCCGTGGGCTAGCGTGCGGCGCACACAGGCTGTGTACACCCTGCGCGACTTGGCGAGGTCCTTGAGGCTGGCCTCGAGAGGGAACGTGTACTGCTCGAGCCAGGCGAGCAGCGTTGTCTTGCCGAAGATGCCCACGTTGGGATACTGAGAGGCGTGGACGTGCGTGTCTGGGTTCTCTCGCGTCAGCATCAGCACTCGGGCAGGGTCCTGGTGCGTCCTTGCTCACCTATGAAGCCGGGAAAGAAGAACTGCCCCGGCTTGCACGCATGCACGTCTACTTCACGCTCCCTCCAGCCCAAGCCCCCGAGAAGCTTGTCCTTGGCGGCGCTGACATTCCCAGAGGCGGCATCGATGGCGGCAATCTTGCCTTGGGCGTCCACGGCGATGGCGGCATCGTGCAAGAACTCGAGTTCCTCGCGGGTCTTGCAGTGCACAAAGGTGCCCAGCAACAGCTGCTTCCTGCCGGGCGACGTTGCCGACGACGWCGAGGCCATTGCGTCTGTTCCTGGTCTTGTTGCGGCCTCGCAGTCTGCAGAGTGGCCGCTTGTCTGTCTATCCGACGGCATCCGGGCGGCGGAGGATGAGACAATTCCAGAACAAAAGGGGGAGCAGACCAACAACGCGACACGGGGAGGAGGAGAATAAATGGATGGACAGCTCCACAACAGAGCCAGAGGGCAAGAAAAGCCCCGCTCCCGTTCGACCGACCGCGGCTGGGCGCTTTCTTTGTCTTGGCCGCGTCCGAGTTTGTATCGCCTGCCGGTTCTGGAAGCGTCCGTTGAGGGTTCCGTGTTCCTCGACTGGCGGCCTGTGACGGGGCTCGGAGGAGACGTGGCCCCACATCGGTGACGGTGGTCGCCGGCCACCGGTCCACACAAAGCCCAATCAATCAACATGGACAGTCCCGACTCTTTGTTCCATCACGCTGTACGGAATACGGAGTACCTTGATGTGCCCAAGGCGACGAGTTGTATTGTTTGGCACCCCATCAAAGCTCAGGCCATGCGCCGAGTACGCAAGTCTATTAGTCGTATCGGGACAACCCGTGGGAGCTTGGGTCCCTCTAGTGAGAATACATGTAGGAGCTACCATGACACTAACAAGCGACAAAAACATTCTCGCCCGCCTTCATTAGGCGACACAACTCCACGGCGGCTTGATGCTCCCTTTCCTACTTCACCTCTGCCGCAACCTCCTCCCCTCAGGCCGCCGCGCCGGGCCCCTCGTACTCGATACTCGCGCCGCTGTCGCTGCCGGCCTTGCCGTCATCCTCCCCCGCGTACTTGTCCCAGTTCGCCAGCACAGCCCCGATCTTGGGAGAGTTGGTCAACTTGTACACGTCCTCGAAATACTCTTTGGTGAGCGCAAACGGCTTGGCCGTCACGTTCGGAATATACTTGCCCACCAGCTTCGATGGGTCAATCGTCGTCTTGTTGATCTTCTTGAGCAGGAATGATCGGAAAGGCTTGACGCCTGACCGCAAGAAGGTCGAGTGGAAGGGCACGTCGATGCCTCGCAGCGGGATCGTCGCGAACCCTCGCTCCAGCTCCAGCGGCACCGGCTTCTTCAGCGTCGCCTCTGCGCACCCTCGGATAATCTCCCGCAGCGCTCCCTTGGCTTCCTCAATGTTGCTTCTCATCTCTTCAATGTCGATCTGCTGCTTCTTGAGGAAGTTGGTCACTCCGGCCAGCGTGTCGAGCGCCCTCAGGTCGCCCGCGCACACGTACTGCATGTTGGCAATGTTGTAGTTGACAATCTCCAGCAGCCACCCAGTCTCCTCCGCAATGTTGTTCACAACAAACTGCAGCGCCTCCTCGTTGAATGTCTTGGAGATGCGACTGGGGTTCACCGCGCACATGGAGTAGTTGGATCGCCCGGCCGCGTCGCGCTCCACCGCCACCTGCATGGTCAAGCCGCGGTAGAAGACGACCGACACCAGAGATTCGATGGGCATCACGTCAGCCAGCGCAGCCAGCGCAGAGTACTCGCCCAGAGAGTGGCCCGCAAAGGTGCTGTCCCTCGGCACGAGCCCCTTGGCCTTCATGTCCTCGAAGCTGGCCTTTTCCATAAGCGTCAGCGCAGGCTGCGTGAACCGCGTCGCCGACAGCAAGCCCGTCGGTGACCGGTACGTGTACGACGTCGTGCTCTCGCTGATGTCCTTGAAGATGCGCTCCGACTTGATGGACCCGTCGGCAGCAACAGTCTCAAACGTCATGGCCATGTAATTCTGTCGGATGGCCTTGCCTCTCGGCCCGCCAAAGTGAATGGTGAGCTCCTTGGGGTTGTTCTTGACAATGTTGGTAATGGAGAAGCCTGAGAAGCGTTAGTATAGCGCACATCTGTGTTTGCGTGTCCATCGTCATCGAGCAACTTACCATAGTTGTCGAGGAGGTACTTGTCTGCGCGGTCCCAAACCTCCTTGGCCACAGGGCTGCTTCCGTACAACTCCATGCCCATGCCCTGCTCCTGCGAACCCTGGCCGGTGAACACGTAGGCAGTCACCGGTTGCTCGATCTCGGCCTCGCCGAGCAGCACCTTCTCCTCCGTCTCCGTGTTGCTAACCTCGACCTTGATGATCTTGCGGCCAGCAACCATGCCGACATGCTGCAGCTTGACTGAGATGTCGTCATTCGGAAGAACCATGCCGACCAACGAAGCGTGGAAGCTTCGGACACGGCCAATGTCGTTCTCGGCAGCCCAAGTCTCAACAAGGCTTCGGACCGCAGCGCTCGAGTACATGCCGTGCGTGATGGTTCCGGGGAGGTTGGCGTAGCTCGAGAAGACGCGAGAGACGTGGATGGGGTTGTAGTCTCCCGAAACACGAGCGTACGTCTCATTCGACGCGGGCGCGCGGAGCTGCAGAGGCGTCTTGCCGCTCAGAGGGATAGGATTCTCAAAGTTGATCGGCTGGTCAAGCGGCGACCCGTTCCGCTCCAGATAGTCGATGACGGGGTTGCCATGAGACTCACCAGCCTCATAGTCGACGCTGGCGACCTGGATCACCTCCTTGGTGGGCAGCTCCAGCAGGACCTGACCGCGGGTCTCGACGCTGCTGAAGACGTTCTTGTTCTTGTAGCGCACAAGACTCTGCAGGCGGAAGGTCAGAGTTTGGCCAAGCAGGTCAATGTCATTGGGAACCTCGTCGACAGCAAACCACTGCTTCGATCGCAGGACCGCCACGTCCTTGCTGGTGGCCAGGTGAACCTGGACCGGCGTTTCGATCTTGCGCTGGAAGGTGTTCTCGTAGTCCAGGTACGTTCCACGGTACAAGAACTGCGAGGTCACCTCCATCACAGGCTGTCCATCTCGAACGATGGTGCCGCAAACCTCAACCATCTTGCCCGACTCCTGGTTGATGACGGCGTTGATTTGGGCCGTGGTGGAGATTTCGTCGCCCTTCTTCAGCGGCTCGGCCCCGGGAATCATGCGGAACTGATTAGACAGATGTACGAGCTTGAGCAGGTCGCCGTCAATGGTGCGTGGGAAGATGGGCTTCGTAATGGCCTTCCAGCCGACAACAATGGCGAAGTCCATGGGCGCATAGACAACCTTTCCAGGCCTGTCGACAAAGGCCTCGCCAGTGTTGCCGACGGCATGGACGAAGTCGTTGATGGCTTCGCTGGTAATGGTCGTGCGACCTCCGTCAAAGTTGCTCGTGACCACGGCATCGAGGTCAAGGGGGTCGTTTCCGAACCATGCCTTCCAGTAGAACTCCTTGATGCGGTCGTTGCGGTCCTCCATGACTTCATGAATGGGAGCGTATCCAGCCTCTGGGTGGTATGTGAACTTCAGGGTCAAGGCAACAGGCTTTCCGAGAGCAGTGGTGTCCTTGATCATGTTGACGAGAATCTCGTTGTTTCCTGCCAGCTTGACTTCAATCACATCCACGTACTGGTTGTGTCTCGGCTGTTCCCTGACAATGATTTTCGTCTTCGCCGGCTCGTTGGGGTACTGGATTTCCACAAACAAGCCGCGAGCAGGCGCAAATATGCGTCGCATGGGGTTGGTTTGGAACTTCTGTCCTTGGGCAACGATATCAGACATCAGCAGGGCGTATCTCCAGTTGCGGTTAGGTCCAGCCAGGAGGGAGAGCCACGAGTCGATGGATGGCATGGCGGTATTTGCAGCAGACGACAGACGATACGTGTTCTTGTGAGTGTCGTAGCTCACAGTCAGGCCCTCAACGTCGAGAGGAATATCGGACTCGACAAGCTTGCCGCCAAAGTACTCAACAGCAGGAATAGAGCTCTCGTCATCATTGTAGTAGTCCTTGGTCAGAGAGGCAATGTGAGACTTGTGAATGCCGTCCAGGATATCCTGAATCGGCTCATCGATCACGGTGGAAAACTTGGCTGCCGTCGGGCCTTGGAGAATGCAAGTGCGTCCCACATCCTGGCCGATGACGGCGTCGAGATCTTCCGACTGCCACAGCGAGTCCTTCTTGAAGAAGAACTCGAAATTCTGGTCCAGAGCGGGGATGAAAGTAACGGGCTTCTGGCCGGGCCGCATGCAGAGGAGCAAGAAGTGTTGGACATCTTGCGCGTTGATGATCTGGCTCTCGGCCTCGGGATAGTAGGCTAGGATTCGATCAACGGTGCTGAACGGCTCGTCCAGGTCGGCGTAGTTTTGCAGCAACGAGGGCTTGCCAGGAGACGTCGTGAAGCGCTCCTCGACCCGGTGAATGAAATCGCCAGTGAGTTTCGTGTACGACGGATCGATCCACCGAGACTGGTGCTTCACGTAAAGCAGCTCGACCAAGCGGCGTACGACCTCGGCGTACGTCATGTCTTCCAGATCAACTTCCTTGCCGGCCTTGTTGCAGCCGAACCAAACCTTTTGGAAATCATCGTTCAGCTTCTTGATGATGTGCTCGCGGCTCTTCTTAAGCTCTGCCACCCTCTTTTCCTTGGGCAAGCTGAAGATCTTCTGGTCCATCTCGGCCCAGAACCTGACACCACGGGTAGCTAGCTTGTGGATGGGCTCGCCCATCTCCGATCGCACCGTGATGACACCGCCGGCGGGTCCCTTGTAGGTCTTCTCCCACTCACCATCCTCCAGTCCAGGGGCATCGATGATGGCCTGCTTCGCATTCTTGCTCGTGTGGGCTTCCTTGGCGACCATCATGCGGCTGCCAAACAAGCAGCCGTCAAAAGGCATCGGCGGGTAGCCATATTTCTTGGCCCAGTCACCGGTGATATAGGGGTAGGTGTCGTCCGCGCCACCGAAGCCACTACCGGCCACCAGGATAATGTTCTCATGGCGTCGAATACGGCTATACATTTGCAGAACGGGCTGGTGGAAGTCCTCAAAGGAGTGATGGCCACCGCCTCGTCCGCCAGTCCACTGGAGAATGACGGGGAAGCTCGGGTTGGCCTTGGCGATGTTGATGACTGCTTGAATAGCCTCGACAGAGCCCGGCTTGAAGCCGATGTGCTTCAAACCCAAGGTCTCAATGTACTCCTGAGCGACCTCGATCGAGGGCACACCAGCACCGATAGTCAGACCCTCAATAGGCACACCCTCGGAGCGTAGTCTGCCAATCAAGGGGATCTGCCAAGCCATGGCGCGAGGGTTCACGTAAATCAGGTTGACAGTGATTCCGCGTCCCGAAGGAATGGCCTTTTCGATCTTGGCAAGGGCTTCTGTCATCTTCTTTCCATTGAAGTAGCCGCCACCGGCAAGTTCAATGTGATAGCCCGCATTCATCGTAGCAGCCACGAAGTCCCATGGCACGGTTGCGGGCGTCATTCCTGCGACCATGACGGGAGGCAGGCCGAGAAGTCGGCTCATCTTGGTGTCGACATACTTTTGTCCGCTGGATGTCTTGACCAGTCGTGGACCAAACTCCTTGACCCAATCTATGGCATACCTCATGGCATTCTCTTCGTCCCTATCGAAGAGCTCAGGCTTATACCCAACCTCGGTGATTGTGCCATCGACAGTGCCAGCAAGGATGACGCGAACACCGGTTCCCTCCTTGTTCCGGCTGGTCAAAATACCAAGGCCAGAGACGCCTCCAGGGCCGAAGTCGAGGATGTGAGTCGCTCGAGGGAAGACGGTGGCCTTCTCCCAGTTGACGGGGTCACGCGTGATCAGGCGCACTAGAGAGGGGACGACGTTGCCATTCACCTCGGTGCGGAGGTCTTTGCCGGTGTTTGTGTCTAAGACTGGGATGGCCAAGGCGCTGGAATCAATGCTCACGTCCTTCAAATCCTCGTCGATTACAGCGGTCGCCTCTGCGAGGTATTTGCTGTGGAAAGGGGCAGTGATGGGGAGGAACCGGTTGGCGAACCGGACTTTCCTCTCAGTGTAAGGGACTCGCGTCTGGTCAAGGCCTGTAGGCGCCTTGACTTTGCGCAGCTGGGAGTTGAGGCCATATAGAGAGGTGGGAGGGCCAGTAACGACGAGGTTGCGGGGACTGTTGATGAGAGAAATACTGATGTGGCGGTGGGGAGGGAGATATTGGTTGGTGGCATCGATGTGCTTTTGGACCTCTTGCTGAGACAGGTCGCGAATGCTGAGCATAGGGGTAGGGGTTCCTTCGCCATGTTCCATGGACTCTCGCAACATGGTCGGCGTCAGGGACGTGGCGGGGAATGCCTGCTGGCTTCGTGTTCCGATCCAGAACAGAATTGCCAAGGTCGACCCGACAATCTCACGCCACGAGTCCCAGGAATCGGCGGCTGCGGTTGCCGCGGCCATGACAATGCCCTGAGAATGGCCAGTGGTACCACTGATGCGCTCGCGCAGGTGGCCAGGGTCAATGCGGAGGACCTTGCAAGTCACCTCGTAGTGCGCCATCTGGACCAGCCCAATCAGGGGAAAGCTGACGGGCGCGGAGATCAGGTAGTCGACATCCGGGGTGGAGTCGGGGTGATGAAGCCAGTTCATGATATCCAGCCCCTTGGGGAACGACTTTTCCGCATTCGGGTGGTTCGACAAGGTCTGGAGTTGCTCGGCAGCGGAGGTGATGAGCTCGCCGACGAAGCTCGGGTAGGTCTCGAACAATTGACGGAGCTCCTCGAAGTACTCCTCGATGTTTCCTTGGCCGCCAAAAATGGTGTAGACATCGGCCGAGCCATCGTCCGAAGCCCGTAGCAGGGCAGACTCGTGGGGCTTGATGGCTCGGTTGGAGACTACCCGAGCGACGTAGTAGCTGCGGATGACCTCGAGCTTCTTGGATTCGATGCCCGGGAGGGTAGCGGCGAGTGCGTGGGCCTCGTTTCATCGGAGGAAAGCCCGCTCAAACTCGTTCAAGACGAGCTTGAGTACTTCCTCGTACGAGCCCTGCGCATCGTCTTCTCCCTCGTCCACCTCGCCGGCAACGAAGCCCAGGTACCTTGCGACCAGCTCCGCGACGGACGACGGCTCGTCATCTTGGGCAAGCTCGTCGGTGGCGGCGGGCAACGTGGCCACGAAGCGGTCTTTTAGCTGCGAGGCATGGAAGTGGAGGTTGGTCGGGACGAGGAGGGAAGTTTCGAGGGTGCCGTGGGAGAGGGTCAACGGCCGGAACGAGGAGCTGGATCTGGGAGTGGAAATGCCCGTCTGGGGACCGGTTCCTGTGCCGTACATGATGGAGATGGGTATCGAACAACTCTGAGGGGCATTCGAGGTCAGCGACGCCGTCCGGCACTGGCACAAGGGGCAGGGCGCAAGCATACCTATCAATTCAATTCAACTTCTGAAGCCTTAAGCAGCTCCGGGGCTGTCGCTCGTGGGGTGGCGCGGCGAGGTGCAACGTCGCCAACGCGAAACTGCTCGGCCCTCGTCTGGTCTGGGCGTGTCGGAAGGACTAACAGCAACGGGATGAGCTTCAGAGCAGGCGCACTGCAGCACCTGACCAGCTCGACGGAAGGAAAAGAAGGGGAGACAGCGATGAAAGGGAGGGGAGGAGGGAGGATCGCGGGCGTTGTAGGAGTGGTGGAAAGGTGAGGGCGAGATCTCTCAACGTATAAGTGAAGCCGGGGAGAAAATTCGGGCTGAGGGTTGTTGCTAGGCCGAGCAGGTCGTGCAGGTCAGGCCAGGTCCGGTCCCAAGGCTCGTTGCGGCAGAGTGGCTGCATCCGAAGCTCGAGGCGTCGAGGCGTGTGGCTCGCCAAATTTTTAGTTCTGTTGGGGATGGTCGGCGCAAAGGGTCCCCAGCAAGTCCGGAGTACTCCGTACCTCGACCTGTACCGGTACTTGTGCTCCAACCAGACAACGGCGGCAGCGTCACAACCGTTGATGCGCAACCTGCAGTTTGTTGAAGAGCCTGCATGCAGGTTGTTCGCCGCCACGTCCGCGGTTTCGGCGACTTATCTACGAGGAGAGACTCGATGTTCTCATCAGCGAGCACGATTGGATGCTTTGCATGCAGTAGTCATCAGCTTATCCGGATTGCGTGCTTTGGAACTGCCCGAGAAAATATGGGAGGCATGAGGGATGGCCCGGCAACCTTTGTAATATTGCCGAGTTGCAACAACATAAGGTGAGTCTCTTTGCTCGGATGCCGCCTCATCCAACGATGCTACGTATGAGTTACATGCCTCGCATAATCCCTTGCATTAACAATGGACTGGCCAGAGACGGCAAGTCTCAGCTCTGTGAAAATGGCAGAAAGGGGCGCTCTGTGAGAATACGGATACGTCGGTAGGTGGGGAGGCCAGACCTCATGAGATTGCACCAGCCCGACCAGACGTATCGAGTCATTGCCTCCGCAATTCAAGTGACCCTCGACAACAAACACTGGCGGCATTGCTGCAAGCCAACGCCTCGCGGTGTTCATGTTTATTCTTAGCGGGAATCGGCCGATATCGTGCACCCGTCAAGACGAGGTGGCTTCCCTCATGGTGGCAGTGACGAGATGGAGTGGTGTGGTGCAAGTGGTGGTGACATGTACCGGTACTTCGGATGCACCTGTCCCGGCGAAATTGCGCCAAAACGCGTCGCCTTGCCACAAGGTTACGTGCCCACGAAGCCGCGGTGGGACGGGCTGGATCTCGCCCAAGCGTCGCAGTGCCCCGTCATCTCACAGGGGGCTCTGCCAGACACCTTAGGCAAGGTACCGTACCCATCAGGCTACTCTCGCATGACAGCCTGGTTACCGGCATCGATCCGAGGCTGGCCATGGCCAACACGATGCCGTGTGCTGCCGCTCTTCCAGGGCGAGCCCTTTGCACAAGGGACGCGGCAGCGATGCACAGCCAGCTCCGGTCTTGCTTCGCGTTGCTGATCGGGAAAAATAGGCTGACAGACTCTATACTTCAAACCGGAGGGGATGATGGGAAAACTGAATAGCCTGTCCAAGCCATGTCACTGGTTCCCCGGGATCAAAGCGACCAGGGGAGAGGACTATCGCCCCTTACCGTGTTGGGACTAGACCGGCAATGTGGTTGAGAAGCCCGCTGCACCCTGCTGATGCAACCCGTCCTGCTGCCCTGGACCCGCGCCCCCCAAACGTCCCCCAATTTTTTTCTGCGCGACGTGATGGTGGGCCCGCTCGGTTCAACAATCGAAAGCCTCGTGTTCGTCTTCTGGACCTTGCCTGCTTGCTTGCCCATCAGTCGAGCCTTCGTCCATCACCTCGACCTTCGCCCCGTTTCCGCTCCGCCGACCCTCCGAGACTTCTTCCATCTACGTACCTCGCAACTCACCTCACGGGCAAGGAGGCTCGGGCGACTCCTTATTCTGCTCTTCTCGACTCTATTCTCATTTGCTCTTCCTGCGTGCCCATCTTCTCACCTCGGAGCTCGGAGCCACGCTCGAGACGCCCAATTCTTCGACGGGTTACGCCGTCCCCGAGTGTATAACCTCGACCATCGCGTTGTCTAGACAGGCGGCGACCTAATTCAACCCGCGACGAGTTTACCGGCTGCGAATTCATCGGGATACCTCCCAACTACCCCAACGCCTCGAATCCACCCACATCCTCCATCATGCGGCCCGAAGTTGAGCAAGAGCTCGCCCACACCCTGCTCATTGAGCTTCTCGCATACCAGTTTGCCTCGCCGGTGAGATGGATCGAGACTCAGGACGTGTTCCTCGCGGAGAGGACGGCCGAGCGCATTGTCGAGATCGGTCCCGCGGATACCCTCGGCGTCATGGCCAAGCGCACATTGGCCTCCAAGTATGAAGCTTACGACGCCGCCAAGTCTGTCCAACGACAGATACTCTGCTATAACAAGGATGCGAAGGAGATTTACTACGACGTCGACCCCGTTGAGGAAGAGCCGGAACCCGCCGCCGCCGCTCCTGTTGATGCCTCCAGCTCTGCCGCTGCGGTTGGCACCCCGGCTGCTGCGGCGGCTCCTCCGCCCCCCAGCTCCGGACCTGCTGCCCAGGTTCCCGATCAGCCCGTTCAGGCCGTTGATATCGTCCGTACCCTGATTGCACAGAAGCTCAAGAAGCCCCTTCTTGAGGTTCCCCTCAGCAAGGCCATCAAGGATCTTGTTGGCGGTAAGCCACCCATCTTCTGTGCCGCGCATTGGCGCAAATTCTAATTGAACCGCAGGGAAATCCACTCTTCAGAACGAAATCCTTGGTGATCTCGGAAAGGAGTTCGGCTCGACCCCTGAGAAGCCGGAAGACACTCCCCTTGACGAGCTCGGCGCTGCCATGCAGGCTACTTTCGACGGCAACCTCGGCAAGCAGTCGCAGTCCCTCATTGCAAGACTAATTTCGTCCAAGATGCCGGGAGGCTTCAACATCACGGCCGCTAGGAAATACCTCGAGACGAGGTGGGGCCTTGCATCGGGCAGACAAGACGGTGCTCTGCTTCTGGCTCTGACCATGGAGCCCCCGTCGCGCCTTGGCTCCGAGGGCGATGCCAAGGCCTTCTTGGATGATGTGACCCAGAAGTATGCCGCAAACGCCGGCTTCAGCTTGTCCACTGCGTCATCCTCCGGCTCGTCTGGCGGTTCTGGAGCCGGCATGATGATGGACCCAGCCGCCATCGATGCCCTCACCAAGGATCAGCGGGCCCTCTTCAAGCAGCAGCTGGAGCTGTTTGCCCGCTACCTCAAGATGGATCTCCGTTCCGGCGACAAGGCCTTCATCGACTCGCAAAAGTCAGAGAAGGTTCTCCAGGCACAGCTCGACCTGTGGACGGCCGAGCACGGCGACTTCTACGCTTCAGGCATTGAGCCTGTCTTCAGCCCCCTCAAGGCCCGCACATACGACTCGTCTTGGAACTGGGCGCGTCAGGATGCCCTCAGCATGTATTTCGACATCATCTTCGGCAGGCTGCAGGCTGTCGATCGTGAAATTGTCAGCCAGTGCATCAGGATCATGAATCGATCAAACCCTAAGCTGCTCGACTTCATGCAGTATCACATCGACAACTGCCCCACGGAGCGAAGAGAGACCTACAAGCTTGCCAAAGAGCTCGGGCAGCAGCTTATTGAGAACTGCAAGGACGTCTTGGACGTCTCCCCCGTCTACAAGGATGTGGCTGTCCCCACCGGCCCCCGCACGACTGTCGATGCTCGCGGCAACCTCAACTATGAGGAAGCCCCTCGCGCAAGCTGCCGAAAGCTGGAGCACTACGTTCAGCAGATGGCCGAGGGCGGCAAGATTTCCGAATACGGAAACCGCACCAAGGTCCAGAGCGACTTGCAGCGCATCTACAAGCTCATCAGGCAACAGCACAAGATGTCAAAGACCTCCCAGCTTGAGATCAAGAGCCTGAACGGAGATGTTTTGCGCTCTCTTGCCATGAACCAGAGTCAGATCATTCCCAAGGAGAACGGCAAGAGCAAGAAGGCGAGTCTCAAGGGTACCAACAACAACAAGGGCAAGGTCGAGACCATCCCTTTTCTTCACCTCAAGCGTAAGACTCTCCACGGCTGGGATTACAGCAAGAAGCTCACTGCTGTCTACCTCAACTGCCTGGAGGACGCTGCCAAGTCCGGCGTGACCTACCAGGGCAAGTATGTCCTCATGACCGGTGCCGGCGCTGGATCCATCGGCGCCGAAGTCTTGCAGGGCCTCATCAGCGGTGGCGCAAAGGTCGTGGTCACCACCAGCCGCTTCTCGCGCGAGGTGACCGAGTACTACCAGTCCATGTATACTCGCTATGGCTCGCGTGGATCTCAGATCGTCGTGGTTCCTTTCAACCAGGGCAGCAAGCAGGATGTGGAGGCCTTGGTCGACTACATCTACGACACCAAGAATGGCCTTGGGTGGGACCTTGACTTCATCGTCCCCTTTGCTGCCATTTCGGAGAATGGCCGCCAAATCGACAGCGTCGACTCGAGGTCCGAATTGGCCCACCGAATCATGCTCACCAACCTGATCCGGCTGCTGGGCTGTGTCAAGGCTCAGAAGGCTGAGCGGGCCTTTGAGACCCGACCAGCTTAGGTTGTACTCCCGCTTTCCCCCAACCACGGTACCTTTGGCAATGATGGACTGTACTCTGAGTCCAAGCTTGCCCTCGAGACTCTCTTCAATCGATGGTACTCTGAGAGCTGGGCCAACTACCTCACCGTCTGCGGTGCCGTCTTCGGTTGGACCCGTGGCACTGGCCTCATGTCTGGCAACAACATTGTTGCCGAAGGCGTGGAGGCATTCGGCGTGCGTACTTTCTCGCAGCAGGAGATGGCTTTCAATCTGCTGGGTCTGATGTCGCCCACCATTGTCGACCTCTGCCAGGCTGAGCCTGTCTTTGCCGATCTCAACGGTGGCCTTCAGTTCATTCCCAACCTGAATGAGGCGATGACCAAGCTGCGCAAGGATATTATGGAGACGAGTGAGATCCGCAAGGCTGTTGTCAAGGAGAGCGCTATCGAGAATACCATTGTCAATGGTCCCGAGTCCGAGGCTCTTTACAAGAAGAAGACGATCGACCCTCGTGCTAATATCAAGTTCGACTTCCCGCATCGCCCCGATTGGAAGACTGAGATTGCGCCTCACAACGACACCTTGAAGGGCATGGTTGATCTCGAAAAGGTCATCGTCGTCACTGGCTTCGCCGAGGTTGGCCCCTGGGGTAACTCTCGCACCCGATGGGAGATGGAGGCTTATGGCGAGTTCTCTCTTGAGGGCTGCGTCGAGATGGCATGGATCATGGGCCTCATCAAGAACCACAACGGCCCGCTCAAAGGCAAGCCCTACTCTGGCTGGGTTGACGCCAAGTCTGGCGACCCAGTTGACGACAAGGACATCAAGCAAAAGTACGAGAAGTTCATCTTGGAACACTCCGGTATTCGTCTGATCGAGCCGGAGCTATTTGATGGATACGACCCCAACCAGAAGCAGCTGCTTCACGAAGTGGTTATCGAAGAGGACCTTGAGCCGTTCGAGGCCTCCAAGGAAACTGCCGAGGAGTTCAAGCGCGAGCATGGCGACAAGGTCGAAATCTTCGAAATCCCTGACAGCGGCGAGTACATCATCCGCATGAAGAAGGGTGCCTCTCTCTGGATTCCGAAGGCCCTCCGCTTCGACCGCCTTGTCGCTGGTCAGATCCCGACTGGCTGGGACCCCAAGCGCTACGGTGTCCCAGAGGACATTATTTCACAGGTCGACCCCGTTACCCTGTTCCTCCTCGTTTCCACAGCTGAGGCTCTCCTGTCTTGCGGTATCACGGACCCATATGAGTTTTACAAGTATGTCCACGTCTCGGAGGTCGGTAACTGTGTCGGCTCCGGCATGGGCGGTGCCGCAGCTCTCCGCGGCATGCACAAGGATCGCTTCTTGGACAAGCCTCTTCAGAATGACATTCTCCAGGAGTCCTTCATCAACACCATGGCTGCGTGGGTCAACATGTTGCTCATTTCCTCGTCCGGGCCTATCAAGACGCCCGTTGGCGCTTGCGCTACTGCAGTGGAGTCGATCGATATCGGCTACGAGACTATCATGGAAGGCAAGGCTCGCGTGTGCTTCGTGGGTGGTTTTGATGACTTTGGCGAGGAAGGGTCGTATGAGTTCGCCAACATGAAAGCAACAAGCAATACTGTTGATGAGTTTGAACACGGCCGGACTCCCAAGGAAATGTCTCGCCCGACAACCACGACCAGGAATGGCTTCATGGAGTCTCAAGGATGCGGTATCCAGGTCATAATGACTGCCAAGCTGGCTCTTGATATGGGTGTTCCGATCTATGGTGTCTTGGCTCTCACTACAACGGCTTCTGACAAGATTGGCCGGTCCGTCCCTGCACCTGGCCAAGGTGTTCTCACAACTGCCCGCGAACACGCTGGCAAATTCCCGTCGCCGCTGCTCGACATCAATTACCGTCGCCGCCAGATTGAGCGTCGCAAGAAGCAGATCAAGCAGTGGCAGGAGTCTGAGCTTGAGTTTGTGCACGATGAGGTCGACGCCATGAAGGCTCAAGACGCGTCATTTGACGAGACGGAATTTGCCCAAGACCGCATCTCGCACATCGAGAAGGAGGCCGCTAGGCAAGAAAAGGAACTTCTCCGAAGCATGGGCAACAACTTCTGGAAGAGCGACACCAGCAACGCGCCGCTGCGTGGCGCCCTCGCTACCTGGGGCCTGACGGTGGATGACCTGGACGTTGCTTCGTTCCACGGCACCTCCACCAAGGCCAACGACAAGAACGAATCTTCCGTCATTTGCCAGCAGCTGCGTCATCTTGGACGACAGAAGGGCAACGCTGTTATGGGTATCTTCCAGAAGTACCTCACCGGCCATCCCAAGGGTGCCGCCGGCGCTTGGATGATGAATGGCTGCCTGCAGGTGCTCAATACTGGGCTGGTTCCTGGCAATCGCAATGCCGACAACGTCGACCCCGTCATGGAGCAGTACGACCTCATTGTGTACCCGAGCCGCGCAATCCAGACCGATGGAATCAAGGCCTTCTCCGTCACATCTTTCGGTTTCGGCCAGAAGGGAGCCCAAGCCATTGGTGTGCACCCCAAGTATCTCTTCGCCACCCTCGACGAGCGCACCTACAACGAATACTGCGCTAAGGTCGAGGCCCGGCAGAAGAAGGCGTACCGTTTCTTCCACAATGGCCTCATCAACAACAGCCTGTTCGTCGCCAAGGCCAACTCTCCCTACACGGACGAGCAGCTCAGCAGCGTGTTGCTGAACCCAGATGCCCGAGTGTCCGAGGATAAGAAGTCTTCTGAGCTGAAGTATGCTCCCAACTTCATGAAGCAGTCCGAGAAGACAGTTCCTGCTTCCAGGGCCAGCGAGACGCAAAAGGTCATGGAAGCGCTCGCGCACAAGGTGGCCAACAAGAACAGCAAGGTTGGTGTCGACGTCGAGGACATCTCGGCCGTCAACATTACCAACGACACCTTCTTAGAGCGCAACTTCACCGCCGAGGAGATTAGCTACTGCCGCCAGGCCCCAAGCCCGCAGAGCTCCTTTGCAGGCAGGTGGAGCGCCAAGGAGGCGGTTTTCAAGTCCCTGGGTGTTGCCAGCAAGGGAGCTGGCGCGGCCATGAAGGATATTGAAATCCTGCGAGACGACACTGGTGCGCCCGCTGTCTCGGTAAGTCCACCCTCGTAATTCTCGGTAAGCGCAGTGCTAACGCTCTATATAGCTTCACGGTGAAGCTGCTGCAGCGGCTAAGCTAGCTGGTGTAAAGGACATTACCCTGTCCATCTCGCACTCGGATACCCAGGCCATTGCCGTTGCGGTTGCCAACTTCTAAATGCCGGTGGCAGGGAGTTGGATGTATGAGTTGGTGGATGTGAACTATCGGGCCAGAGTGTGGCTTTAATGAAATCCCATTCGACCTGTTGTGTTTTTCGAAGATTGAGCAGACGCGCTCTGACGGACGAAGGAGTGGATAGAATGATGCCTCCGGATATGAGGTAGCAAGACGACGGGAGAGTTCGGTACCAGAGTAGATAGTAACGCATTCTTAATGTAGTATCATGTGTTCTACGCCTCTTTGGCCTAAGGTACCCGCGTGACGCAACAGAGCAGGCGTACATCTCCGTCAATGCAGGAGTGCATGTCTCTTCTGCCCAGATCCTTTCTTCCGCCGCGACCAGGAGGCCCCCGGAATGCGTCACCAGAATGACGACGCGCAGCGAGATAGGTCGCAAATAGGGCCGCGTGAGGATTGGCTCCGCATCAAAGGCTTAGATCCCACGCCCTCCGACAGGGTATTAGACATTCCAAAGCAGAAAGATACAAGGGCGCCCGTGACTCCATCCATGTCATACATGCATGCTCGTGATGCCAAGCCGTCTGCCTCACTGACCTCGTCCTCTGCCGCGGCCGCCCCGGCCTCCGCCGCGTCCTCTTCCCCTATCGCCGCCACGGCCGCCATGCTCGCCTCTAGACTGTCCTCCCCTGCCGCCTCTGAAGCCGCCTTGCTGGCTCTTTTGCGCCTCGCTCACTTGGTCGATGATCTCCTCTGGGACTCGTAGGTATTTGATCTGGGGCGCGTTAGCACACGAGCCCTCTCCGCGACGGAACCAGATATCGGCGCACGTTGTTGCCCTTGACGTAGGCCTCTTTTAACCGCATAAACTTGTCGCCTTCCTGTACGAATGGTCAGCCTCCCTTCCCTCGATCGCTAGCTTTCCGAGGGATGGCGACGTACGGGGCTCGTTTGCACTACCTCCTTGAGCGTGAGGTTCATCCAGGTGTCGCACTGGACGAGGTGTCCGTTGAGCGTCTCGCCATTCTTCAGTTCGACGAGCATGGGGTGGCCTTGGGCGGCGTTGAGTAGGCTGAGGGGCAACTGCGGTTGAAGAACGTCGAAGTTAGCTTCTAGTACGCGATTCGGCAAAACACGGGCAGGTCCAAGATAGGTGCGCATGGGGGGGGGCTTCGACGAACCATGGTTGCTCGTGTTGCGCAAGCTGTCGCGATGATGGAGTCTTGCGCGATTGAGCTGGTTGTTGGGGAGCGCTGGAGTTTTGGAGTGGGCCTTCTCGGTGAGGTCAAGGTGAGGGGCTCAGCGCAGGTGGGGTTCATTTAAGCCAGGCAGCGAGTACGAGATCGGAGGCGAAAGTTAGCCAGCGGGGCAATGTACCCGACGAGGGTCCAGAACAGAGGGGGCTTCGTGAAGGAAGGGCCCTTCCGATGCTGTCGAACACAATGCACAGATGTAGCTGCAGGAAGGCTCTGTAACCCCTTTTGGGTCACGTGCGAGCCACTTATCCAAGCGTAGTCTTCTTGTACATGGTACAATGTGGCGGTGGCCTCATTTTTGACAATTATAACGTCAGGCTTCCGCGGTACACGCTGCTGCCGGCCGAGACCTATCTCAGCACCAGTCCCCACTGGCTAATATACCCCTCCGACATCGTAGTTTTGACGGAGGAGAACGCACACACCGAAAAGATACTGCGTGGACGAGCGTGTGTCGTACTCAAGTCTCTCGGGTATTAATACTCATCCATTTGGGGGACTCTTACTTACTCAGACCACCTGATCACTAGACGCGTAGACTCCGGGCGCGGTCTATTGTCTTGTGACAGGCGTGGTTCACTCACTTCATCTTTACTCACAGATTGACCAAGCGGCCTCACTCACTTTCACTTATTAGTTAACGCAATTAGCAGGGATAAGGTGCCCATGGGCATGTTTGTTCTGTCAAGGCGTGTCCCCCATCTAGGAAAATGGGAGATCTGCGTCCCTTATGCACACGGTGGCTGTCTGAGCCCCTGACTGAGCACTGCCCCTGTCGCGAGGTGTATCCGGCTTCCCGTCAAAGTAGGCTCAGCCCGGCTACAAGGATAGCTGTAAGTAAGCGAGCGGCACTCTGTGAAGTACTAGCTAGACAGTTTGTATAATATATGCGTTTATCGGGTAGAGCTGGATGAGAGAGGCGCATGTCTAGAACATGCAGCTTCAAATCTATGAACCTTCTATACTCAAGCCATTGCCGACCTAGACGGGAGAAACTCGATGCTCTGAACGTCATTTACCCCCAGAAGATGCCGCGTGTTCATCCTCGCTTTCAGCGTCCCATTCCTTATATAGCTCGTTTAATATTCGCATTCCTACATCGACGGGGCAACCGTGTTTTGAGGGTACCTCTTAAAAATAATTAGTTAGTTAATAACTAACCCTTATTAAATCGATAGTAAGTGCGTATATATTCACTCTTCCAGGGATAGAAAGCCAAGAACTCCTCCTCAAATAGCTCCTCTTTCTGTTTCTGGATCAAGAGATTTGCTTGCTTGAATACTTCGATCATACGTCGGTGTTCTTCGACGCGGTCGCCAAACGCTCTCTCTTCATCACTCGTAGGCTCAGCAGAGGAAGTATGCTCGCCGTCTACACTGGACGTGCAGGTCTCTGCGGCCTTAATCTCCTTTTCGGTCATCAAGCTGTCTTTCATCTTTGTCCCCTCAGAATTTGGACGATTGTTCATGTCTGCCATCGACCAGGTGCTGGCGGCGTGAGCAGGATCAACATGTGCCTCTGACGAGGCCCGGAACTGGACCGCAGTGTCGAGATAGCAGGCTATGTGCTTCGCTCCGCCGCAGAGAAATATATAGGCAAAGTCTCTATCCAAAGGGGTCGCAAAAGGGCATCTAAAGAGGAAATAACACTCTTTACTCTTTAATATGCGCGTAGTTGCAGTGGTCACCCTGAAGGGGTGGCGGAGAGCACATTCTTTTGGGCTCTGCTTTCGTGCCTACCCTACGGAGTAGCAGGGGGCGATAGGTACGAAGTAATATGATAGTTATTTGGTAGTCTGTAGGCCTGTAATCTAGCGGCTCGCATCCTACCTAGCTCTATGTTGAAGCTTCTCGAATTCCAGAAGAGCCCATTTCTGCATCCACGCAGACTTGACCACTTCCTCAGCCGTGGGCCGATCCTCTGGCCTAAATGAGAGCATCGACCGCATGAGCATTAAAATCGCATGCCTCTCGTCTGAGTCAAATCTCCCCATCTTCAAATCCTGCCGCGGCACTTGCAGGCTGTCCTCAAAGCGATCCTCTAAAGTCTGGCTTTTCTGTTTCGGTGTCCCGTCTTCAGTGAATCAATTTAGTCTTTCTTCCCACGACCCCCACCATTCGGCTGGCAGGACGCCGAGGGCCTCGACCTGGTCGCGGGTAATGTCATCCTCCGTGGCGAGAAAGCCGTCAAACAGAGATCTTTGTCCCAGTATTTCCCAGAAGGAACAGGCAAGTGTCCAGATGTCGGAAGAAAAGGAAAGGGGTTTCGTCGATTCGAATCGGGTTTCTGGTGGCTGTAGACAAATAGGCGTATAAGATATATACCTAGCCTCGCGCAAGGGCGAGTAAGTTTCGCCGTAGTCCGCAAGAAAGATCTTAGCCTCGAAGAGGGCTATATCCTCGCTTGGCTTCCCCAGCAAAATCGGTAGGACGGCGTGGGACGGAACGTCTGGTGGCACTCGCTCTCCGTCGTATCGAAGAACTGGCTCCAGCCTTGGCTCACCGTACTCACGGCAAATCTGCTCGTCTGACATGCACGCTACGGCAGGTGGCAGTCGCAGAAGGACGTTGCCCAGGTGGAGATCTAGGTGAAAGGCGTTAGTAGACAGGACGGCTGAAGTGTAAGTGAGAGACATACCTCCATGCACGAAACCATGAGAATGAACGTAAGAAACAGCCAGAACAAGCTGCGCGGCCAAGGCTCTGGCGACATCAAGCTGAAATACCCGCACGTACGATGCTTGTTTGATCCAGGACAAACTGCCTCTCGCGGGGACAGTCACATAGCAAAGATGGATACCGTGCGGGCCGTGAATCTCGAAGTGGTCG
Source organism: Tolypocladium ophioglossoides CBS 100239 (assembly GCA_001189435.1). Classification (NCBI taxonomy): domain Eukaryota; kingdom Fungi; phylum Ascomycota; class Sordariomycetes; order Hypocreales; family Ophiocordycipitaceae; genus Tolypocladium; species Tolypocladium ophioglossoides. Next base: position 294,318 of record LFRF01000025.1, read on the forward strand.
AGAAGTGTAGGGATGAAAGCCTTGCCCAAGCCATCCGAGGAGGGGTGCTGAGAATCACTCAAGGCTAACAGAGCATCCATCTCCCTTGTGGTGGAATCTGCGATCCCGACCTTGACTGCCACAAGGTTCTTGAACTGGTTCTGTCCATCTCGGGCCAGTCAGGCGGTAGAGAATGCGCCGTGCCCAAGCTTTTGAACAACTCGGTATCGATCGTGAAGCGTGTGGCCAATCTGTATAGGATGGTACCCTCCAGGTCGGTACTTCTCAAATCTCTCCGCTCCCTCAATGGGCTCGAACTGAATATCGGACGCTAAGTCGTCGCTGGATGACATTGAGCTGAAGGCGCAGCCCAGAAATGACGGGCAGTGGGAGTGCTGGCTCTTTCGTTGTGCAGCGGAAGCTTGGAGGACTGCGCTCTGTCGGCGGATGACCCTAAGTCGAAGGGAGGGATGGGAGGACAGGGAAATGCGCATCGTGTGCTGGCGGCTCGTCAGGCGAAGAACTAAGGAGGCGAGACGCCGCTCAATCAGCGCTTCCCAGCACTAAGGCATGCGGTGCGGTGTAAATGGSGTATTGGAGGATCGAAGAGAGTGTCGACGGTGGCCCATTGACGGTGTCTTGGGCACATGTTAGGTCTGGTGGGTGAGAGTTGCAAAGTGGAGGTTGTCGGCGGCTTGGGCCAGGCGACAAGCATCTGAGACCACAAGCATCCGKGACCCTGGGCGACAAGCATCTGGGACAAACAGAATCCTTGCGAAATAACAGCAACTATAGCCGAAATTTGTTTGGCTTGCTGGACGGGAAGCAGGTTGCTGCTTTAGCACGTGAGGTAGGGACCAACCCCGCCAGATGCATCGCCCCGCTTAAGAAGCTGCTCCCGCGGAAGTTGTTTCTGCCGCCAGAAGCTGGCAACATTATTGGATGCCAAAAAGCTACCCTTACAGGAGCTTTCGCAAAGTTTCACACTCGACGGTCCGAGATGGGTGACGATGCGCGGTAGTCAATTGGTGTGCGATGGGCTATGGCGCTGCCTGTGCCCGGCGTTCGACAGGGCCGCACTGCAACGCGCCGTCAGCTCCAGCAGCTCGATACTCCACGGTGCAGTTCGACGACCATCGAAAGCGATTCACCAGTCTATCCCCCGTGCGAGATTAATACAGAGCCGCCGCTACGGGCTTAGTGCAGCCGGTGCAAACGAACCGCCCAAGGAGGCAATTGGCACAAATGATGGATCAACACGACGAGCCTCCTCGGGAGATCCAACGTGGGAGGAGCGCCTCCTTGGGCCGACTCCGCCATCTGAAGACACCCTTGGCGATGCGCCAGTCGATGACATTGTCGCAGCTCTCATCGCTATGCGGGATCCGCACGGGTGGAGCTTCCATGGCCAAGAAATCGACCGACACGGACGCATAATACAGCTCGCCGTACACCTGCTGGCGGCTCGTGGCCAGTCGCCCAACCCCTTTATATACGAGAGCTTGATGGACGCCATGGCCGATCCACAGGGCTCTGCGGAAGGGGTGCGCAAGCTGCTGGATGACATGAATTCGCAGAATATGAAGCCTACGGCGACCATGTGTCAGAGTGCCCTGGCCGCGCTGGCGACTCATCCAGACTACACGCTACGCCAGGAGATATTGGCAGTCATGCAGGAGTTTTGGTTCACAATGGATACGCCCGCGAAGCAGAGCGTTGTGCTTGGTCTGCTGCGCGATGAGCAGTATGAGCTGGCGTACGCACGGTTGACGGAAATGGTCGAACAAGACGTGCGCATCGAGCCTTGGGTTTACGACATCTTCATCACCGTCTTTGGAAAGCTGGGGTTCTTGGACGAGATGCTACTGCTGCTTTATCGCCGGAAGAACGTCAGTGCATCGGACGACGGAATGACGAGCTTGCTCTACTACACGTTGGACGTCTGTAGCCAGGCCTTTCACCACTCGGGGACTGTGTTTGCGTGGAACGCCGTGGTGAGGAACTCGCTACTACAGCCCTCAGACGGTATTGTCGAAAATGTTTTGGCGACTGCGGCGAGATACGGAGACGCAGCACTGGCGACGGAAGCGCTCGAGCGGATCTCTCGGAGGACCAGGGTTCTGGCGTATCACTACGAGGCTGTCGCCGAGGCCTTTGCCAGAAGCGGCGACGTGGCTGGAGCATTTCGTATCCTCGGCATCATGAAGCAAAATGGCATCAAGATCGTGCGGGGAAATACGCGGGCAATGCATGAAGTGCTGAGGTGCAGCCCAAGACTCGTCAAGGAGGCCGAGACGGCCCTCAGGAGCCTGGAACTGGACGGGCAGCTACCCCTGGCGGTGGTCAGCGTGGTCATTGAGGCCATCGCTGAGATGCACGGGAGCGAGCAAGCAATGAATCTCTATCGCGACGTTCCGAGTCTCTGTGGCGAGCAAGCTAGTGCGAGCTTGGTCCAAACGCTGATCATCCACAGCCACGACCGCGAGACCAGGTGTTCACTCGCAAAGGACTACACAGCCAACATTGCCCACGATGACGACCCTGTACGCAACGCGCATGTCTACAACTCGCTCATCTCGGCGTGCGCCGAGGCGGGCGAGATGGATCTGGCCTTCCGATTCGCGACCCAGGCCATGGCACTCGGCAACACGAAGCAGGAGTTGGCGTGGGTGAAGCCGCTGGTCGAGTGCGCTGTAGCATGTGAGGACGGCCGGATCTGGGAGGTGGTGGACAAACTGGACGACGWCGACGCGACGACGATGGTGCAGAGGATGCTGCAGCAGACACGGCTGGCGAAGCGGGCGGCGAGCCTGAAGTCGGCGCCTTGAAAGGGTTGAGCTTTATACAGACTACGTACCGATGTTGCATGTTGTCCCTCATAAGGGGCGTTCGCGTTATATGCGACGTGCATATTCGTTGATAGCCCAGTCCCCTAGTCATGTTCGCAATGAAGTCTACAGCGTCTAATTTGAGGGGAATCAGGAAATGGGTTTCTTCTCGTTCCATACCGACGAAACATGCCTTATCTTGCAAACTTAGCAACCGACAGATGGGGAGACAAGTGGAAACATACCTATGAGAGTTCTCCGTGCGAAAACCGTGACCCAGTGTCTGCAACACAGTTGCTGCAATGATCATCTCCTGGCCGTATTCGGCTTGTCCGTCGACAGGGAGTTGGTTTGCCACCGAGTCCGTTGGCAAGTTCTGCGGGACGTTCATGGGGTGCGGTCCGCGGGGGGAAGCTTCATCGTATCCAGGTCGATTATGCTCTGGGGGGGTCACTCGTAGAAGCATCACCATCGTGCGTGGTTATCTTGCGAAAGCAGCGAATCTTGCGCGCCGCCGGCGGGGTAATCTGTCTCCGGCTGCCGGCGAGAGGTGGGCTTGCTATCCTGGCCGTGACGGTCTGGACGCTTGCTGTAGCGTCTACCCGCTGTTTCTGTTGTTGGCCTCTTTTGGTTTGCTCTTGACGGCGACACGCAAGAGGGAGATCGAGCGGGTGATCGAGCGCGTCTGCTAGGTTCAGTCGAGAAGGTTAGCCGCTTGCTGGCAGAGGCCGCTTCTGCGTCCGCACTCTCAGTAGCCTGACACTGAGCCCGATAGGTCGACTGCTCATCTTCGCCCTCACTCTCAGTAGCTTGGCACTGAGCTCGACGGGTCGACGGCTCATCTTCACCCTCGTTATCAGTAGCTGGCCACTGGGCTCGAGAGGTCAAATGCAGATCCATCGCTTTGTTGTAGCAGCCCTGGGCTGAGTCCCGTAAATCCGGTGACATGACCATCATGGAGCTTAGTAAGAGTCGCTTTAGCTCGTCCTGTCGCTGCACAAAGCTCTGTCCAAGAATGTCCACGATCGTTTCGCACCAAGGGTTCTCGGCGGATGGTTCGTAGACCGGAAAGCCGAAAACCAGCCGATACACCACTGCACCAAGTGGCCAGGTATTTACAGCTGGCGAGTATCTTTTTCTGTCCTTTCTGATGCACGCACTGTCTTCGTATATCTCAGGCGCATGATATTTTAGGGTGCCGCACATCGCTCTTAAGTCGCTGCTATCCTTCGATAGTCCGAAGTCGCCCAACTTAACGTAGATGGAGGTTGAATCCCGTCGCTAAACGAGAATATTTCCCGGCTTGATGTCCCGATGCACAACTGGCGGCTCCATCCCGTGCAAGTATCTCAAGGCTGATAGGCATTGGCGAAGAATTGACAAGCTCTCGTGAACAGATATGTCGGCACAGCTGTGCAAAGATCCTCCAGGAACATATTCCAAGTATAATCGGGGGGATGATGTGAAGTCCGCGTCGAATAGTCGCACAATGTGGGGCTGCTAGGGGTATTAGAACGAAGAGTAGTATCGACAAGCATGGGCATACGAACATGTGAAAGACCACGCATAATACGAGCCTCCTTTCGCAAAGCACCCACATCGACCCCTCGCTGCTGCATTGCCTCGGCCGACGGCTCCTTCAGAGCATACTCATCCCCGTTGCTAACGTTCTAGAAACGAGACACAACGGCGAAGCCTCCTTTGCCAATCTCCTCCCTAGGGTAGATTTCTCCAGTGCCGGGCGTGTGGTCTCCGGTAGGAAGCTCAGTATCCGGACGAAGCGGGAGATCGAGTTCACGGAAGAGATCTTCAGCAATTGCTGTGCCCTTGCGGAACCGGTCTACCTTGTGGATATAGGTCTGTGACTGTATTTCGTGTTTGGCGGCGCCGATCCGGAACTGGAGGGTTTTGTTTATGGTGATAGTAATGTTTTTCTGCCTAGGGAAATCGTGCCCGCCCACGATCCAGTGGAACCTGCGTCGCTTGCCCTTGCCTTAACCGTCGTATGTGACCTCGGTTCCGAAGCTAGAATCCCAGTCCTTCACGATAAGGCGTCTAGCATCATCAAAGGTTAGGCTAAAGTAGTGGTAGCTGACGCCCTTTATATCCGGTAGAACCACGTCGCTCTTTGGTTGCGGCCGAAGACGATCCCATGGGTGGATCGTGGGATGTTGCTGAACCTAAGCTCAATGCAAGGCATGTCATGGGACGCTGGGGTATTGCGCCCTTCAGGTGATTTCGTTGGTTGTCGCTCGTGATACCCATATTGAACCTGTGCTCGTACCTTGGGATGCTGGGGTCGCTGGGGAATGTAAAGTGGACTGGCTCTGATTGCTATCAAGGCGCCCTCATCGACGTGCCAAATAGGATATACACGGGCAATGAGGTCTGTATCTTCCATGTTGAAGTATGTCCTTGATAAGGAAAGTGAAAACGAAGAGGGAAGACGACATCATGCTCGCTCGGGCTTCGCCAGTCTTTATCCCAGCCTATCGTGGAAGTTAGGGAGGCACGCGCAAGCGCTTCTGCATCCCTTCGGGATGGATCATCAGATCCAATCGAGTCGGCTGCCCCGCGCACTCCCCAAACCACAGCGCGCCTAAACGGAGTACGAAGATTGAGCCCAACAGAAAGTGCACCTCCGGATGTCAGGGTCCCTGTTACCGTGCGAGCCYGAAGCTGGCTACTGTCAGTTGCAGTGAGCTCTGGCAATCAAGGCGAGCGCTAGCGAGCCCGAATAGAGTGAATGCGGTAGACTGTACAGCCCTGGTTCTGGTGATTCTACATCCAGATGTGCATTTTCTTTTGGGCCTGCCTTCGTACGAAGTACATCAGATATCTTTATATCGAGCGCTAGCGGTCACAAGGCTACAATGCCTTCGGCGAGGTTTTTCCTTAATCGAATGCACCTTGAGGCCCACTTATCCTGATCTAGAGTTGAGCCGCACTTGGACCATGGCCAAACATGGCTGTCAACCAACAAAACAGTGGCTAGCATGCTTCTCTCTGTTCAATTTAAGCACAAGCCTGTACGCCGTTTGCTCTCGTCGATGGCAGAATGTCTTGCCCGGAATCAACTACCGCGACAGTATCTGCGGACGATATCACCGACCTTAGCGATGCGCAGCTTTCCCAGTTTATGGAGAAGCACCGCCGTCCCGATGGCGTCTTCAATCTTCCCGTCGGCGGCTGGGATAAATTGACAACGGAGGAACGAAACCACCTCGCGGAGAGACTAAAGTAAGCCGGCCTTGCTGCCTGCCCGTTCTACACCATTCTTATCCGCTAATGTCTGGTGTCCAGGGCATGCCAACGCGCCTTATCCCAGAATCCGACTGCTTTCTCCCGACCGCTCGACCTTGACCAGCTCAACGCACGCTTGCSTGAAGTATCCGACAAAAATACCACGTCATCGCGGGCTCCGACCCCGCCGTATGATGAGGAGGCGGAGCTGCGAGACGAGGAATCAGAGGCTTACCATGACCTCGTCAACGACGGCGGCCGCCCGCTGTACTCGATTAGCCTCCTAGACCAATGTCCAGGAATCCAGAGGAGTATCGCGAGATGCTATGGGAATACCCTCGTGACGATAGTTCGTCATGGCTAGTATTCAAGAGACAGTTGAAGAGGTGGCAGGACTTCCGAAAGTGGCAGAATGACAACCGGGGCCTTGAAGATGATGATGATGATGATGGCGGCTTTCCGGCTTATGTTGAGATGAGGAAGCGCCGTTGCATAAAGCTGGGGTATGCTCAGACGCTGGCCGAGATTGAAGCTGACCCAGAAAGCCTCAAGTCCGGTTGGTGGGGGTACCAGTAGAGCATACGCACGTGGCAACGACGTTGGCAGCGGGAGCCCGACTGCGATGGGTTCTCCGATTATGAGAACGCGATGAAGCGCCGACTGGCGCGACATGGATTCACTCAGCCAGTCCAGCTAAAGAAGACCCCAAGGAGCAAGATCATTTAACGACTTGGGTCGAATACCTCTGCTTTGAGTACTGGTGGCTTGATCGGCATACCGGGTCCATCGAGCGCCTGAAGCCAGACCACGACAAAGGGTGGCAGGAGCTGGTGGACTCGAAGATGGTGAAGCCACACGAGACTCCCGAATCCATACGGACCGGCGAGTCCGCCATGCAGCATCAGAATGAAAAAGACCAGGCCTGGGAGGCCCAAAAAGCGGCAGAGTTGGAGGCCGAAAAGGCCTATATATCAACGCAGGTTGATCGACACCGCCTAAGTATCCCGGGACTGAAGCGTATACAGATGTTGCAAGAAGCCAATAATAGATTGGTAGCGGCGCAGAAGTCATATGAGTTCAGCGAAAGACGGAGCTATCTTATCACCAACTTCATTCGCGGAACGTTTGATTACATCAATGCCAAAAAGGATGCAGCCCGCCATGCCATCCTCGTGCAATGGATCCTGGAGCAAGCCTCTCTGGTTGAGGCTGAGTTGCAACCTGCAACGACCGAAGTGGCATCCACTAGGAGCCGGAAGAGGAGGGTTACCTTTGGTGAACCCAGCTCGGGGGAGCAGAGCCCTAAAAAGCAGAAGCGGAATCGTGGAGAGCTCGGCCGGCTTTCACGTAGCAGCGCAGCTGTCCCAGCGCAAGGGAAAGGCCCCTTGGCAATCCATGGCGATGGATCTGGGTCTCGGGGTGGAGTGCAGGGCTCAGACCAAACCTCCCACCAGGCGTTCACGTCGGTCTCTGGACGCCTCTCGAGCGCAGTCTCAAGGGCCACGTCGCAGCGCACGGGTTGCGGCTCGCCAAGTCACAGACAGCCTGGCAAAACACCCGAAGCTTCCTTGGTCCAACACAAGCTCAAAGCTTTCTGCGACATTGAAGAAGGGAACCAAGACCGGCACTCGACGGGATGCATCCAAGCCCACCGGGGTGTCTAACACAGCCACGTGAAGAGGAATATATGTAATATTCATACGTCGGGCCCTGTTTTTTGAACGGTAGTCTTCCTTGCCGGTGACAGAAAGAGACATGCCTCATGAAAATGATCGGTCTCGGGTCACCATCTCGAGCCGGCATCAAGATCTGGCCCCCCCGAACATGGCCGGCTTGCAACTCGCAGGTCTTGAGAACTGTGCAGCCTCACCTCTCGTTGAATCGCTCACCTGACTCACCGAGGTCCTCCGTCATGTTGTTTGCGCGCTAGTTTGATAACAGTCAGCCGCCGCCACTGAGGTGCGTTGGGTTGGCTGGCAGTAATAATCTCAGCCCTAAAGTTGCTCCGAAGTGCAGCGCTAACATGCTGAAGGCTGATTGATGTCAGCCATTGATTGTCCCGGGGCCCTAAGTCCGTGGCACGCCGGCTCTTAGATCCGCTGCGTCCGGGTGGGCAGCCGGACCAGGAGGTAAGCAAAAAAGATCCCCATGCACTAGGGCGCGATGTGAAGTTAGCGGCGGTTAGGCATGTTAGTTGTGAGAACGCCCCGTGGAGCGGATTAGCGAGCAGGGTCCCAAGCATTGCCGTGGATGTCCGTGGAGGATGGGTATAAGACAAGTCCCGTGGAACTCGTCTCTGTGTTGTCTACCCCTGACTCTTGATTAGATCCAACTCCATCTACGCCTTTCACTTGTCAGCATCGTGGGGAAGACGGCCCAGTCTCTCACATATATTCATATATATACGAAGACCTCCTGCTCACCTCCGTCCCCAACAACTGAGCAGCCAACCTCGCACGATATACAACAGGAAGAGCGGACGGAACACGACAACTGCATCGGCTGTTACTTACATCCAAGTTCGTGACAGGACAGCACCAACCGAGCCCGCACAACCGAGCCCGCAATGGCGGACCTCATCCGCGACGCCCCCCTTGGGCAGCTCATCCGCTGGGTGACCAAGAACAAGTATCTGCAGTACCCCGAGGAAAAGGCCGGCTTCAAGCTGCCGCAGCCCTGGCAGGACATGCTCGACTCCCCCAACGCCCTCGGCGATGACGAGTCCCGCGAGCACCCGTCCTCGTCGTCTTCGACGGCCGGCGACGGGGACGGGCGGACGCAGCAGCAGCAGCAGCAGCAGCAGCAGCGGCAAGCCGACCGAGAGAAGAATCAAGCAGCAGCCCCTGAAGAAGACGACGGCCACCTCCACCGCACGCGGACGGCGGAAGACGTGGCGGCCCGGCTCGAGGCCGACGAGCTGCACCGGCTCGAGAAGCGGCAGTCCATCCCCATCGTGCCCAAGCGCACCAAGGACGGCGCCATCCTCGTCGACTGGTACTACAGCGACGACGCCGACGACCCGCACAACTGGAGCAACAAGAAGCGCCTGCTCGTCGGCGTCATCATCTGCCTGTACACGTTCGTCGTGTACACGTCGTCGGCCATCTACACGTCCTCCATCGCGGGCATCCGCGCGCAGTGGGGCGTCGGCTCGCTCACGGCCTCGCTGGGCCTGTCCCTCTACGTGCTCGGCTACGGCATCGGCCCGCTCGTCTTCTCGCCCCTGAGCGAGATCCCGCGCGTCGGCCGCAGCCCCGTGTACGCCGTCACCATGTTCCTCTTCGTCGTGCTGTCCATCCCCACGGCGTTTGCGCCCAACTTCGCCGGCCTCCTGGTGCTGCGCTTCCTGCAGGGCTTCTTCGGCTCGCCGTGCCTGGCCTCGGGGGGCGCCTCGCTCGGCGACATGTACAGCCTGATGGCGCTGCCGTACGCCATGGTGGCGTGGGTGTCAGCCGCCTACTGTGGACGTGAGTCTCGCCCAGTGTGTTTGCGTATCGTCCCCGAGAGCGTCGTGTGCTGACTGGCCCTGTCTCTGCAGCCGCCCTGGGCCCCCTTCTCAGCGGCTTCGCCGTCCCGGCCGAGGACTGGCGATGGGCGCTCTACGAGTCCGTCTGGGCCTCCTCGCCCATCTTCCTCGCCATGCTCGTCTCCCTGCCCGAGACGAGCGGGCCCACGATCCTCCTCCGCCGCGCCCGGCGCCTGCGCAAGCTCACCGGCAACGACCGCTTCATGTCCCAGAGCGAGATTGACCAGCGCCACATGAACGTGTCGGCGGTTGCGCTCGACGCCCTCATCAAGCCCATGGAGATTACCATCAAGGACCCAGCAGTGCTGTTCGTGCAGATCTACACGGCCATCATCTACGCCATCTACTATTCGTGTAAGTCCACTCATACACACTCGCACACGCGCATGTGAAAAACATACAAGAAACGACAGCTGACTCGTGTGCTTCGTACATAGTCTTCGAGGTCTTCCCCCTCGTCTACCCCGTAGACTACCACATGAACCTCGGCCAGGTCGGCCTGGTCTTCCTCTGCATCCTCGTCTCCTGCATCCTCGGCATCGCCATCTACTGCGGCTACCTCTACTTCTACATGGACCCGCGCGTCGCCAAGTTCGGCCTGCCCGTCCAGGAGAGCCGCCTGTTGCCCGCGCTGCCCGCCGCCTTTGGCCCGACCATCGGCCTCTTCCTCTTCGCCTGGACCGCCCGCGCCTCCATCCACTGGATCGTGCCCACCATCGGCATCACCATCTACGGCGCCACCTGCTTTGTCGTCATGCAGTGCATCTTCATCTACGTGCCCCTCAGCTACCCCCAGTACGCCGCCAGCCTCTTCGCCGCAAACGACTTCTTCCGTAGCCTCCTCGCCTGCGTCAGCATCCTCTTCGCCCACCCGCTCTTCGACAACCTCGGCGTCGCCAAGGGCACCAGCCTGCTCGGCGGCCTGAGCGTCATTGGCATCGTCGGCATCTGGCTGCTTTACTACTACGGCGCCAATCTCCGCGCCCGCAGCAAGTTTGCCATCTAAGGGCGAGCACATCCGACGACGGGACCAGACGGCGGAGGGCAGTGCAATGCTCCCATATCTCACGTTATATTGTGTGTGACATTGGTATACCGTGCACTTTACAGGCGTTAAAGGTTCTGTTAGTGCATGATTAGATGTTGGCAAGATGCCGCATCTTCGAAAAGTCGGGTCTTGGGACTTAGTAATATAGTAATAGACTTCTCCAAGATATTTACTTCCCCTCATTGAAACGCAAGGGAAAAAGACTTTTTCCCCGTATGAAATACCTCAGTGATATCTCGCAGCAAAGCCGAGTAACTCACTCCAACCCCATTCACAGTGCCTAGCAAAGCCCAGTCAACCACTCTCCAGACGCCATCGGCTCCTTTTTGAAAGATCCACAAGGTACGCGACTTCAACAACTAGACAAGTCAAGAGAGCCATACCAAGACCAAGGACCGAATGCCGCCAGAGGCGAGCCGTTATGATCCCCCCCCTCCCCAAGACTGATCCTGTAGATTCCAGCTGTAATTTGGACCCTGGTTCCCAGACGCGTAAGGGTGGTTGCCCCCAGAGTTATTGACGGCGTACCATCCCTGCGTCTGATGTGGCCGGCTTCCTTGCGCCGGCTGCTGCGGCTGCTGCTGATGTTGCCGATGTTGCTGATGTTGCTGATGTTGTTGCTGCGGTTGTGGCGGTTGCTGCGGTTGCTGGTGGCTCATGGAGCCGTGACCAGGCTGGGCGGGCTGGACAGCCGCACATATATTAAACTCCAGTGAAGAGACAGATGCCTGGGTTTGCCGTGCGGCACCGGGTGCGTTATAAGGCGACCGAGGTCTATTCGGTGCGGCGTGGCCCCGCGCGAAAGACAAGTTCAGGTCTGCGGTGTTGGAAGTGTACGCTGATGCCATCGTTGTCATTTCTTGGTCCTCCCTGGACATCGTTGAAGCCGTACCGCGGCCATAGTCGTACGATGGATATGGTGACGCCTTCGAAGTGGTTCTTTGATACGAGTATGGCTCGTAACCAATTTTACTCGCCGACGTGTTTGACACGGCATCGTTATACCGCCCGCAGCCATTGTATGCCGGCGCCTCGCTCATGTCCGCTGGGGGGGCACGGTGATGGCCGCCAGATTTGTCCATTGACTGTGCTGGTGCCTGCGCTGGCGGAGGTGGGAAAGCGCTGGCCGCCACCTGAGCTCCTCGGGGCGTGGTTGATTGGCCTCGCTGTCCCTGTCGAGATTGGGTTCTGAAGCGGTCGGCTGACTGGGATGACGCTGGCCGGGCAGAGGTCTGCATCGCCATTGGTAGGTTCGCTGCTTGCCTCTGCTGCTCCTCCAGCGCAGCTTGGGACAGGGCAACAGCGTCCTGTATCTGAGGTGAATTGATCGGCAACCTATGATGCGATCCTCGGGAGCGATGGTTTCCGACTCCGCGCTGTTGCATCGAGGACGAAGTCGTCGACTCCGTTGCGACTTGCGTGCTACTGTCAACGCTACTGGGCCACCCAGAAGCAGTGGCATGAGAGGTTGATAAGGTATCAAGGCTCTGTGCTTGTGGCGGCCCAGTCGGGAGGCTCCGCCGAGAGTCTTTCACCCGCTGCTGGCCCTGCTTAGGAGAGGCCAGCAGATGAACAGGAGGGTCGTCGTTGCTCTGACGCAGGGCCGCAGAGTCTGCGGCCGGCGCCACGTGAGACGGGTAATGCACTGTCCCCCGTGGCAACATCAGACCGCAGCCTGTTGTGTGGGTTTGATGTGAAACTGGTGCTTCCTCAGGCAGAGGCAGAGCCAGGCTCGATGTCGACTGAAAGTATGGTGCCTGGGGTTGGTACGTCCCATGGCCTTGCATGTCAACATTTGGCGTGAGCGTATCAGCAACAGGGACTTGCGGGTAGGATGAATAGTCCGTGTCGCCGCTGTGGCCCTCCGCTTCCTCATCTGGCTGCTGCTCATCCCAAGGCTGTTCCTCTTCATCGTCTGCTTCGGGTTGCGCCTCGTCATCGAGGTCGTAGTCGGCAGGCACAATTGCCGACGACATTTCTTTCTTCTTATATCTTGGCTTTTGCGGTGCGTACTCGCACCCCAGGCCGGCAACTTGGCATTCGGAACAAGTTGGCCTCTGACGAGGACACTGCGCATCGATTAGCCGAGGCACTCCAAATCCGGCGCATTACCCGCTTTCATACCTTGACCTTTCGCCCTTTGCACTGGAAACACGCGTTGCGTGACTTGCCCGGTTTTCTAGACTTGGATTCTTCGGCGCTTTGCTCCGCTGCATCGCCAGAGACTTGTGGCTGAGGCGCCGGCCCCGTGGTTGACATTAGCCCCGAGGGAGTGGCCTGGGAAGCTCGCGCCGGTGTCGTCGCGGCGCCTGGCGATACCGAAGCCGAACTTTCCCTATTGCTCGGGTGCACAATGTGAAGCCGTTCTGCGCCATATTTGACGAGCATGTTGAGGGACTCGTTTTGGAGCTCCGGGGACTGGTTGGCAAAGATGCTGAACTGCTCGGTCGACAAAGAGTCTGGGTCAACGCCTGCATCGCTCAACAGCTGGATGGCAAAGTCTCGGCGGCGGGCCGCTTCCTCAGGGGAAACATTGATCGGGAGCGATTCGGTAGCTGAAGGCTCGGCAGGCTCATGTCCAGTTTGGATTGAATTGGCGGCAGAGTTATGCGTTCCCTGTCCGTTCTGTGTGAGCTCCGCCAACGGTTGCTGGTCATGCTCTCCCGCGCCAGCCTGTCCCTGGGCGGCTCCATCATTCTTCTTCTTTCTCTTCCTGGGGTTGCCGTTCTCATTCTGGGCTTTGATCGAGTCCCGCTTCTTCTTTCCAGGGCCTTGTTTCCTTGCAGCCTTTCGTTTCTGCGGGTTGGGGACCGGGACCTGCCGCGGAGGCGGTGCAAAGAGCTTGGCTACTTCGGCGACGGTTCTGTGCAGAGGCGTGTGGTCGTACTTGACCGAGATCGATCGGCTGCCTCGGGTAAAGGAAATCTTGATGCATCCTCGGCAGTCAAACGCCGGCCGGCCTGTACACATCTACGTCAGCTGCAGTTCTTTCGGCGAGGGCATCACTGCCAAGGGCACTGACTCATCAGTGCCGGATCCGGCTCCTTGTTGGTGAATTCGCCGATGAGGAGCTTTGTCTTGCCCTTGTTCTGGCGGTGCCATTGCTGAGACGAATCCTTGCACAGATAGGTAAAGTCCCAGCCCTGTGAGCCGCGGGACATCTGGCGCACGACCCAAGCGCTGCCGTCCGTCACGCTCACGGTAGAGATGATGTGCTTGGCGATCGCCGTCTGCAGCACCGGGTCGTCTTGCGGCTGGTCCGTCAGAGAATCCGCCACTTGCGTCACGCGAAGCGTCTGCCCCTCCGGGTCATCTGCTGTCGCGCTCGTCGATCCAAGCGGCGTGTTCAGGCCCTCCAGGGCGTCGTTCTCTGCTTGGGAAAGGCTGAGGGTGAGCTGCGCCGTGGCGCTGATGTCGAGCGTTATCGCGACATGTTCCGAGCGGGTCGGGGTCGCCTTTTCCTCCAGCGTCTCTCGGAGGCGCAATTGCAGGTCGTCGACGGAGGCGCAAGCCGACGTCTTGGACTGCGCAGCATCGTTGGCTCCAAGGCGGAAGCCGGCGAGGAAGTCGGCCATCTCAGGCCCCGGCGGCTGCGCACGCGTGCATCCGACAATCCGCAGCAGCCTGGCCACGTAACGCGCCGAGCCCGGCTCTTGTCGGGGCGACGAGGCTCTCGAGGGCGACGGCGACGGTGGTGATGGCGTTGCTGGTGGGAGCAACGCCGACGGAGATGTCTTTGCGGCGGTGGAGGGAAGGTTGCCTCGAGGCGGCGCGGGGGGGGGGTGCCTGTAGTGACGAGGCCCAACCAGTGGCTGCCTGGCGCCTTGGCGTCGACTCTGCCATTGCAACATGAAGCCTCGATACTTCGTGACAAGCAGGCATCTTCCACGGACAAGTGTTTGCCCATGGTCGAGAAGCTAGGAATCGTCGGCCGACCGGTCAGTCTACACCGGCTAGCCGAACAGCTGTTCGGTGTGAGCATGGCGCATGGCAGCAGCTGAGCGCCAGAGATCACCGTCACAACAGGCAGCTTGGGAGGGTTTACAGCTGTAAACGTCTTCTCCAGTGTTGAAATCCTGCCGCAAGACTGAAACGCCATGTCCTTCTTCGTACATCCATCATCGATTTATACAAGCATCGCGGCACGCGACAGTCGCAATCATACGGCATTGCTACGCATTCTCCTCCACCCATCCTTCTATCCTCTCAACCAGGTCCAGCTTTCGTCCGCTGGTGCTCAGTCCCCTGACTGCCAGCACGTCCTTCAACTGGGCAACCGTCATTTTGGCAACGCCCCCGCTCTCAACCGCCAGCTTGAGCTGTGCCAGTGACATTGATTACCCGCTGGGCTTCTCTGAGGCAGCCTTTCTTTGCTTCGCAGGGCGATCCAAGGCATCGTCGTCTGCTTCGCGTTTTAGTCCCCTTGAGCCCGCCACTCGTCCTGCGTCCTCCTCCAACTTCTCGGTCCACTCTTCGAGGTACCCACCTGCTCGCTTACTGATGGCTTTATACTTGGGCTCCGTCGCATCTTCTGCCTTTTCCGGCACTTCTTCTTCCAGGGCCAGAGCCTTGAGGATCTGGTAGTGCCACTGGAGTGCTGGATTCGGGTACTTGGTTGGGTTGTACCTGGCCTTTGGCAGTTGGAGTTGCTGGACAATAGTCCTCATCTGGGTCTTGAGCTCATCTGAGCTTTGGCTGACCTCCCCCGATGGTTTGACTTCCCTTATATCATCCGCAAATGGGAGTGGGTATATCCAGAGCCCAGACGGCAGGTACGGTGTTCCAGAGTCACCTTCCGATCGTTCCTTGGACGGGATGATGGCCGCCAGCATCGGCTGAGCATTTGCTCGCACGACGCACCAAGCAATGCCCACCTTGTCGTCGTTGAGGAGCTTCTGCCATAGGGCGGCGAAGACGCGGGTTGAGCCGATATAGTCTTCTTCGCTGGGAAAGATGAATGTCGACTTCTTCACGCTCGCCCAGATGGGAAGCATGCTGCGAGGCTTGAAGCCTATGATGCGAATAACTGGCGAGCCAAAATCCCGTAGAGACTTTTGTTCTTCAGGGGTAAAATAGACGTATTCGCCGCCAAACTTGTAGGCCTTTCTGATCTCCTGTTTCTCAACCGTTCTCGCGCTGTCCTCGGCAATCCTCGTTGTCTCGCCCGACACAATCTGAGGCTTCTCTCCATCGAGCCAGATGTAGCACGTCCTGGCTGGAGTCTGCCGGTGCAACACATTGTATCCCTTGACAGATATTCGAAGACCCGGGGCAATTTCAAAGGGGACATTGGAGAACAGCGCCCGCTTCGGCGTCTGTTTGGAGTTGATGTTGGAGATGAGGGAGTTGAGCAAGGTCAGTCCATCTCCCGACTTGGAGGTTGGGACGGCGGACAAGTTGGCTTCGGCCAAGGGGTCTCGGTAGACAATGTCCTACGCTCGTCAGCGGCCATCAGACAGGATGAGTGAGCACGGTACGTACGTCGTAGAACTTGGACAGATCAAAAGTGGAGTCGCCCCGGGTGATTGGAAAGAGGTCGATGGTGACCCCTAGGTCATACAAGTCCTTGGCGCGAACTGCTGCGGCGGACGCGGCGGCTTTATCCGACGAGTGCGGGTTATCCCTGTCGGTAATGATGAACAGGCGCCGGCTGCCAAAGTTGGCCGCTTTGGTCGTGAAGATCTGGTTTGCGCAGAACAGCACGTTGGACATGGAGGTTACCTCGCCGGAGGGCTTCAGAACTTGGTCGTCATCCTCGCCACCCTCGACGAGAGACTTCAGAGCCTTCACGTCTTCTGCGGCGGGAACGTCCAGGTCTGTGAAAACATAACAGTTTGGATAGCCCAAG
This sequence comes from Tolypocladium ophioglossoides CBS 100239, assembly GCA_001189435.1. Taxonomy (NCBI): domain Eukaryota; kingdom Fungi; phylum Ascomycota; class Sordariomycetes; order Hypocreales; family Ophiocordycipitaceae; genus Tolypocladium; species Tolypocladium ophioglossoides. The sequence continues at coordinate 310,790 of LFRF01000025.1, forward strand.
CCCCCACGGCCGTTGCCATCACTGTGAAACTTGGACTTTTCGGTACCAAAGAGCAGGATGCCCATCATGTCCTTGGGGTTGGAGATGATGCGCTGCTCCATCAAGTGGTAGGCGCATTTCAAAGCTGCCTCCAGCGGACTGTCCTGGTCTGCCTTCTTGGAGTCCGAGGGCGGCGGCGCTGTCAACATTGATTCACTGACCTCGATGGCCAGGATGATGGCATCTTTCTGCGCCTTGAAGCTCTACGACCATCATCAGCTTGGCTTAGGGCCGGCGCAGCGTGGTTCTCACAGTCTCATCAATCACCTGCTCCCCTTCATCGTCTTCCTCTCGCTTCCAGTCTTGATTCTTGTCTGCCATGGCTAAGAAGGGCGTTGTTCACAGGTCTGGCTTCGTTCGCATTACGATTGGGCGAGTGGCGTTGATGAACCCCGTGAATCTGGCTCCAGGCAAACGCGACGGGTCGCGCCGAGTGCACGCGACATCACGTGGACTGACAGAGTGTTATCGCGAGTCATTTCATTGGCCAGATCTACCGAGCTAAATTGTACTTGAGACGCCTTGGCGCCAGCAAAGCCGCGGCGGTACCTTGCTAACAGTTTAGCCCGTTCGACGAAGAATACATTGCATCATAATCATGGCCAAGCTGGCAGCCATGAGGTCGGGGTTTCGGCGACTGCCATAGAGCGTGAACTCTTCCCACCTCGAACCGCCACAACGAACTGCAGAGCGCAAGACCTAACACCTCAGATTCACCATGACGTTGCGAACGTCGACGCAGCGGCTCTCCCTCGACGTCTTGAGGAGCGCATCCTCCCGCCTCAGCTTGCCTCGCCTAGAAAGCCAGAGCAGACACTTTGCCATACCCGCGCCGCCAGTGACGCAAGATGCGACGGGGTCCAAGGGGCCGACGGCGATGGTCTTCCTCAACATGGGAGGTCCATCGACGACCGGCGAGGTCGGCGATTTCCTGAGCCGCCTCTTTGTAAGCTCCTGCCGCTATCCCACGACACTGTTGCCGTCGCTAATCTATTGACGCAGGCCGACGCCGACCTGATTCCTCTGGGCAGACTCCAATCCTACCTCGGGCCCTTGATCTCAGCCAGGCGAACACCGAAGATTCAGAAGCAGTACGCTGCCATAGGTGGCGGATCTCCCATTCGGAAGTGGTCCGAGTACCAGAATGTCGAGATGTGTAAGATCTTGGACAAGATCTCGCCCGAGACGGCCCCGCATAAGCCATACGTTGCGTTCCGGTATGCCGACCCGTTGACAGAAGAGATGTACCACAAGCTGCTGCAAGACGGATTCGGCAATGGGAAAGGCGGCAGGGCGGTTGCCTTCACACAGTACCCCCAGTACTCGTGCTCTACGACGGGAAGCAGCTTGAACGAGCTGTGGAAATGGCGGCACAGGCTGGAGGGTAAAGCCACCTCGGTCACCGGAGCTGGTACCATTGCCTGGAGCGTGATCGACAGATGGCCAGCGCACCATGGCCTGGTCGAGGCCTTCGCCCAGAACATTGAGGCTAAGCTGGCGGAATATCCGGAGGAGCGCCGCAAGGACGTTGTACTGCTGTTTTCTGCCCACAGCTTACCCATGTCCGTCGTCAACAGAGGTATGACGCAGTATGCAGAATGCTTCGGTTCCGTCTGGCTAACAGGTGCGCAGGAGATCCATACCCCGGCGAGGTCGCTGCCACGGTTTACGCCGTGATGCAGCGATTGAAGTTTTCGAACCCCTACCGCCTCTGCTGGCAGTCCCAGGTTGGACCGTCCGCGTGGCTCGGCCCTCAGACGGCCAGCTCCGTAGAGGAGTACATCGCCAAGGGCCAGAAGGACCTTGTCCTCATCCCGATCGCCTTTACCTCTGACCACATCGAGACTCTGTACGAGCTAGATGAGGAGGTTATCGGCGAAAGTGGCCATGCTGACACTGTCAAGCGGGCGGAGAGCCTCAACGGCAGCCCCGTCTTCATCGAGGCCTTGGCGGACATTGCTAAGACGCATCTGAGGAACGGACAAGCTTGCTCGCCGCAGATGGGGCTTCGCTGCCCGGGATGCAAGAGCGAGAGGTGTTCCGAGTCCAAGAAGTTCTTTGCCGGCCAGCAGGTGAACGTGTTTCCATTGGGGGACAAGGCTTTGGCCTAGTCCGACGCTGTCACATATGTGTGTCGATGTATCTCAATTCTGTAGACTATACTACCAAAAAGCAGGCGGAGCTTATTAGAACTGCCCCCGGTGGCAGTTTGTCAGGACGTTATCTGGTGACGACGTGGCGTTAGATGTATACGTTAACTCCCTGGTACAAATTCATTCAACCTGACCTCGTGTGCTCGAATATTGCACTCCGTACCTTGTGCTTTTTGTATCAGTAGGACAGCAGGACAGCATGGCACTGTGAGGCTGGTTTGTGAGGTCAAGTCCACCCGTGGCGGACGGCTGGGCGGTCGATGTCAACCCAATCAGTAATAAGGCATCCAGGAGGGTTGGGCTACGTAATCTGGCATTGACCAAGGCAGCTACGGCGGAGTCCCAGTACTTCCTTCGTACGCAGTACATGCAGGATGGCCAAAGCAACACGAGCAGATGCAGCCACTGGCGTCGCACTGCAGTGTTGGCGTGCGAGCCTGCATGTAGCTCCCTCGATCCAGCCAACCGCGCCCCGGGGACGACCGTCCCTTCCCGGTGGCTGCCATGGCATCAGGCCACGAGACTGCTCATGCTCGCAACATAACATCGTAGGCAGCACTGGCAATGACAATGGAGCGGACCTACCTGCGCTGCGAGCCATCAACCTTCCAGGGGCGGATAATGGGTACCTAGTTGGCAATAAGCTCAAGACGGCGCGCCATCGGGGCGACAGCGCCAGACCGCTGCCGACGAGCTAACCTGCCAAGAGAGCCGGAAGCCCAGACAAGAGATTGGCCGATTGGCCATGGGATTAAGGAGGTGGCCTCGGTTGACGGGACAGGCGCTGAGGGGCGCTGAGGTGCAGGCTCCAGGATCTCGCGTGTCTCAGGGATCGTGCCGGGGGCGCTGGCAGCCGTACGAGTACATGCATGAGCACGTCCCCAATTTGGCAGAAGAGACGAAAGACTGGCGTCGGTGCCGAGCATGAGATGACACTCGAGCGCAGAGGATCTTCGTTCGCCCAAAAGGGGCAGGCAGCATATGGGACGAACAAATGTCGTCCACGACTTGCACTCAGCTGCAAAAAGCACCGTTGCGAGTCGAGTCCGAGAGTCGCGATGTCTGTCTGGCCCGGTTGTTGCTTTGCGCGAGCGCAGCTTCCGAGATTGGCAGCCGGAAATGCAGACAGACAGTGCGATGGCCAGCCAGCGAGCAACTGAAACCCGCGGCCCGGCGAGCGCAACACGCAAAGAGGCGTGACGGGTTGGCTGAGTGAGCATCGAGACGGGATGTACAATGCGGCGTCGCACAGCGAGCGAGCAGTGGCAGGCAGACATTATTACTGCCATGGAAGGTAGAAAATCCAGGGACATCTGCCGGCGATGCTGCCTCCGACTTCACGCTCCCGTCCGTTCGATGCGCCGAGTCTCGTTTTCCTCGCCCAGTGCCGTGCACCTTGTTCAGTGATGGTGCAGTGAGTTTTAGTGGCTTGCACTGACTTTCCACCCCCTGAGAGCCTCATCTCCCAGCACCTCGTCCCCCACCAGGGGGGCGGCCTGGCCACTGGCGATCCGCGTCCCCAGGGTCTCGGGTTGGAGCCTCTCGGGGCCGGCGGCCAATCAGCGGCGCGAAACAGGCAGCCCTGCCGTTAATTCTCCAGAGCATCGACCAACCGCTACGGTGCTAGCCCCGGCGCGGCCTAGCGTAGCACAAACCCCTTTTGCTGCTGCAAGACCATCCAGGCGTGCCAGCACAGGCCTCAGCGACATCTGCGGTAGTGCTTGCGCCTCGAGTCCAATGCGGCCAGCACATCAGAAATTCCTCCTCCCCTCCGGGCCTCCCCAGTCGGGTCCCTCCTCTCACGTTCCCACGCACGCCCCCCCCCCCCCCCNCTTATACACATCTCCCCCCCAAATTTCCCCTTCCTCAACCTCGATCTCGACTTCACTTCATCTTCGTCTTCGCATCCATCATTGCTACTTCCTCTCGTCGACATCACAGCGCGCCGCTCCAGGCCTCCTTGTCGGCATTTCGTGGCCACTTGTCCAGCTCGTGAGCCCTTCTTTTCGATCCCTTTGACTCGCGTCCTTGTCCTTTGTCGGGTTCTCCTGGGCTCTCCCTGTGGTACGTATTGCCTCGCCCCCGTCCCCATGTCGTCCGCGCCGCACTGCTTCGTTTGCCTCGTCGGCTCCAACAGACGAGCATGGCTGCAGCGTCAGACCTTCCATGATGTTGCTGCATGCTTCAGACGCTGGTCGGCGCTCGCAGCCCAGCTCTTCCCCCCCGCAGCCCGCGTGCCATCGCAGCTCTCCTCCCCGACTGAACGTCGCAGCTGACCGCTCGACCAGATCCCGCCCTTTCCAACCCCATTCATTTAAGGACCGGTCGAACGCTCTTTATACATCGATATGGGTAAGATGCCTCTTTCTTTTATTTCGTACGACGCGTGCATGCCATGCGCAGGCAGAGGCAAGAAGAATCCTGGAGACGTCCATGAGGACGACCCGCCCTCGCATGGCGAACCCGGCCCAACGTCTGCCCATCGATAACAATCCATCGCCTTCTTCGACGTTACCACACCGCTGCTCGACATCACGCCGACGCTCGTTGTTCGCCATTTACCCTTTCTTGGAGTGCCCCCTTTTTGGACTCGAAAGCATTGCTCTCGCCGAGAAACACTACTCCTCCCCCCAACATCGGCCAATTACGTACCAAGACGTTAGACTTGGTAGTCAAGTCGCGAACCCAGACCAGCATCCAGTCGGACGACGTACCCATACCCCCGACTGCCAGCACTCCTGAGCCCATGGCGACTCATCCACAACTTTCCAAGAGGACCAGCAGCTTGCCTACCGGACAGGAGAACGCCAGCCAGCCGTCGATCGCTTCCTCCACTGCCCCTTCGGCCCCAAGCATAATCCGGCACTATCGCAGCATGCTGGAGGTCGACGAGCCTCCAAAACTTGGACCCTGGAACCCAATGTCGTTTAACGAGCTTTACGTCGGATCCGGGACGGACACCGTCAAATCCGACTCAGACAATTCGACAAAGGATCATGCTAGCGGTGCTAATCAGAGCCAAGTCCCGGATTTGACCTGTCAGCAACGTCTCTCCCCTGCCTCTGCCTTGCCGAACCACGCATATCTAGTCGCTTTTACCTGTTGTCTGATCGTGGCTGACCATTGTTAATAGCATCGAACGGAGCTGACTCCCCCCCGGCGGTGGCTTCTGCCTCGCCTTCTAATGGCAAGCCTGACTCGGAAGCGTTTGCTCCAGAAATCTCTCCTTCTGACCCTGCTCCCTTAGTCCCACCTCAGGCTGCCTCGTCCCCGGACAGCAGGAACATTGTCCGAAGGAAGCTGACGGGTTACGTTGGCTTCGCCAATCTCCCCAACCAATGGCACCGCAAGAGCGTCCGCAAGGGCTTCAACTTCAACGTCATGGTTGTTGGTAAGTGCTTGCGGCTCACATCGTGGCCGCCAGGCGCTAATTGGCCCTGATTTACAGGCGAGTCTGGCCTCGGAAAGTCGACTCTCGTAAACACCCTGTTCAACACCTCCCTGTACCCCCCCAAGGAGCGCAAGGGCCCGAGCCTCGACATCATTCCCAAGACTGTCACCATCCAGTCCATCAGCGCCGACATTGAGGAGGCTGGCGTCCGCCTCCGTCTGACGGTCGTGGACACGCCCGGCTTCGGCGACTTTGTCAACAACGATGAGTCGTGGCGTCCTATTGTGGACAACATTGAGCAGCGCTTCGACGCGTACCTGGATGCCGAGAACAAGGTCAATCGCATGAACATTGTTGACAACAGAATTCATGCCTGCGTCTTCTTCATCCAGCCCACTGGCCACTCTCTGAAGCCTCTGGACATCGAGGTCATGCGACGACTTCACACCAAGGTCAACCTTATTCCTGTCATTGCTAAGTCCGATACTCTTACGGACGAAGAAATCACAAACTTCAAGGCCAGAGTAAGCACAAGCCCTGCCCACAAAGTCCGGATATGGATGCTAATCCTGTGACAGATTTTGTCAGATATTAAGTATCATGGCATTCAGATCTTCGAGGGCCCTCGATATGAGCTCGACGACGAAGAGACCATTGCCGAGAACAACGAGATCATGTCCAAGGTTCCTTTTGCCGTCGTTGGCGCCACCAACGAGATCAAGACTGCCGACGGCCGCCAGGTCCGCGGACGCGAGTACCCATGGGGCATCATCGAGGTCGACAACGAGGAGCACTGCGACTTCGTGAAGCTCCGCCAGATGCTGATCCGAACTCACATGGAGGAGCTCAAGGAGCACACCAACAACCTGCTGTACGAGAACTACCGTACCGACAAGCTGATCGCCATGGGCGTGTCTCAAGACCCCAGCGTCTTCAAGGAGGTCAACCCCGCGGTCAAGCAGGAGGAGGAGCGCGCCCTGCACGAGCAGAAGCTTGCCAAGATGGAAGCGGAGATGAAGATGGTCTTCCAACAAAAGGTGGCGGAGAAGGAGAGCAAGCTCAAGCAGTCCGAGGAAGAGCTGTACGCCCGGCACAGAGAGATGAAGGAGCAGCTCGAGCGCCAGCGCATGGAGCTCGAGGACAAGAAGCAGCGCGTCGAGAGCGGACGGCCGTTGGAGAAGGAAGGCAAGCGAAAGGGCTTCTCGCTGCGTTAAAGGACCAGCAACCCACCCGCCTTCGACTCGCAACTTGCCCTCTCTACGATCAACGCCTGCGTAACTGTGACGCCCTTACACTAGCAGCTCGACGCCTTTCATTTCCTTCGATTCTCGTTTATTCTCGCGCCCTTGTCACACTTTTCTTTTTAATCACCACCACTCCTCACCTAATCGCCCGGCAAGAAAAAGTTTGTCTTACGCAGATGGACAAGCAAAAGTCATCTATGAAGAATGGTCATGCAATGTGGGGAGGTGCAGACTATGAGTCAAATGCAAAAAGAAGGGTACGGGTGGGTGCGCGATGAGCTGAGACGCCGGGCCACGTCGAGTCGCCATGCACGACCAGGCCTCGGCGCCCTCGTTCTCCGCCTAAACGGGTATTGTGATGGCGACGGGTGAGACCTGTCTCGTTATTAGGGCTTGTCGTTTTGCGGGAGCCGTTTCTCGCCCCGACACGTTGCACACTCTTACGGTTTCCTTTTTTAATCTATGCGCGCAAGATCGGCAGACACCGCCTGCACCGTGTCTTCTTCGCTCGGCATGCCGTCGGATACCCCTTCACAAGTCTGGATGGAGCACTGGCTGCGGATTTGAACTAGACGGGAGCAGATGGATGGTTAGCTGGCGGAGGCGAGGCTGAACAGCAACTGTTGTATTTTAGCCGTGTGGTTGGGACAGGTTTGGAACGTCTCGACATACGAAATTGTCGTCTAGGTCCGTTTGTCTTTCTTAGCTAGTTTGATTTCATTGTCTCTTTACGTATCTTTGGTGCTCGCCATTCGCCTGCTGTGACTGGAGATGGCCGACACGAGGCGGCGCTGGTCGCGAAGCCTGCCACTGCCAGAGGGCGCCTCGCAAACACTGGTCTTGGACAGGCGTCGCTGTGCGTCGCTGTGCGTATGGCTAACCAAGCAGACATGGGACGAGTGCCAAGCCACTTGGTGCAGGGTGACTGCGTGACGACGGGGAGCTGACAAGGCTTAAATGCAGAGCCATGTACTCTTGGTACGTATGCTTCATTAAGAGGCCGCCTTGATCACATGTATAATACAACGGCTGCAAAGTGGCGATTCGGTCAACCCCCCAGCCTGGGCACATCCGGCGCACATCCAAGCCTCCAGCGCAGTATGCAATGCACCAATACCTCCCTCCCGCGGGTGTCCCCTCGACTGGTGTTTACCTCCTCCGCGCGTTCTTGAAGATCAAGGCGCCGATGACGCCGGCGGCGATGCCCACGCCGCTGAGGATGGCGACGCCCATGAGGCCCTCCTTGGCGACCTTGTTGTCGATGAGCTGGCGCAGGTCCGAGGCCTGCAGGTTGGCGGGCTCCTTGTCGATGAGGAGGTCGTTGTAGCGGCGGGCTTCGCCGTAGTTGCCGAGCTTGTAGTTGCCGAGGGCGAGGTAGTAGAGGCACTCGCGGCGGCGCTCGGGCGAGAGGCGGAAGATGTCGGAGAGGAGGCGGACGCCGAGTTGTTGGTCGTTGCGCTGGTTGGACTTGACGAGGCCCT
>LFRF01000025.1:335020-352919 GCA_001189435.1 Tolypocladium ophioglossoides CBS 100239
GTCTTGCTCGTAAACATGGCACTTGGTACGGAGGACGCTTCGTGTTGCCAAGAAATGTTTGCCTGGGAGACCTGGTACGAGACGGCACGAATTGCGCGGGATATCGTGGTACTAACAGATCGGATGCAGTGGTGACAAAGATGTGATGAGCAGTGATGAGCAGCGAGAGCTAAAAGTGGCATGGCTGACCAAGGCATTAGTCGCTGGGCAGGAGCGAGGAGCCGGGCCGTTACAACGGCCTCGTCCAGCAGACAATCACTGCAGATGGGCCCTGTAGATGCAGCCAAGGGTCCACTCCAATGCATCCGCAACGTTGAGGTCGGCGACCACCTCACTTCACTGATCAGTGTTCCACCTCATCCAGCGACGGAAAGACGGGAGCCTCAGCGAGTGTTGACGTGGGAGGTTGCACCACGTTTCGGGCGTGAAATCGTTAGGACGTGTGGACGGACCAAGTCGTCCATAGCTGTACTTCTACGACAGCTGGACGAGCCGCTGGGCACAGGCAGACCGCCGAGCCTGCAGCATGAGCTGCATTGTGCCGCATCGCATCGCATCGCACTCGCATCGCCATGCAAACGACAGGTCGCAACCTGAGCAGCCCCTCCAACCTCCATGCAGCCAACCCGTGCGGCACGTCGTGTTTTCTCTCTCCTCTCCTCGGCCGACCTGCAGGCGACCAGGCTCGGATGCGCGTGTCTGATGAGCGTGTGGACCCCCTGGACGCTTCCCTTGGGCGTCCATCCGCGCCCTGCACGACCAACCACCACGCTCGACGTGCGCCGTTGGCCGACGACTGAGGGCATCCTTCGCGTCCGATGCGCTTGTGCGTTTGTGCATGCATGCGAGGCCCTCCCTCCACACGCCGCCGCCTCTCGAGTTTTCACCACTGTTGAACCTTGACATACATATCCCACCCTCCTTGCGTCTTGCTCCCCCCTTCCCTCCATTCGAACCAACGTATGCCTTGTTGGTACGGAGCTGTTGCCTGCCTTGCTTCGAAAGCGAATCCCAGCGCCTCGCCWCGCCTGAGGAGTTGCTCGACCCGACATCACCAGCGGAACAGGCCTGGAAGTAATCCGTCCGGACGACGAGTTCGTGCTCTTGCTTCCAGGGGGCTGCCGTCGCGACCCCGCGCCCGTCCTGCGCCCTCACCCGCCGCGCTCCCGTCCGCCGCTCGTTCCAGGGCACGCTAGCGGGAGTCAACCGTGCCTAACTCGTTAGTGCCCCAGCCGGAACGCTTGGCCAAAAGGCTGTTTTCAGCAGTCGCCACCTGGGCAAGTCGTACTCGTTGGTGCTGGCGCAGTTCGAGTACCGCGCCGGGAGTTGGACCGCCTTGGCCCATCGCGACCCGCCCAGCATCCAGTACCGCGGAGGGAGGGCGAGACTCGGCAGCCCATCTCATCACTGGAGGCACAGTCGCTCCCGCATCCGTGTCTGCAAGCGACGCCCAAACACCACTCGTCCGCCACGATATCATATCCGATCCCGACCCTGCGGAGGATGCTGTCGAGGCAACGGGCATGAACCTACGAGCTCCAACCCAACGTGCAACCACCTACGTCACCGCCAATCGATCCTGGCCGTGCGGCATCCTACACGACGACGCACTCGTCGGCCGCGGCGCCTGTCCCTCAACCAACCCTCCTCAACCCGACCCCCAGTTCGACGTCGGCCCGTTAGGTGGTCAGCACCTAACGCCGTCAAGATTCCACCCGAGACGCCGCCGCCGCGGGAGAATGACTCTCGCGAACTGGCCATGGACGCGCTCAAGAACCTCATCGGCAACATCCCCGACTGGCAGAGGCGGCTCAATGACCTGGCCGGGCAGATTGACCGCCGCCAGGCCGAGCTGGCTGCCCTCGGGGCCGAACAACCCAGGAGCGCCAGCGCCAGGTCTCTCCGGAATAAAGGGTCTTCGGAATCGCTGAGGCCCAAGGACGAAGGGCCTTTACACATGGATGTTGATGTTGATGACCTTTTGCCTCCACGTATCCTAGCCGAACAAGGACAAGATGCCCTTTTGTCAACGGCCACCTCGGCCGCGCAGCCTTGTCCACCAAGCCCCGAGAGCGCGAATCGCCTGGCGCTGCACAAGCAGGCACGGGACGCCGTCGTGGCCGCCCATTCACGTGCTTTGGCCCAGGCAAAGAAGAAGCGGAGAGCATCCTCAATGGTTTCCGCAGAGGGGGCGCCTCCGACCTATAGGACGCGAAGTATGATCATTGTTTACTACGACAGCTATGTTCAAGGCTTCTTCGACGAGCTGGTGAGGTTCGTCTCGTCTAGCAGGAACTTGATGCGGAAGGCGAGGATGGCGGCCAAAGTGGCACAGATTAAGCGCATGGCTGAGTTGGAGATGCCGGATGATGACAATGGCAGTGGTGAAGACGGACTACCATCCCTACGGTACATGAGCACGCGACGGTTGGGACCTATGTCTACCATGAGGAGACCGCAGCTCGGCGGCCCCACCGGCCCCAACGACCCTGATCAAGCTCCGGATGTCTACGAAACCCTCGACAAGGGTCTCGAGTTTGTACAGAGCACCTGCGAGCACGGTGCCCATCAATTCCTGAGAGATGCGGACTGTGAGGAAGAGATCAGCAAGATCCAGGTGCGGATGAACGAAGTGCTGGCAACGGCGAAGAAGGAGATGGAGCGCGTCCAGCGAGAAGAACCAGAGCTCGCTAAAGAATCCAGGGACATGGGGAAACCTCGAGCCCGGCGCCCGATCAGCGTCAGGAGAGACATGTCTGTCGGCAACAAGGGCGGTGTTGAGCCGGGGAAAGCAGCCCATGTGGAATTGGAAGCGACGGCGTTGCACCAGGGGAAGACCAACGTCATCGAGGCTACGAATACGCTCGAGGTCGACACCAACCCGGACGCAGACGAGAGTCTTGATATGGTGCTGCCAGAACTGCAGTATCGGTCAATGCGGTACATGCGCAGTCGGGCTGGTTGAGGCCAACGCCACCGCGAGCCGTCGACCACGACACTAGCAGCAGGTTCATCATCACGCTCACAAACGCCATCACCAGATACAACCCGCACATCCCGACCTGCAGTGCAGTCTCCGAGTTGCACGAGCCGGCTACATCGAGAATCCGTCAAGAACTCGTCGTATCGGCCGGCTCACCTCGCAGCGGAATGTGGTATTTACAGCAAAGGCAAAACGAGTGGATCGGTGTCTTGTTTTACGGGGCATAGCGACAGGGGATCTAGTTATTGGCATTTTGTTTGAGCAGGCATCGACACGAAGTTCATGACAGGAAGGGACACGGATGGAGCATAAGGCTGGACSCGGCCGTTTTCGTTGCTGCAGGATCCTATTGGGCGATTTGACATGTCTAAGACATGCACAGCTTCCTGGAACAAGCTGGCTATGGAAATTCATGCGCTTTGATAACCTGCTTCTGACAGTTGCAGCTCTGTCCGGGCATTGTCCCAGCTGCCGGGGAGTGTTCGGTTGTGCTTTGTAAACATGCGAAGGAAGCTGCAGCATGGCTAGGAAGCATTATCCGACCCCAGACGCCTCCAAGCGACTGAGTCACATGTGACCATGGATTCATGTATGTGCGAATTGTCTAGGTAGAGCCATCGCAGCGTAGACCTGTTGACCTGTACGGAGTACTCCGTACTAGCCTGCAGCCAATGAATGACGAGGGACCCCACATCGGCAGTGACATATTACGGAATACAGAGCGCTCTCAGGCGCACGCATAGCGTCAACACGAAGCTGCCGTACAGCTTGACTCAACCACACCACAACGCTTTGGACTTTCTCCCAACACTCGAAGCGGTACATTTACGACAAGACCTGCCCGGAAACCGGCTTGTGCTGCGACTGTCGCGTTCCAAAATGACAGCGGGCCCCCCTTTGCTCGAACCTTAGCTGCCAGGATTCCAGCTGCCAGGATCCCAGCTGCCTGCGGCCTCGTCCACCGATAGCAATGGGCCAGGGCTTCTCTCTCGCGACGCCGTCCGCCGGCTCGGCTGGCATAGACATTGCGCAGCTGCAGGATGTGCAGTACGAGAGGAGCATCGGGAACGCGCGGTTCATGAAAAGCATCCGCGGCCGGCACGAAAACGGCCTCGTACTCGTCAAGGTCCTGGTCAAGCCGTACGCAGAAGTCAATCTCGAGCAGTACAAGAGGCAGATTATCGGTGAGGAGCCGGAAGTACAACTCCGGCAGCACTTCTAGCCATGCTAACTGGCTACCAGAGCAACGCAAGGCTTTGGCCGACGTGCCCAACGCCCTGGGCTTCCAGCGCATCATCGAAACCGAGACGAACGGTTACCTCGTCCGGCAGTTCCACTACAGCTCTCTCTACGACCGACTGAGCACCCGCCCGTTCCTCGAAGAGATTGAGAAGAAGTGGCTTGCGTTTCAGCTCCTGTGCGCCCTGCGCGACTGCCACGCCCGCGACATCTACCATGGCGACATCAAAGCCCAGAACGTGCTGGTCACCTCCTGGAACTGGCTGTACCTGACCGACTTCTCGTCCCCTTACAAGCCAGTCTTGTTGCCCGACGATAACCCCGGAGACTTTTCATACTTCTTCGACACGTCAGGACGTCGGACGTGCTACATTGCCCCCGAGCGATTCTATGCTGCCGGCGAAATTCCTCCGCCCAAGGCGAAGATGACGTGGGCCATGGACATCTTCAGTGTAGGCTGCGTTATCGCGCAAATGTTCTTAGAATCCGAAATCTTCAGCCTCGCCCAGCTGTACAAGTATCGCCGGGGCGAGTACGACCCTGTCATCACGCACCTGAGCGTCATATCCGACAAGGACGTCCGCGATATGATCGCGCACATGATTCAACTAGACCCTGAGAAGCGCTACTCCGCCGACCAGTATCTGGAGTTCTGCAAGGGAAAGGTGTTCCCGAGCTACTTTTACAACTTCCTGCACCAATACATGGAGCTCATTACCGACCCGTCTTCTGGCAACAGCCCCATGTCCGGGTCGCAGAAGAATATGGGCGAGTCGGACGACCGGATAGACCGGGTATTTTATGACTTTGACAAGATCTCCTACTTCCTCGGCTATCAGCCTGAGAAGCGGATATCGGGAGCAATGCCGTTGACTTCGCGCCTGGGCCTGGGCCACTTCCCGGTTCGTTTGAGCATCGCAAACCACGAACACTCCGTCTCGGCGGATCTTGAGCCGCCGGAAGACGACGGAACTCTAATATTCCTTACATTGATTGTTTCATCAATGAGGACCACGGCCAGGGCTTCCTCGCGGGTGCGAGCTTGCGACGTCTTGCTGGCCTTTGCGGAGAGACTCACAGACGAAGCCAAGCTGGACAGAGTCTTGCCGTACCTCATGACGCTCCTGCGCAAGGAGGAAACCGATGTCGTTATTGTGTCCGCTATCCGCACTATTACTCAGCTTCTTCAGCTTGTGCGCATGCCAACTCCCATCAACTCACACGTTCTGGTGGAATACGTGTTGCCGCGAATGGAGATTGCATTGGGGTCGAGGTCCCGGATAGCAAGCCCGCTGGTGAGAGCGACCTATGCATCATGCCTCGGGAGCCTTGCCACGACAGGCCAGCGATTTCTAGAAATTGCATCCAGCCTCAGAGCTGACGGCTCGATGCCCATCACAGACCCGGAAGTGGAGGCTGAAAACGGCGCCGGCGCAAACTTCGAAAGCGTCTTCGATAACGCCGGCAGAGAGCTTTTCGAAATCCTGGAAAGCCATACCAAGCAGTTGGTGGAAGACCCAGACGTCCACGTCCGTCGTGCGTTCCTGGCATCGGTGCTAGAACTCTGCATGTTCTTCCAGGAGCATTCTAATGATATCTTGCTCACGCACCTCAACACCTACCTCAACGATCGCGACTGGACGCTCAAATGTGCGTTTTTCGACACCATCGTTGGAATCGCAACCTTCATCGGGAGCACCAGCCTTGAGGAGTTCATGCTCCCACTTATGGTCCAAGCTCTGGCAGATACAGAGGAGTTTGTGGTGCAAGCTGCGTTGCACTCCCTCGCGCAGCTCGCAGGCCTTGGTCTCTTGTCGAGACCCAAGACCTGGGAACTAGCGGATCTGGTCGGTAGGTTCACCATGCATCCCAACATCTGGATACGAGAATCTGCGGCGGAGTTCCTGTCCATGTCGGCCAAGTTCCTGGCGATGTCGGATGTCAGATGCATCCTGATGCCACTGATGCAACCATACCTGAAGGTTGCGGTTCTCCCCGACTTGTCTGAACTCAGCGTGCTCGGCTCTCTGAAGAAGCCGCTGTCTCGAGCAGTATTTGAGCAGGCTATAAGCTGGGCCTCGCAGACTGACCGAGGGGTATTCTGGAAGCCGCCGCAGAAACTGCGCTCGCTGGCCCTTGGGTCGGGCGAGAGCTTGGCTGCCAGATCGTCCAAGGATTTGAACGTCACTTCAATGAGCAAGACTGTTCGCAACGAGGAGGATGAGCAGTGGTTCGAGAAGCTAAGAAATCTCGGACTGAAGCCGGAGGACGAAGTTAAGCTTCTGGCTCTTCGAGAGTTCATCTGGCGCTTGAGCAGGATCAAGGCGCGAGATTCTTCAACCGGAGAAGTGAGCATGCCGACGGGGCTCGTCTCTCTGACGGGCCTAGGCGTTACGCTTCAAACGGTGTTCTTTAATGATGCGCCTCTCAAGGACCCTACAATCGTGCCGGACCTCGACTCCCCGCCTGGCCCATACACCATTGCGGATGCACTGCTGGATGCCTCAATGACCATCGACGACTCAATTGGCAAGAGAAGACGCGCGGCGCTGAATTCCCACGTGAACCGAGTCCACAGCGTCGGCCCTCGACCATCACAGACGACGAGGCGCCTCTTGTCGCCCGAAGGCAGTGAAAGGGCTGGCTCGAGACACTCCAGGAGAGGGTCCTCCATCAGCCAAGGCGCAGGTGCCGGTGACGACGAAATGTCTGTTCGTGATGGACCCTATTCGGCCAGGAGGGGGATTCGCCATCAGTCAAGTGCGCTGAGCCTCCTTGATCGCAAGGATGGCAGCAAATCGGCAGCGGAGACTGGAACCAGCGATGCCAATGCCTTTGGAGAAGTCGAAGGACCATTCGTTCAAGGATCGGCGGCACCGCCAGCCCCGATGCGTGAAAATAACGAACAGAGGGCCGCCCCGAGGCAGTCAAGGCATAGCTATGAAGGAACCGATCCAAACATTCAGCGGATGTTGGACCAGATGTATATCGACAACTTCCCTCGCGATGTCCTAGACTTTGGGCCCCTGGTACAGCCCATTTCCATCGGCAAGAACAGAGTCGTCAACGTCCAACCGGGCGACTCCCAATGGAAGCCGGCGGGACATCTCGTGGCAACATTTGGGGAACACAGAGGCCCTATCAACCGGGTTGTCGCGTCTCCAGACCACGTATTTTTCATCACTGGCGGCGGCGATGGCACTGTCAAGGTTTGGGATGCGGCGAGACTGGAGCGCAACATAACACACCGCTCCAGACAAACACACAGGCACAGCGAAGGCGCTCGCGTTCTTGCTCTGTGTTTTGTGGAAAACTCTCACTGCTTCGTCAGCTGCGCCACTGATGGGAGCGTTCATGTGGTCAAGGTTGACACAATCTCTGGAAGCGGCGTCATTAGGTACGGCAAGCTGCGGCTGGTGCGGGAGTACCAACTTCCAGAGGACGAGTTTGCAGTGTGGTGCGAGCACTTCAGACAAGAGACAACATCGGTGCTGATACTTGCAACGAACCGATCGAGGATCCTGGGCATCGACTTGAGGACAATGACGGTTCTGTACGAGTTGGAGAACCCGGTCCATCACGGGACACCGACCTGCTTCTGTGTGGACAGGAGACGGAATTGGCTTTGCGTTGGGACTTCTCACGGCGTAGTTGACCTGTGGGATCTCCGGTTCAAGATGAGGCTCAGGGGCTGGGGTGTGCCAGGGAAGAGCTCCATCTATCGCATGTGCATCCATCCGACCAAGGGCCGCGGCAAATGGGTCTGTGTATCCGGGGGAACGGGCCAAGGCGAAGTGACGGTCTGGGACCTCGAAAAGACGACTTGCAGGGAGGTGTACCGCACCAACGGAAACAAGGACGGCCCAAAGGGATACAGCGCATGGGATGTGGACGAGGACAGACGGGAGGGAATGCTTGGCCGCTTTGCCACGAACCTCGAGAGCAGCGATACGGTGAACGCAGACCGAGGAGTGCGAGCCATGGTTGTTGGGACGGGAGTCGCAGAAGACTCGCGTGATGTGCGCCATGCATACATTGTCACGGGGGGATCGGACAAGAAGCTGCGTTTCTGGGATATATCCCGGATCGAAAGCTCGTGCGTCTACAGTGGCCTCCAGCCCGAAGAGGCTCAGCCGACCTACGCGKCCAGCCATCCCACCACGGGCGTCACTCTGAACACGGAAAAGGCGGCAAGGCCTGCGGCATCTGGGGCCAATGGCGGCGGCAACTCCGGGGCAAAGGGCAAGAATACAGCTGGCGGACGGCCTCCGCGGTCGACGGTGATCTCCATGCAGCAACAGCAGCTGCTTCAGTCGCATCTGGATGCCGTCTTGGACGTGGTGCTCCTGGAGTACCCGTACACGATGAGCGTCTCCGTAGACCGGTCTGGCGTGGTATTTGTGTTCCAGTAGGACTGGCACAGCGCGGGCGATGGCGGTGATGCTGGCGGTAATACTGGCGGGCTCGAGGCCTCCTTGGCTACGGCGGCCGAGCTACCGAGTTCGACCACGGAGGAGTCGGTCAATAATGTCCGAGTAGAATACCATACCGGGATAGCAGCGTAAGAGTAATTCTCTCCGGAATCATGTGTGACCTTGGAAGCATGACTGCAATAGCTTGTACCTGAATTTGGAGATGCTCGCGTGCTGGATGGTGTGGCGCACCAACTGTGTGGCGTGAACCGGTGCAACTAAAATTTCCCCACTGCCTCGCCCAAGATTCTCAGCCTTGTCGACCTCGAAACCACAACCACACTTCCAACGGGCAAAGAACGACACGCCCCCCGACCTACTCTGCAGGTTCCCGGCGCGACGATCGACGAGACGGCTTCATTTCCCACGTCTACAGACCACCCGAAGCGACGGCGACCGACGACCGACGACGCTGCAGCCACGAGGTAACGATCCGCCGCGATGAGGCTCACCGCGGAGCTCGTCCAGGATTCCCTGTCCTATCTCAATCCGCTCAAGGAGCGCGAGCTTGATCTCCGAGGTGCGTTTGAAAAGAACAGATACTACACGCGTTTGATCTTCCCAAAGAGCTAGAGTTGATACAAATATTTCCGTCTTTGCGCGCGAACAGGACAGAGAATCCCTGCCATTGAGAATCTTGGTGTAGCTGGCGTGAGTATCCTCCCTGCCCTGTCCTCTTCCTGGCTGCTCCCGGCCTGTGCGTGTGCAGAACTCGGTCGCTGACGCTTGCTCCCGCACGCGTCCAGCCTCACGATGCCATCGACTTCACCGACAATGACATCCAGGTGCTCGGCAACTTCCCGCTGTCACCCCGCCTAAACACTCTCCTGCTGGCGCGCAACCGCGTCGCGAGCGTTCAGCCCGGCCTGGCCAAAGCGGTGCCGAACCTGAAGCACCTGGTGCTGGCGTCGAACAACATGGCGGAGCTGGCGGATCTGGACGTGCTGGGTATGTTCCCGCGCCTGACGCACCTGGTGCTCGCGGACAACCCCGTCACGAAGAAGGACGTGAGTGTTTCGAGCGGCCCCTAAGAAGCGGGTGGGCAATTTGGGCTGGAAGGGTTTGCTGATGTTTGTCGTACAGCATTACCGCTACTGGGTCCTGTGGCGATGTCCCACGGTGCGGTTCCTCGACTACGAAAAGGTCAAGCAAGCCGAGAGAGAGCAGGGCCGAGAGCTGTTTGGCACGGTGGAGGAGCCGACAGCGCTGGCTGCCCAGGTGAGGCCCTCTTCTATCCCTATGCATTCAACGAACGTATGCGCTAACTCTTGCAACAGATCATGGCCAGAAAGTCAAAGACGCTCGAGACCTCGGTCAACGGCTCGACGGCGCCGTCGAAGCTTTCGCGGATAAAGCTCACAGACGAGGAGAAGCAGCGGTTACAGGACAAGATCAAAAAGGCAACGAGCCTGCAGGAGATTATCGCGCTGGAGAAGGAGCTGAACGAGGGACGTGTGCCGTCCGGAATCCAGGTCGATGCGACGGAAGAGTGAAGACGGAGAGGAGAGAATTTCACGATTGATCTTTTCCTAAATGGCATGACTCGGGTTGTGTTTGGTTTTAAAAAGGCTTTGGTCGGGGAATTACAATTCCACCTAGTGCGCTTGTCCCAGCTCCAGGCACCGCTGGGCGCAAATACAAATGCAATGGTTGCCATACTCATCGTGGTGATTCCTCCTCACAGCGTCCAGTCCTCCGCAGTTCCAGGGGAGTAATAGTAGTTCAGTAGCCTCCTCCTGGCGTGTCTTCGCAATTCCGGCTCCTAGCCCGACATTGGCACGTCGCCGTCGTGGGATGACCTTCCTGCAGCCGCCTGCCTCATCTCGAGCTCGAGCTGCTCGTTGGGGTCGTCGGCCCTATCGTCGGCCCGCAGCGGCACGCTGAACGGGGCGCCCTCGCCGTTGACGATGGTGGCCTTGCTGCCGTTGCCGTTGGCCGTGGGACGCGCCGCGTGCGAGGAGGCAGGCCGGTTCTCGGGCGACTTATCGCCGCGGAGGCGGGCCTGCGTTGCCTTAGCCGTGGCCCTGACCTTCTTCAGCGGCACGGTCTTGGGGACGACGTCTTCCAGGAATTCGAGGCTGTCTTGGTGGGAGACGGCATTGGCTGGTGGGAGGTGTCAGGAAGCAGATCGTCTTCGACCCGAGGCAGTCGAGGGTGGGAAGAGGGGACACGTGAGCGTGGCTTACCGACGTCCTTGTACTGGATATTGCGCCGGGGCTTTCGCTCCGCCCTTGCCTGCGTGTGGGCCGCGTCTGCAAGGTGCTGGATAAACATCTCCTACGCCAGGTTAGAAG
Organism: Tolypocladium ophioglossoides CBS 100239; assembly: GCA_001189435.1. NCBI lineage: Eukaryota > Fungi > Ascomycota > Sordariomycetes > Hypocreales > Ophiocordycipitaceae > Tolypocladium > Tolypocladium ophioglossoides. The sequence goes on from LFRF01000025.1 coordinate 346,009, forward strand.
GGGAGGCTTGAGACGGAGGATGGACTGACGGCGGCGCATGTAATGATGAAGGCGGCGTTGTTGGAGCACTTGGCGATTTCAGTGTCCTGGTCGATGATCTTCTTGACTCTTGTCACTGAGGCAGAACAGGTTAGCGAAGCGGATGTGCACGGGACGTTGCCAGGGACTCACATGGGAGCTGGTTGTGACCCGTGGCCTCCTTTCGGGGAGGGATGGCGGTGGTGTTGTAAGGCATGGCGAGCGGTTGGCGAGATGGGTTGATGTGTGGCGGAGGGAATATCTGGGCCCAATCTCGGAGGTTGCTCTTGGGGAGTTGGCGTCTGAGAAAAGAGGTCAACCTGGTTGGGCATGGAAGCATCGTGGTGAGCAGATCCTACCGTGTGAGTGCTCGGTCTTTGCCGACTATGCGCTCATCGGCATGCCTCTGCAAATGAAAAATCGCATCAAGAGGTTGAAGCACGGTTCGCAAGACCTCGGTCCCCGACAGCGATAATGCTGTGGTTGTACGGAGTAGATGTCGATGGTACGAGTTAGGAATAGAAGGCATAAATCAAGGATTGAAATAGACGCGGCGCTGGACGCGAGCGAGGTGCTGTGGCGCCGCCCCGCATCGCGCTTCCAGCTCCTCGACGCCATCTGCCGCATCGTACTCGTATACTCCGTCCTCGACCGAGTTAACCTCTACCTACGAAGTACCTACGTGCCAGGGAACGCTGCAGGAACCCAGAAACCGCCCGTCGAGCATCTCAAGCGCAAGGGGTGGTGCTTCATGGCTCTATGTACGGTCTATCAGCCAACCCCTCGCGCAAGCGTCAACACCCTTCGGCTGCAGCGGCTGCAGGCGGACACTCTGCTGACGACGACACACGCTGTTCATCGAAGAAGCGGAAGTTTGCCCATCCTCCGTTCCCTCCGCCACGATTATGGGACGGCGTAAGAGAGTATTGACTTCGTCGCGCAGGTCTTGGTACCGGTGAGCCAACTCTGGGTGATTCTTTGCCAAATCAGACATATCGCTCTGGCTGTCTATCAGCTGGCTCGGATTGACTGCCACGGCCCGACCTTCTTCTAGGTAATGTAGAGCGTCCTCAACCTGGTTCGATGCCAAGAGAAATTCACATAGGTCGGCTAGTCTGGGCTGGACCGGCCGATAGAGCCTGTAGCAGGCATCTCATTCTTCAGCTGTCTCTAGCGCTATCGTTGGTGCGCCACGGAGCATGTGAGAGATGCTCGTTGCATTACGCTGGCGGTCGCATGCGCCTTGACCCCGGATATGGCATAAGCTTGGTGACGCTGGACAGCGTCACAACCATCCGTAGAGGAGAGTTGTTTGTCCATTTTGTAGCAAATAAGCCCAGGCAACAAACGGTTTCAAGGGGTGGCCGGAACTACTATTGGCCGAGTGCGCTGCCCCTAGCGGTCCAGCTGATGCTTGGTTTCTGTGAAACCAACAACCTCTAATTACTTTTACCTCAACAATGCCTTCTTCAGTGGTGGGGCAATTATGCTGCTCGCACTCATCCGGTTGATTCGCACGCGATGGGCCTCGGTGGTCGTCTATCTCTCCGAGCTGTGGGGGGGACTGCTGAGCTTCACAAGTGCCACAGCGATCCGCGCCCTAAAGCCAAATACAAAGGTCCATGAGCCAGAGCCAGAGCCAGAGCCAGAGCCAGAGACAGAGGCCACTGGCCCGGCGGCCACAGCCTTCTTGCTCGATCATCAGGGTTTCCCCCTCACTACGCCGGAACAAGACAATAAGGTTATCAAGGCATTTATTGAATCGCTTGATACAGACGCAGTCTGCGCTCTGGCATCGCGGTACAATTTCGGGAGGCCATGTCGGGTTGCAAAAAGAGACAACGGCAGCTTCAATGTCTGTTTCTTTGTCGAATTTGACGACGATGGCCCCAAGTGGATTGTCCGGGTTCCCATCGAGCCCTCACTTCACAAGCCATGGCAAAAGCTGCTGAGTGAAGTTGCTACTGTACAGTAGGTACTTGGTTCCTTCCTGGTTTCGACTATCACTCACCTAGACGTAGATATCTCGAGCGCAACACGCGCATTCCCGTCCCTCACATCCGTGCCTATGGACGCGATGCCAAGTTGACCAAAACCGGGACGGGCGCGCAAATGTTTCTTATCTCGCACCTCATTCCTGGCAAGCCGCTGGCCAAGAAAGACCTATTTGAGGCGCCAGAGGAGAACCGAAGAAAATTTTACTCTCAGCTCATCGATATCCTGGCTGAGCTGAGAAAACTCGAGTTTCCTTCAATTGGCTCGTTGATGCCGAATCCCGATGGCAGTCTGAATCCCGTCTTAGGCCCCGTCATGTCCATGACTGCAAACTCATTTCGCCAGCCTCTACCAATCTTTACTTCCGCAAAGGATTACATGGCACGCCAGTTCAAAATTGTAGAGGATCAATACCGCCCTCCAGTTGAGGATCTCAGTCCTGGTGACTTCGAGCATGAGGTTTTTGCACTTCACAGACTGGAGAATTACTTTTGCCAAGTGATCGATACCAATTTGGAAAACGGCCCATTTGTGCTGCACCATTTGGACTTGCGAAGTCCCAACACGATTGTGGACGAGAACCTACAGATCCAAGGCATCATTGACTGGGAGTTTTCGGGTACTGTTCCATTGCAGTTGTTCACGCCGCCGTCATGGATCACCGCCCATGACTCGGCCTGGACGAAGGAAGAGATGCACGCTGAGTTCCGTGGTGTTCTGGACGATAAGAGCAAGACGGATAGCCGTTGTCATCTGCTTCGAAAGGAATGGTATGGCCAGTCGGACAACGACCGGTCAGTCATCGCCAAAACGGACATGGCATTCTGCATTGCCCATGTTCTACGCCGCCCTGAGGATGCTCACCTCATATTCTATGCCTTTTTTGCCCCGAAGCTTTACAATGTTCCTATTAAGGATGTAAAAGCTGAATTCTTCAAGGAAAACGCAGTATTTGCGGAAGAGGCGCAACGTCGGGCGGACCGGAGCCAGAAGTACACTCAATACTTGAAGGATCACGGTCTCTATGTGGTGAACGAGAAGAAACTATGGCTGGCCAAGTCAAAAGCCTTCAGGGAAAAATTGGAGGCAAGAGACTTGAAGAAAAAATTGGAGCGTGCGAATGCTCAGGACTAGCAAGTAGAACAACCTGTCATTGATGTGGTTTTCTGTAGTACATCCATGGCCCAGCACATGGCCCAGAACATGGCAATGGCTGCTTTGACGGGGAAGACTAACAGCCCCATAAGGGACGCCTCTCCCATTCTCTAAATCAGGGAGACACACCTTTGCAGAATCGACATACCTACGGGCGCCTTTCCCCGTCAATTGCGACGTCAACTAATGGGTGAAAGTGAGTGAGACCGCCCGGTCAATACGTGAGTGAAGATGAAGTGAACAGCCACGCTCCTCATGAGGTAGAGAATCGCTGCTGCAGTCTCTTTGCCCCATGGTCAGATGGTCTGAGCGAGTGCAAACTCCCAACGTGTGATCGTTGACGCCCGAGAGAGTTGAGTGCAGTTACCCCGATTGCCCATGCAATGTCCTTTCGGTGTGTGTGATCTCCTCCATCAAACTGCCAAGGATTCGGGAAGCCGAATTGAGAAATTACTAGCACATGCATTAGAGTAATAGTCACTTGATGTATTGCTACCCCATCCTTGCATGCTGGTGGTTGTCAACCAACAGGTGGTCGCATAACAAGCCGCTGCTGCCTGCTGCGCGGGGTATATAGAGACTGACAAGACAAGATTCATTTTCCGAAGCATCAATCATACTCAGCTACATTCTAATTAATACACTACCATTCTTAAGACAAACGAGTCACACAACAACCGCCACAATGGACAGGACCGCCGAGCAGCTAGCGACCGTGAAGAAGCGCATCAGCGAAACCATGGAGCTTGTGTCGGAAGAACAAGCAGAACTGAACGAAATTTTGGCATTTCTCGACAGCATATCGCCAGAAGCCCGAGAACAGATGTCCCGCAGTACTTCGAGCTCCAAGGAACACAGAGGTTTTGAGGAAGGGAGCTCCATAGACGAATCGGGCGATTATTACGAGCGCCGACGCGTGGAAAAAGAACAGGCCATAGGGAATATGTGGGAAAAGATACACGAGCTCCAGAATGAGGAAAAGGAGCTCAAAGAAAGACTAGAGCAGGAGAGACAGCTGAGCACGGTCTGATTGGGGCCAAGACTTGCAGGCAACGCTGGCAACAGCAGTGATGTTGGTAACGGCAGTATAGCTGAAAACACTCGCAACTATGGTAGTAACTAAAACGGCAATATAGGAAGGACAGTAGCAAGCCAACGAAAGGGCAGCAGTTCAAAATCTGCGTCTCCCTGGTCGGTTGGATGGCTCGACTCTCTAGGGCGAAGAATCAGCTGCTGAAATAGAGGAGCCGACTAGCTAAGCGACCATAACAACACCAGTGCCAATGCCATCAATTTATGACTCTGATACCTCTGCAGATGAGTTGTTGGATTTTCGACCAGGCAAACGGATCAAGGCGTGTGGGGAGGTCCTCGGCGCGAGAGCCACATGAACATCAGGCCGAATAGACTTGCATGAATTGCATCGTAGGGATTTAATTTCTAAGTATATGTAGTCAATCAGAGCACTGTAGTGCTCGTTGCCTCTACGTTTCATACTATCTGCCCGCTCGAGTGCGTTGTCCCTGTCGGCGAGCTCGCCTTCGACACCCTGTCTAAGCAGGCGACCAAGCTTCTAAAGAATATTATGGTTTTGAAAGAAAAGACGTCGTTCATCGCAGCATGTTATCAACCGGCAGGGGGCAAGCGCGCGTCATGGACGGCATCGAGATGTGTGAGGGAGTGGACGGCGGAAGTGCAAGTCATTGGCGGCGCCGTCGAACTTCGCCAGCGAGCCCAATTCAATGCGACCGCCTGGTGGATTCTCTGATTGTGTTGACACAACCAAATGCTGGCCTCACGGTCAGTGAATACCGACAAAGTCTGCTTTGACAACGGGCATCACATGGCCTTTGCTCTCTGTTTGGGATGCAGGTTTGGATTGTGCATGAGCTATTACGAGTCCTCTCAGTCCGGCCTTTCGCTGTATGAGTGCTTAATGACATCCAAAAGACTGCATCCTTGCGAGACTCGGTTTCGAAGTTGCTAGTGTTGAACGAGTCGGCCAACCCGTCGACTCAGCAGGCATGCGCAGGACTCGTCATTTTGACCGCACGTCCCAGCTGCCACTCAACAAATTTCGAGCTCGTATTTCTGTGCCAAGAGTGTTGGGCGTTATACGGCTGCATGTACAAGATGTACGCGTCCTCGGCCGATTGGTCGGGTGGGCATTCGAAGGGTACGAAGTACATTAGGTATTGGCCTCATTGGCTGGGGTGCAACGGTGACAATGCAAAATGGATGGTTAGAGAATGGGGAGGTGTAACAAATTATTACGTAGGAGTTGTTGGCTTCAAAGCGGCTGTGCTCATTGTTGGGTGTATCTGTGATTGTAGAGTTCTGAATATAATACTTGGACGAAGATTTCTTCTGGTATCTGATCTCTTCGTCAACGTCGTCCAAACCTTCCGCATCAACAACTGGAAAGCCGATTCCTACTACGCATCTAGAACAAACATGCAGAGCCACGACGAATATATTCTTGCTCTTGGGAAGGCCATCGAACCCATTGACCTGGCCGACAGCAAGAAATACGGCGTGTATGGCAAGAACTTCACTGGCACTACCAAAGTTGGTACGTGCAACAAAACTTCCTAGTCACGGTATGCACGACCCCAGATATGTAACCATTCGTTAATCAAATAATCATTGCGAAGTGAGCTGGAATCTTATGCCCTGCATCAGGATTTGTTTTTTTTCATGGGCTGTTGCGCAGGTGGGAGCTTGCGGAACGTCGGCCCAAGGTGTGAGTGTAGAGAGAAATAGCTAGTAGAGCGCTTGTAGGACAGGCTGGACGTTGTGATTCGGTTCCAAGTAATAATAATAGTAGCAACTATTCTCACAGTATTCAACCTCGCTCTTTACCTAGTGCAAATCGTGAACTGTCCCCGAGCCATCATCATACCATCGTATTCCTGCGTCTGCAGGTGACACCTGTACGCCCGGGGTAAAAATGATAGGAGTTATTCTACTAATGGGGGCCTGCAATCCTAACTCGCAGGAGTACGAGTAGTACTTGTATTTCTTTTTCCCACCTCATCTACTCCGTAAACTTGTTGGGATCTGGGGGATCCGTGTGAATGATCACGTGATGGCAGAAGGGGCCTTCAAGACAAGAAGCTTCCCTCTTCATCTGAGCTTTGCACACAGATCACACATTCAGGCAGAATTGTTCCTTTTTCTTGTTAATTAGTACAGACTCTCCATTTGCATTTCTCTTGATCCCGAAACCTCACAATCTTCTTCTCCTGTCGTCCTTACGGAGCGGCCGCCCACCATGGACGATCGCGACGTCGCTCCTGACAAGAGCCTACTCGAGCACATCGTTGCCACAAATCAGCCGGCGTATGTGTCCATCATTCTCCAGGACTGGGACAAGTGCATATTCAAGGCCGAGTTCTCCGATGCCCTTGAAAGTCGACCTTCATGCGTAGTCCGTTTGGAGGCGGCTGAGAATGCAAGCTCTACTCAATTTGCCATGCCTGCGCCATGCAGCACGTTGCTGCCGCCTGCATCCCCGACCTTGTCCCAAAACCTCTCCAAGTTGGCATCGCAGCCAACACGTAGGGGAGGCAATTCCAATTTCGCGTGATGGAGCTTACCGAAGGGACTACTTTGGAGGAGGTTTGGGATCAAATGAGTGGCGAGGACTAGAGCTCTGTCGTCGCCGCCGTGGTCGAGGCACTGGAGAAGCTGCATTCTGTGCGGCTTTTTGACGATGCCATCCAAGCTATCCTTGGGCGGGC
>LFRF01000025.1:354415-373086 GCA_001189435.1 Tolypocladium ophioglossoides CBS 100239
GCGCAAATTCCTAGAAATGCTTTGTGGTTTGGAGCCGACCAAACGTCCGCGGAGAGATGGAGCTTCGACGGCGACGATTGCAGCTTCCTTCGAAGGATATCCTTATGCATACAGTAGGAATTAGAGACTAGCTTTTAAATAGAGCCGTAAGACAGACTAATCAGGTCCTCCGCAGTATAGTTCACGGCATAGATAAGCGCGTAAAGTTCTAGCTAAGAGCTATAGTTGTAGGAGAGATTGCGAACCGTGACGAGTTGTATTAGTGCCTCAAGTGCKGCCTTGCGATTAACCGCAGCTCGAAGAGTTTCCTCTTGCCTCGCTAATTGCTTCGCGGTATTTGCCTCGCCAGCCTTAGCGAAGGCATCCTGGATAAGGTTGTCGCGTCGTTTCTTGATCGGATGGTCGTGGGCGATTAGCTCAATTCCGTGGATCTTGAGCAAATGGCGACGAAACGTTGTTGAGACGGTCGTGGAATAGGTGGGATCTCGGCAGTGCATACAGTAGTAAATCTTCTCGTTTTTCCGGGGGCAGCGTGCTGGCTCTGACTCCTGGGGCTCCCGGGCGTATGCCCAAGTGTTCGCGGTTAGCTTACGCTTTCGGGTCCTGCAGCCGCTATTGTCGGAGAGATTCASTGGAACAGATATTGAGGATGAGCGTAGCTCGACAGCGGACGACGGCGACGCCGCATGGCTAGTAGAGCCACCGGAAATGCGGGAGGACTGTTGAAACATTTCCGGGCGACCGTATCACGACATGCGTGCTAGGTGCTRACTTCGAGGTGGAAACCTAATGGAAGATTCGCCAGTAATTTACCTTAATCTTGCGGATTGCACAACCCCTGAGATGGCTCCGGCAGGGTTAACATTTTTCCGCTCTTATTCYATACGTATGGAATACGGACAGTCCGTATGGAATATGGAATATGGAGTATGGAAATTTCCATACTCCATCACTTATTCCATACGAGTATGGATAGAAAGACTGGGCGGGCACTTGGTGAAGAAAGTGAAGAGATCCTTGATAATGCAGCTCCTGGGGGCCCCTTGACGGGATTTCTGGACAACGGGCCCGCCTTACTGATCTCTATCACGCAGAGGTTGCAGCTGGATCGGCCATTCTACAGGATCGAGCCAATGGCGGATCCGAAGGGACTTGTGATACAGTCCAGTTTCGAAGATCTCGGGTCAACCACAGTTCGAGATTCAGACATGGAGCAATGGCCGAAAGAAGCAGTATTCTGCCATAATGATCTCACTCCTTGCAATATAATTCTCTAATCATCCGGCACTCCCGATGGAAGCCCGAGATATAAGCTTGCTGCCATCATTGATTGGGAGGCCGCCAGTTTTTACCCTCCATCATATGAGCTAAGTCTACAAGATACGTATTTGAGCGGCGGCAATCGACATATATCGTTCTATCTGCTTCTGAAGCAACGTATGAAGGGCTTGGTTCCCTCTTCTCCATCACAGATTGTTCTCTTACAAGCTATGGAGCTCATGTTTGAGTCTCAGCAGAAAATGCTATCAGAGGGCATGAACATCCCGGCACAAATTCGAAAGAGATTCAGGGAGAAGCTGCGGTTATCTCGGGACACAGATCCGTACATTGGCTGGACGCCCGAAGCACAGGACGTACCGTTTCCCAAATTCTCACGGATCGATGGGGAGAAACTGGAGGATGATGTCATTGCAGAGGTGATCGCGAGACAATCCGGAGCCAAATGAGATTTACCCAGCCAGCCCTGCTGTTACGCCGCTGTGAATCCAGCTCTTCAAGCACCCCCACTTTGCAATTGTCGATGCTCCGAGGAGCATTCATCTCATAAGATTGTACGCCGCGCTCCAGAGAATATACGCTCGGGGTCAGGAGGCATGACGGGTATTGAGAGTGTGTTKATTGCCATCTTTGGTAATCGTGGAAGACGCTTCTTGTGCTCTTCGCGGAGCCGCTGGGCAAAGGGGGAGCCGTCGAGTAGAATGGGCGGCGTCATCAAGGTTATCTCTCTAGTATAAATTTTTATAATGGTATGCTTCCTTCACTACTGTTCTTCAAACTAGAGACCAAAGAATGGCCAAAGCTCGAATCGCCCCTATCGCATTCGTCTTTCAATGCTTTCTCTCAAGGCAGAAAGGAACAGGCTTCGCTTTAGTTTCCGCGAGATGAAAGTGCTCCAACGACAACTCGACAGAGTTTAGAAGAGCAAGGCTCTTCTCTCTCAGATTGCTTTGTACCGAGGCCATAGATGAGGCACCGTCAGGATCTACGAAGGCGAATCGTACGCAGACGTAGGCAATGTGCGAAGCGATACAATCGCCTCCGCTACAAGGTACGTCGGAGCGACAACGTACAGTGTCCCGTCTATGCAGCAGAGGACATATATCACAATATAGCTCCTTCTGCGCACACCACCCGCGAGTATGTCGTACAAGTACCACCACACAGAGCCGGAGAGATGACCAAGCAGGTTGGACAAGGACCACAAGAGCCCACTAAAGATAGTGTAGGCTGCTAACATTCTTCAAAACTAAGATTCTATAGTCTTGGGGAACTACTCATTCCAACCGGCTAGACGGATGGCGCTATATACTGTGCTAGCGCTCCACAGGATGATGCCCATGAGGTGGCCCTGCACGTGGCGAATCAGATCATCACCGGCCAGTTCCGGGGTCAATCAACTACGAGCTCTTCTAATGCACAAACCAACCCGTCAGATTCGCGCATTGTTGAGAGCCCGTCTCGCTCACCGTGCCGCTTGAACTGGTCTCTGACTCTCTGGGGCATTTCAGGGTAGAGATGGAGTGCCTCGCGGTATTTTAAATCGTCTTGATTGCATTCTCGAGGCTCAAGTCGTGCTTAAATCGAGGGGTATCGCTCGATAGCCTCACAGGCTAGTTTCCATCTCATCTGCCGCATCTCTTTGGCAGCTGTGTTTTTGGGGGCGCCGTCCGCTGGATCGGGAGGCCATTGTGGCTGCGTGTCGCCTTGTATCATACGTCGCGGCCTACGTCGCGGCACCATGTGGCTGCCTTCGGGTTGTTCGTTGCTCGCCGATCCTGTGTTGAATGGGAGTATGTTGATTCGATGAGATGCTTGCGGACTTGGGTTCTCACAAGTTGTCGTAACTTGCGCACCAGGGGAATGGGCGTGGCACTTCTCACGTGTGTCGGCAATACCAGAAATGTACAATATCCTAGACATTTCTGACTTGACGCCAAAATCCCGCAGGAGATCCCGGTCAATCCTGTGCTCTACGCTAACTTGATTGAATATGTATATAAAGGCTTTGTTGTCCGAGTCTATTCCGCCTGTAATATGGTCGGTTCTTTGTTGAATTTGGGCTTGTGCCGCCATAGCTGATAAGGGCGCATACTTCGCCATTTACTTCCTTTATTCTTTGCGACTTAGCTCCTAGTCTATAAGCCAACCTTTGTAGCGTCCTAGCGCTCCCGAACGTATTTATTATTTCTTTCCGCCGACTCTATTAGATAGAACACTAGCTAATGATAAGAAATAAGGAAGTACGGCTAACTAGAAACACTAACGAGTTAGTAGAACTTGCTATATAGAATATTCKGTTCGTTGGTCAAGTCCTCCATTATAACCTAAGGACGCGTTACCTTTACGCGTTAATTGACTTATTATAAACGAAACAGGGCCATGAATTTTGCTAATAATGTACCTCCGTCCTTCGAGAATTCTTTCTATAAGAATAAGACCCACAAGCTAAATGTCGCATTGTGATTAGTTTCACGACCCTACACAAGGCATATTTTGGTTAGATTGTGAAAGCCCTACCATTGGAGGCCAAGGCCTCGTAGATATGCTGTTCCATCTTACCTCATGCAATCTCTCGGCCACACTTGAGAAGATACTGAATATCCTCGAGCCTGAAATAGATAGCAGATCACGCGGTGATGCATCTAAGATGCGCTTGGGCAGAGTCGGAAAGTCTCCAGTAGCTAAATGGAACTCAGAAACGCTTCGCCGGCTTGGACTTGCGTTGAAGAAGTGGCTAAGGCCCATTTGTGAGCCGAGCAGTGGGGTTTGGCCATTTAACCCCGAGCTAGTTGTTGCGGACCGCCGAAGCCGGGTGGGTAAAAGTGGACGTGGCACGAGCAGCCTCTCACATGTCATTGCGAGGATCGGAAACCCTTTTTCCTTGAGTCATAAATTACCTCGATTCCCAAGCGTCTCTCCCCTCCACGTACGTATTTTCGGTTTGCACACAAGGCGCACAAATTCTCCCAGGTGTGCCCATAAACGAAGCGACTCTCATCGAATGCTACGACAGACAGCATGGCAACAGCTAATAACCCAATCTCCCACCACACGAGCCATACCATGGGAAATGGCGCCAGCAGCAGCAGCAGCAGCGGCATACATGGCGACACACCGCACCCCATCGGCCACCACACGAGCCATACCATGGGAAATGGTGCCAGCAGCAGCAACAACGGCGCTCATGGGGACGGCGCGACCTCATGTGTCAATGGTAGGAATTTTCTCTCTTTTTTCTTTCGGCCTAAGCCCTTTGCTTACTCTTCGCGTTCAGGACACAATCAGGGCGATGTCTTGGATGCCCCCCTAATGAGCCCTGCTACCGACTTCTTTAACTGGAATATGGAGCATAGAGAGGCTGATGAAGGCCCTCTGACGGACGTCTCGCCATGCTCTTCCGTCTCGCGCGACATGGACGATTCCGACGTTGGGACCATGACGAGCGATACCACTCCCATGAGCTCCTTTGTCAACCTGGCCAACTTCAGCATCATCGACAGCACTCTGCGCGAGGGCGAGCAGTTTGCCACAGCCTACTTCAACACCGCACAGAAGATCAAAATCGCCCAGGGCCTGGATGATTTTGGAGTGGACTACGTAAGACTGCCATGCCAACCCAAGCAGTGGAGACGAGAAGGTTTGAAAAGTACTGTGCGTAGCTGAAGTCATGCATTAGATTGAGTTGACGTCGCCTGCTGCTTCTGAGCAGTCGAGAGCTGATTGCGAGGCTATCTGCAAGCTGGGTCTGCGGGCCAAGGTGAGACAAGCTTAGACTGGACTGTCTTTACTTCCCGTCTAACAATGAGTCAGGTATTGTGCCACATTCGATGCAACATGGACGACGCGAGAATCGCCGTTCAGACAGGCGTGGATGGAATGTACGTTCTTTTCCTTGTGCAACTACGCATCCCACGACTGACGGCTCCGACGCAGCAACATGTGCATTGGCACCTCTTCCCAGCTTATGGAGCATTCGCACGGAAAGGACATGGCCTACATTGCTGCCAAGGCGCAGGAGGTCATCGAATACGTCAAGTCGAAAAACGTTGAGATTCGCTTCTCCGGGGAGGACTCCTTCCGCTCAGATTTCTCCGAGATCCTAAAGCTATACTCTCTCGTCGACCGGCTGGGCGCGGACCGCGTGGGCATCGCCGACACCGTGGGCGGTGCCACGCCAATGGAAGTGTATGACAAGATCGACGCGCTGCGCAAGGCCGTTAGCTGCGACATCGAGACGCACTTCCACAACGACACGGGATGTGCCACCGCGAACGCCTTGGTCGCTCTCGAGGCTGGCGCTACCCACATTGACACCACGGTGCTCGGCATCGGCGAACGAAACGGCATCACGCCTCTCGGCGGCCTCATGGCCTGTGTGATGCCAACGGACCGCAAGTTCGTCTTGAGCAAGTACAGGCTTGAGAAGCTAGGCTACCTTGAAAACATGGTTGCCCAGATTGTCGGGGTGGAAATCCCTTTCAATAACTTCACGCCATCTCTGCAGGACATGGAGTGAAGGATTCTCCCCTGGTGCTGTCAACATCCGCTCATTCGTATCTCAGTTCAGCTCTTAATTACCTTTGAGTAACAGTCTTCCGAGACTGTCACTCCGCAGGCTACTCAGTTTCACGGTATCAGTGACACACTCCCTCTCGACATGCGAGGCTTTTGCACATCCTTGAGTCAATGCCAAACTGGGTCTGAGGAACTCGGAGTTTAGGCCGAGCTTTGAAAGCCGCCCGTGCTAAAGCAACATAGCATTGCCAGCCTAGTCATCGTTCATTCCGAGCGACTCCAAGCCTTTGGCCGCAGTTGACATCAAGAGAATGGAGGCGCCGAGGTATCCAGAAGAATTATCAAGAACAAGGCCCGAGCGATGCGCACGGGGGCTCGGCTCCCGGGGTACTGATGGGTCGAGATCATCGCGCAGCTGTCTACGGTATAACTAGTTATCCACAACTGGCGAACCCCCGTACGGCCAGTTCTACACAAATGGAGTCGTGGAACTTCGGAAGCCGTACCAGGCACATCTGCGTGTTAGGGCTGCAAGGCGACAACTTCCCGAAATCCCTCCATCGAAGACAATTGGCCAAAAGCCTACACTAATAAACGATGTGGCATCTTATCGGGGCAGTGGAGAACAGGCGACATGTATCAAATGAAGAATCTACATCCGGGATCCAGCCCACACGTGATAGTACCCCTGGGTCACTGGACCAAACCCTGCCTGATGGGGCAAGCAACAGGGAACGTCCCGTGCCTCACCCAGCCGAGCTTGTCCTTGGCCTGGTACCCCGGAAGGATCAAGTTGTTGCACTCTCCCCCACCTGCCTCGGACGAGCGAAATGGAAACAGAGAGCGATCGGCTGCTAACTGGCTCGGAGCGCCGCCCCAGCTCACCCGACGACGAGGTATCGCCATCGTTCAACAACACGGACGACCTGAGGCGGGTGCCCGACCGCCTGCCTGTAGCCAAATGGCTGGTCACCGCAATTGAGGTGTGCGACAAGTTCGCCTTCTTCGGCTTGAGCACGCCGCTCCAGAACTACCTCCAGAATGCTCGGGACGATCCGCTCCGCCCGGGGGCCATTGGTAGGCCTGCCTGCTGCGTCCACGGCCGCATCCTTGCTCTCTCCGCCGAAGCTCGCATGCTGACTCGACCGTACACATCTCCCAGGCCTCGGGCAGGCCGGCGCCACCGCGATGAACCAGCTCTTCATGCTCTGGTGTTTCGTCACGCCCATCGCGGGTGCCGTCATCGCCGACCAGCATCTGGGAAGGGTGAGGACCATCACGTATGCGAGCGCCGCCTACCTCGGCGGTCTGGTGGTCCTGGTCGCGTCCTCTCGCTGCGAGCCCGGCGTCGCCTTAGCCGGCCTTCTCCTTGCCATGACCCTGATCGGAGTCGGCACCGGCGGTATCCGGCCCAACGTCAACTCGCTGGTTGCGGAGCAGTATCGGCCGCCGACGACGCCGCTACGGAAGCTCCCGAGCGGAGAGACCGTCTATGTCGATACCAACTTGACACTTCAGAGGTCTGCTGTGATCCCACCCCCTCCCCGTCGGGAACCTGTGACAGATACGGACCTCGTGCTCACTCGTTCGGCTGCAGGATATTCATGATCTTTCTTCTTCTCGTCAATCTCGGCTCAATGTCCTCCGTCGTCACCACCATCATCGAACAGCGGCACGGATTCACGGCTGCCTTCTCGCTGCCCGCCATCGCCTTCACGCTGGGCTTGGCTGTACTGCTCAGTCGGCGACACTCGTACACTACAAGCCCACCTGCCGGCTCCGTTGTCCTCCACGCCTTGCAGATACTGTGGATTGCGTTTCGCAACGGCCGAGATCTGGATGCGGCGCGGCCATCACTTCAGCGGGCATCGCTCTCTCGGCGGCTGCCGTGGACCGATTCCTTCATCGACGAGATGCGGACCGCCTTGTCTGCCTGTAAACTTTTTCTCTTCCTTCCATTTTTCTGGGCCGCGTACAGCCAGATGCTCACCAATTTCGTTTCGCAAGCCGCGACCATGGAGACCTCTGGCATTCCAAACGACATCCTGGCAAACCTCGACCCGTTGACCATTGTCGTCTTCATCCCGGTTCTGGAATACATCGCCTTCCCTTTTCTTCGGAGTCTCGGCATTACGATCCCCCCAATAGTACGCATCGCGCTAGGCTATGCTCTCGCCAGCCTCGCGCTCGCGTACGCTGCCATGGTCCAGAGAATCATCTACTCCTCGCCACCATGCTTCGAGTACCCGCGTGCGCCGGACTGCCACGGCGGATCGCTCCCCAACCAGGTCCACGTGGCGGTCCAGATGCCGGCCTACATCCTACTCGGGCTTTCCGAGATTCTCGTCTCGGTCACAGGCCTAGAGTATGCCTTCACACGTGCGCCGGCCTCAATGAAGTCGTTCGTCATGTCTCTCTTCATATCCACGTACGCAGCCGGATCACTCATCGCCCTTGCAATCACTCCTTTTGCCGTGGACCCAAACTTTGTGTGGGTTTACGCAACTCTCGGCCTGCAAACCGCCATCGCCGGCTTTTCCTGTTGGTATCTCTTCGCCGGCGGTCGCATAGCTGCCGCAGGCCCAGCAGAGGTCGTTTTGGGGACGGGGCATCACACTCAGGCCTGTCCCGTGGCCCTCCGGGTCTAGATCCTGCTTGGGCAACTGCCTTCTGCAGTCTATCGACGCAACATGATGAGCTGAACGCATCGGGCAGATGGATGTGCCTCTACCTAGTGCCCTGACTGGCCCAATTCATGAGCGATTTCTCTAACCGAGCGGCTACATCCCCCGCCTCGCCCTTATTTGCCGTCTGGGAACACACATCGTGCGTATGCATGCCCCGCGGCGCCCTCATTTGCGATGCACCAGACGCAATGCACGAAACACACCATCAATTATCCTGCCCTTATGCCTTGAGAGCGAAAGGTCCGGTTGCACCTTGGCAGGTGTGGCACCCGGCAGCCAACCAGCAACCGGCAACTGACAACCAAAACAGCCACTTCTGCCGTCGCCGCCCATGGACCCATTTCCTTTTTGACTGACCGAACCAACATGGTTGCCCAGCACAGTAGGCCCGCCATCCTCCGCACAGTCACACCACCAGGAGGCTCAATCAGACGGCAGCTGCACTGGAAGGGAGCTTCGCCAGAGGACTAAATAGCCCTTAGAAGCCGCTGTGTTGTCCTAGGTTTTGGAGATGGGCTAATACGATGTTTGACTAAGCTCTTTTGAGTTGTTCTTCTGTTCCTGTTGCCCGGAATGCATACCGAGACCAGCCTGAACGGCTATCTCAGCGTCGAGCATCTTGCTCAGTCTATCAAAGCTGCCCATAGTAGCATCTCGGGGCACGTGGTGCGCACGCCGGTTATCAGGTTACCTTGGCTTGACTCAGAGGACCGTGAGGTCTGGGCCAAACTCGAGTGTCATCAACACACAGGATCTTTCAAGTATCGCGGTGCTTACAATGCGCTCACCAACACCAAGTCCGATGCAGTCATCACGGCCTCGGCAGGAAACCACGCGCTGGCAGTCGCCGCCGCCGGTGCTCGCCTCGGAAAGAGGGTGCACCTCGTCGCGCCCATCACCGCATCCGAACTCAAGGTGAATCGCATGATGGCCGATGCCGAGGTTAGCCTTTTGGGCCACGACCTCTATGATGCCACCAAAATTGCCATGGAACTGGCCTCGTTATCAACGTCGTCCGCCAACGAGGCCGATCATCTTCATTACGTTTCACCGTATGACGACTTGGACGTAGCTGCTGGTGCCGGCACCATCATGTCAGAGGTCCAGGAAGACCAGGGCTACTTCGATACCGTCGTCTTGCCACTCGGAGGCGGAGGACTTGCAGCCGCCGTCGGGGCCTGGTGCTCTTCTCACGCGCCAGCTTGCAAGGTTGTGTGCTCGCATCCAGAAATTTTTGGCCGGACGTTCGACAACAGCCGGTCCATTGAAGAGCAGCTCGCGAAGCCCACGGCTATGTCATACTCTGACGGACTCGCCGTCCAGCTGGCCAGGAGGACTGCGTTCGGAAGCATTCTCCAAGAAACGGTCAACCAAGTCGTGCAGGTTTCCGAAGCCGACACTGCCGTGGCAATTTCCATGGCTCTTCGCCTGCAGTCTCTCCTCGTCGAGGGAGCCGCCGCAACTACCATCGCGTCTATGTTACACTCGGGCTCGACGAGGATGCACCTTCGGGGCCGCGTGCTGCTCATTCTGACGGGCGGCAACATCTCATCCAGCAACTTGGCCTGTTCCTTGGTCTCAGATGTGAGAGATGCGGGGCTGCGTCAATCTATTGGTCTTCGCAACATCCTTCCCTCCATGGACCGTCACGGGTCCATGAAGCTCCCTGCTATACCAACACACAGTCGGGCCCCAAGCAAGTCATTGATGCACAGCCAGTGGCACGTTTTCTCGGCCCGCCTTCAGGCGTCCATCAAGACGGCAGCGGAGGCCTTCGACCGAAAGAGGGAGCTGGCCGCACATCTGAGCCTGGAAACCGACGGGTGGTGCAAGTCCGTTTACCAGGACTTCCAAGCCCGGGTTTCGAACCTCGCAGACGAGTTTGACAGGGAAGTGCGGACTTCACCATCCGGGAAGCTCAAGTCTTGGGTTCTGGAGGAGCGGTACCGCGTCCTCTTGCAGCTGCAAGCTTCGTTAACGTCCCTGTTTGATCGAGCGAGCGCTGCCAACGACCAGTCAACCCGGGACTGGTTCTTCGACCTGGACTCTCAGGGCCCGGCTTCCTTGAACTACGACCGCTACGGATCGCCTCCCCTGCGGGCCGCGGAGCAGCTTTTCTCCCGCGCTCTCTCCCTCGGGAATGCGACCAAGACCGAGCTTCTTCTTACATCAAGCGGCATGGCGGCGTACCAGGTGATCCTGCACTACTTGCTCCAGGCACTTGGTCAGGGCGGCACTGCGGTCCTTCCTCCCTATATTTACTTTGAAGGCCTGGAACAGCTCCAGGCGCTCAGGTCGGTGAATGTGGTGCACGCCTCAAGTTTCGCCGCCGACGACATCATCGCCGTGGCCGAATTGTATGACGCCAAGGTGGTGTTCCTGGACCCAGTTGCCAACGTAGTTGCACTACCGGTCACAGATGTCCAACGCTTCTGCAGGACCGTCTCGGACCGCCCGGGCTGGGATAAACGTCTGATTGTCATTGACGGATCGATGATCTCAGGGGCAATGCCCGTATTCGACTGGATCAGCGGGCCCCGCTCGCCGTCGCTGTTCTACTACGAGAGCGCGAGCAAGTATCTCCAGTTCGGCCTTGACCTGCAGATGGGCGGTGTCGTGGTCTATCCCCGCAAGTATGACAACGCCATGCGCATAATCCGACGAAACACGGGTACCATTATGTATTCACGCGCAGTTTTGCTTCTACCCCCGATCGACTTTGACACTTTTCAGGCCCGGATGACGCAACTCACCCTCAATGCTGAGAAAGTATACGAGAGGCTAGTTGAGAGCCTCTCTAACTTAGCCGAGGTTCGCTTTCCCGCCCAGTGGCGCTGCCTCGGATGGCGTCACGGGGGTGCAGTGGTGACGATTCGGTTCCTCGAGGGCGGCATGAACAACAAGGACAGCCTAGATGCGTGCATCGACCTGATCCTACGGGCTGCCGAGGTCTCGAGAGTTCCGATCACCAAGGGAGTTAGCTTTGGATTCTCCACTCCGCGGATATCGTCTGCGTCTTCTATGGCCCAGGACTCGGACCCTTTCCTTCGCCTGTCCATGGGCAGTGAGCCCGACTTAATCGAAGATTTAGTGAGCGTGTTGTCGGGGAGTATCATGGCGTACAGCGCGCTATTTCGGCGCTAAAGAGGGAGGGGAGAAGGAGAAGCAGGAGGAGAATGTCCTCTCCAATTCAACGATGCATGAGCAGCGGGGAGGATGGAGACACAAGAAGCGTCAGATGGCATTTGGCGCGATACCTTTTCGATCACAGCTAAGCCCTCCACCTCAACACAACGACGTCCAGAGCATCCAGCCTGAGTGAATCCCGGCGCCCAACGTCGACAGTCTGTGCCGGCAAGTGAACCTTGCCAATATCTTCGCAGCCGTTCCTCAGATACAGGGGTAGGCCTTTGGTGGTGGCATCTCCAAAGACAGGCACGTCCTCCTGCCACGCTGCGACGCCACACCATTCGACCAACCTCTCGCCGTAGCCACGATTCTGGTAAGTTGGATCCACGGCGAGGCTTCTGAAGTCTATCCTGCTCTGAGACGCAGTCAGATGCGGCATATGTAGCTTCGTCGCCTGCTCGTAGTAGTCACGGATTACCCTGGGAGACATGGCCCGGTTCGGCCACAGCATCGAGATCACAAACATGCGGAGACGGAAGAGGATTCGTCGCAAGGCTGCGACCCAACGGCCTTAATGTCAGCGCAAGAGCTCTGCCCTTGAGACAGGATCTAGCGGCAAACAGACCTTTCGCGGCGGAATCGGGGTTCCAGCTAAGTAGTTCTTCGGACGAACCGTGCCTGATAAACGTTGCGTAGCCTACCACCACTTTGCCCCCTTTACCCTGCTGAGACGGAGACGGAGACGAGATCTCGGCATCGTCGATCTCGGCCACCATGATGACATGCCCGGGCGTCACCAGAAAGCGGTGAGCTTCGTCTCTGAAGGACCGGGCATAATCTTCCGGGTACTGACTCCGGCGAGGGAAGAAATGGTCGTATATGGGCTCGTTGGCAAATGCCCTTAAGCCGATGGCGGCGATGGTGGGCACATCCAACTCATTTGCAGGTCTGATTTGCATTGTTCACGAGATCTGTGTCTGGTTCTTCTGGGTTTGGAATCTGCCAAGGGAGGCAGGTAGGTAGGAAATGCGATCAAGGACAGAGACCGAGGGGAGGGCGCGGTCTTGATGTGGAAAAACAATGAGGCGTGAAAGGCACAAAATCACAGCCATGTTGGTTCAAGAGCCCCCTCTTTTGCAGGATGACGTTCCCATGGAACGTGTGACACAGTGCGAACCAGGCCGCAAGCCTCTCCGCGCCCCACACGGCCAAGATCGGATCGACCTGTTGTCCTTCCACCACATCGTTGACGCGATAAGTAGGTGTGTAGCATGCAGTACAGGGAGGGTTGGTAGGTGGTCTCGAGAGACGTCGGATGCCGCGGCTGCGCGAATTCCGGGCCGCTACGGTCAACAGGGGGKTTGGGTTGGGTTGCGGCAGGCTACTCGTCTCTTCCCAGCGGCTGAACCATCGGAAGACGAAGACGACGAGCATCACCAGCCGGCCTCTTTCGAGCAATATATGTTCAGCAAGAGCCTCATCTAGGAAGGCAGTAGAAATTATCCTCAGAATCAGCCGGAACCAGAATCAACATCTCATCATGATTTCGCAAACCCTCGGCGCAAAGACGTCCCTCGCCATCGGATGCTTCTTGGCCCTACTTACTTATCGCCTGCTCCCGGTGGACCTTTCTCCCGCTGGAATCGCGGTGAGTCTGGTTTTTACAACCGTGGCTCTGCGCACCGCATGGGGTGTCATTTTCTATCCCAAGTTTTTCAGTCCGTTGCGGAAGCTCCCCGGTCCGAGTGTCAGTCGTGCCAGGTCCATCACCTGTAACAACCGCTAAAAAGGCATAGGGAGGGACCTTCTTCAACGGCCAGCTATGGAGAATTCTGCAAGACGTGCCTGGTGCCCCCATGGAGCACTGGATTAACACCATACCCAATGGCGGCATGATCCGCTTCACCATCGCCCTCAACTCGGAGAGGCTTCTCCTAACGACGCCAGCTGCCCTGAGCGAGGTCCTCGTGAAGAACTCCGACACGTGGCAGAAACCGAAAACGCTTCGTCAGTCACTGGCGAGGATTCTCGGCGACAGCCTTGTCGTAGCCGAAGGGAGCTCACACCGGGTACGACTTCCCCCCCAGCGCGGAAAACATTAGCAGACAAGCATCATCATAACCATCAGCTAACAAATACTGGACGTAGGCGCAGAGGAAAAAGCTAATGCCTGCATTTTCTCAACCCCACATCAAAACACTGTACCCCATTTTCTGGAGGAAAGCCTGCGAGGCCACAGAAACCATCTGCGCGGACATGTCGAGAGGGAGCAAGGACATGTTGAGGGCAGCCGCCGATGATGATGACAGTCTGGAGGTGTCATTCTCAGACTGGCTTCGCCGCATCACGCTCGACAACATCGGCGAGGCTGGTTTCGGTTACCATTTCGACGCCATGTCAGACCCGAATAGCGAGGTAAACAGGACGTACGAGGCCCTGTTCAGAACGAGCGAGACGGGCACCATACTGACCATCCTGGAGACGCTGGAAAATATTGTCCCCGTGTCCTGGCTGCAGCAACTTCCTCTCAAGCATAACCGGCAGACGGACGCAGCTATAAGGTACATTCGCGACATCATAAGGAGGGTCATCGACGACAAAATAGGCAGCAACACCAGCGAACAAGACAGGTTCGGCGTAGACGTCCTATCAGTCGCGCTGGGATCGGGCCTCTTCACGCGCGAGGGCCTGGTGGACCAGACGATGACTTTCTTGGCGGCCGGACACGAGACGGTCTCGACCGCCATGTCGTGGGCGCTCGTCGCCCTGTGTCAACATCCTGACATGCAGCGTCGACTACGCGACGAGGTCCGCGCCGGACTGCCGTCGCCGTCGGATCGCGCCGTGGTCGTGACGGATCAACACCTCCAGAACCTGCCGTTCCTCCAAGCCTTCTGCAGCGAAGTGCTACGCTTCCACCCACCCGTCCCCATCACTCGCCGCGAAGCCATCAAAGACACGGTCATCCTCGGCCAGCCCATCCCGAAGGGGACCAACGTCCTGCTCGTACCCGCCGCCGTGAACAAGTCCCAGAGCCTCTGGGGCGACGACGCCCTGGTCTTCGATCCCAACCGCTGGCTGACCGGCAGCCAATCCAGCACGGGCGGGGCCTCTAGCAATTACGCGAACCTGACATTTCTGCATGGTAAGTGGTCGGACCCCTGCAATTGCTGATGCGTACATGCTCCGTACGAGCAGTATGGCTGACATGGGAACCCGAAAGGACCCCGATCCTGTATTGGCGCTACTTTCGCCCGGGCAGAGTTTGCATGTCTCGTTGCCGTCCTCGTCGGCCGTCTTGACATGTCATTTGCCGAGCCTGGCTGGAGCCTGGAGACGTTCAAGGGGGGTATCACACATAGGTTGCGCGACGAATTGCGACTGAAGACCAGGATCGTGGGTGCATGGTGAGAGGTGGTGTGTACTTAATACTCATGATCCACTCACTCATTGGCGGGCGTGGGCCTGGCTGTGGTCTGGACCTGCCAGCGCCCACGCACTATCGCGAGCTCCCGCGCCAAGTGCGGCAAAGTGCGGGGACAAAGGCCTAGGCCCGGCTCGGCCCGACAAGTTCGAGCGGGCGCTAGTTGTACCTAGCACGAATCCAGGGAAACCACTAGGCTGCAGCGGGAGAGTGGGGTATCGCAAGTTCACAACCCAGCATTTGTCGCCTCTTTGTACCTAGATGACGAAGGGGAAGATAAGAATATCTGCCAGAAGCGATCGTCTGGTTCCCTCGCCCTTCGTGTCCCGAGTAGCGTCTCGTCAAGCAGCCTCCATCGTCCGATCGTTGCTTCTGCTTCTGTTTCAACTGCGAGCATGGAGACTCCCCGAGCCGTTGTCTTCATCGGCCTGCCGGCATTTGGTTTCCTGGTGGTATGGCGTATGCCAGTGTCCTTTCACGCAACCTTCTGACCGTAGCAGGCGGTGTTCGTTTGCTTCTATCGGCTCACGCTCCATCCTCTCTCTCGCTATCCCGGACCTCTGCTCGCCAGGGTCACCTCCTTGTACGCGGCCTATCAGTCTCAAGTCGGGGATGTCCACGTCGATATATGGAGGTGCCACGAAAAGTACGGTATGTTTGCTTCTGATCGATTGCGCCTTACCCAAGTCCACATTAGTCACTGACCGCCCGCCATTGCCCAGGGGACGTTGTCCGGTACGGACCTAATCGTCTGCTCTTCAGGACGAACACGGCCTTGCAAGGTAGTGCCAAAGCGGTTGTTTCAAACTGCCACTCGTTTTTGATTCCAACGGAGAAACAGATATCTACGGCTTCGGGAAGAACACCAGAAAATCTGCCGCCTATCACCGGTTCCCAACCAAGTTCGTCTACAGCACCCACAACGCAGTGGACAAGGCCATGCACCGACGGAAGAGAAAGCTTGTCAACCAGGCCTTCACCCCCGGCTCACTCGGCATCTGGTACTCGGCGGCCTCTCGGCAGATTGATCTCTTCTGTAGCGAGCTTATCGGCACCGCTGGCGACAAGGGTCCCGACAAGTGGAGCACTCCGAAGAAGATGTCGGATTACTGTGAGAAACCCTTCTACCGTTGTGCATGCTCACACTTTTCCATTGGCAGGGCGCGTCGGCTGACAGACAACTGGTCGATACCGCAGGTCTCTACCTCATGACCGATATCGTTAGCGATGCAGTCTTCGGGCGGTCTCTCAACACGTTGACGGACAGCACGCACAGGCACCTGACCGATCTTGTCCACAAATCGTACGCGTGGAACGGCGTTATCTTCCAATCACCCAAGATTTCGAGCCTCGGGCTGGATTCGTACCTCATGCCGGACCTTTCCCGTGCTCGCCAGGAGCTGCGTGAAATATTCCGCATCATCGTGGCGGAAAGAATGAGCCAAGGCCCAKCACGGAACGACATCTACTCCGTCTACATGGAGTACAAAGACCCCGCCACGCAGGATCCTTTTCCGGTTCAAGAGCTGGGTGCGGAGGCCCTTCTCCTCTTTGGTGCAGGCCCGGACGCTTCGTCTACGTCTCTGGCGGCGACCTTTTTCTACCTTGCCCGGAATCCTGAAGCTTACGGGAGAGTGGTGGACGAAATACGGTCGAGTTTCAAGGATGCGTCGGACGTCGTACCAGGAGAGGCCCTGAGCCGCTGCTCCTATCTTCGTGCCTGCGTGTACGAGGCGACGCGGATGAATCCGGTCAACGGCGGCGCCTTGTGGCGCGAGGTCCTTGAGGGCGGCATCAGTATCGACGGTTCGTCGGTCCCCGCTGGTGTCGACGTGGGAGTGGGCATCTACAGCATTCACCATCAGAGCAGATACTATCCGCAGCCGTTCTCCTACCGGCCCGAGCGGTGGATTGTCGGGCCGGACTGCTCGGAAGAAGACGTCAAGCAGGCGCAGTCGGCCTGGGCCCCCTTCTCCATCGGCCCTCGAGGTTGCGTGGGCAAGGCGGTCGCCATCACCCAGCTGATGACCGCCCTGGCCCGGGTGCTTGTGCAGTTCGACATGAAGACACCCGAAGATCCAGCATTGGCCACGCTGGGCGAGGGTGTCCCAGGGGCCGAGTTCCCGCGTAATGTCTACGGCGAGTTTCAGGCCAAAGGGACCTTCTCCAGCATCCTTGACGGACCTATGCTTCAATTCAAGACGGCGGGTCCTGCTCGGAGTAGTGATGCGTTGTGAGGTGGAAGATTTTTGTTGCTACGTTTTCCCTCTGTCCAGGGCAGAGCCTGTTTTCGTCGAGGGTACCTGATCTCTGTTCAAGGCTACCTAGTTTGTCCACACTGAGCCACAGGTTTCTACATATCAATTCAATTGTTAGCTAGGGATTTTGTTTTTCTCATTCATTATGTCGAACAGCTAGCTTCAGTCGTTCGATAATATATTCTCCCGCTGTTATGCTTGGAAATTTCGCCGGAGTCTCGGCGGTGACGCACGAAGGCAACGGCCCGACGACGGCGTCATAATTGACGGAAAAGAAGAATGGGATGCTGTACCGCTCCGTTTTCGACTTCTGCACCACGCGGTGTATAGTGCTTTTGTACAGCCCATTCGTCATTCGAGCTGAGGCGGTATGAGCAACCATCCACGTAGACAGACACGGCACTCACTCATTATCTCGCCGATGTTCATGACAAACGTATCCTGGATCGGCTGGGCGTCGACCCAAGAACCATCCGGGGAGAGAACCTGTAGCCCGGAAGACTGGGACTGCAGCAGGATGGTGAAACACTCAAAGTCGCAGTGGGGACGGATTCCCACCGTCTCTACCGCCCCTGCTGCCTCAAAACCCTGTTCGAGTCCGTCGGTCCCAGGGTAGTGCAAAAGACGAGCAACGCCGCCTGGGTGGGTGGCAACATGGTCAAAATAAGTCTCGGGGAGTGCCAGAGAGAGTGCGAAGAGACGTAGGACGTGCCTGGAGAGGTGGAGCATCTTTGATATGCGGAGGTCAGTCAGTCAGCTTACCCCGCGCAGCGCCTTCATTAGAATACCGGCCGTATCGACTAACCTCTTGATAATAAGGCTTGATGGCTGCAAAGAAACCCGGGAGGTCCTGCTCGTTAGGCCACACGTTGCGCGACGTCCTTGACCCGTCCAGCTCGACGTATTCCCCATCGCCGCCGGTGGGGTCGAGCTCAGGCTGGTAGGCCCAATTGAAGGCCTCTTTGGTTTCAAAGGCGATGTCGCGACGACAGGTTTGGGGTGAGTGATGCTCTGGCGGCCGCCATCCTCGGAAAAGCGCCGAATGGCGGATGTGTAGCTCGTCCTTCTTGTGGGCCGGCAGGTCCCGGAAGAACTGCCGCGCCGCCTCCAGCACATCCTCGCAAACCGAGGACGGGACGCGGTGGTTCTTCACATAGAAGAAGCCCGAGCTGGTGCAGGCCGCGCGTATCTCGTCTGCGACCGCTGCACGGTCGGTCAGGGACTCGGAGAAGGACGGACCAAGGTCGACGATGGGGATGCAACGAAACCCGGGAGCGCCTGCGCCACTGATACTCTGAAGAGTGGAGTACAGCTCCGTCTGTGCTTTGCGGACTTCGGCGGTGGTGTCCATGTCAGCTCAGGGGCCCGGGGTCGGGA
>LFRF01000025.1:385301-396076 GCA_001189435.1 Tolypocladium ophioglossoides CBS 100239
CCGATCTACAAGGCAAGCTCACGGGTGGCTCTGCTCGCCGCGCTAGAGGGCTGCATTGAAGGACACTAGTCCTTGCACGTTGCTGGCTATCTCCACAGAGACATTTCCATTAACAATCTCATGATGAATCAAGACAAAGAGAACCCTTCCTGGCGTTCATTCCTGATTGACCTCGACTTGGCGATTAAGGAATTACGGATAGAAGCATCCGGTTCTAAAGGCAAAACAGGTACGAGAGCTTTTATGGCCATTGGGGCGCTCCTAGGGGAGCAACATTCTTTCATGCACGATCTTGAATCATTTTTCTGGGTGCTTTTCTGGATTTGCATTCACTACAATGGCCCAACTGAGGAGAAAGTTATTCCACGGTTCGACAAATGGAATTACGTGGATACCGAGGAACTAGCTGGAATGAAACTTGGCATTATTGCGGAGGAAGATATTTTCCGCAAGACGACAGAAGAATTTTTTACCGAATACTACAAATCCTTGGTGCCTTGGATAAATAGGCTACGAAAAGTTGTCTTCCCGAACGGGGGAAGATGGAAGAAAGAGGACGAAGAGTTGTATGACTCTATGCAGAAAGTCCTCCTTGAAGCACAAAAGGGCGTCGATGTGTAACTAGATGATAAGGGTCGGTAGTAACCTCAATCATAGAGATATCAGAAAATAATGGCAACTTATTTTTGGATGCAACAAACCAAAAGAGACTCGAAATCCCGCGCATGGCTCCCCGACTATCCACGTCCTATCGGATAAATCCGCTTGACCATTTAAGCAAAAGTGCAGGCCTGCTGTCCTTCCAGCAGCCATTATAGTAGCATATATCTTCTACGCGACACATCCATGGTCAAGCACTTGCGCTTGTGGTTCCAGGCTACAAAGTATGCCACGTGGATATTCTTGGCCGGCGGCGAGCCCTTGATGATGTCTCTGCCGCAATTGCTGACGCCTACTTTGGGGTCAGCCATGTCGTCTAGAGTACTGGCACATGTTGGACGTTGCGTTTGGGAGGAAGCACTTACATCCATTTTTGCCGGCCGCAGAAGTACCAGGAGCACCAGTTTCCGACTTGGACACGGTACAAAAGTCTTCAGTCGTGCCGCATTGGCCSCAGATCTTGCAACAAACCTTCAAGGGGCAAGGATTGAGTGTGGCCAAGTCGGTGCCTTTATCCGGCTCTTCGGTGCCGGGAACCTTGGCATCGKGTTAATGTTAGTCTATTCAATCCCAAACTCAGTGCAACAAACTGAAAGTAGAGATCTTACCGTCGGTCCACAAACGGCGTTCTAGAGATGGCACCTATCAGTAAAGGCATCCTCAAAGGTTAGGGGAAGCCGACTTACTGGAACAGGCGCAGGCATAGGGGGCGTTCCTGAGCTCACACACAGCCTGAATCCGACCTAGAGCAGCTTGCAGCCGTTCTAGCCCTAGGTCTTGCTGTTAAAGTCTTCAATCTCTGTAATCGTCAGGTCGCGTGATGCGGCAATCGAAGAACAGCTGTCATCCTGGATGGTCGTGTACGTAGAGCAAGACCCGTCGGGATTGGGCTTGGGCCGCAGGTCGGGCAACTTGCCACGGGTGCAGCACACCTGCTGTCCTCCTACCAGGGTCGAGCACAGGTTGGCTTTAGTGTTGACCTTGGTGAAGTCTGCCGGAGCGAGGCCGCACTTGGACGCCAGCGAGCCGCAGCTGTCGCCGCCTATGACCCTTTTTGTCTCGCAGGTGCCGTCCGGGTTTCCGGGAGGGATAGTATCGGGCAACGTGCCGGCGGAACAGCAGACCTTCTCATCGGCAACGAGGGTGTTGCAAAGGTTTGCGCGAGGGTTGTACTTTTCCAAGTCATCCTGGCTGATCTTGCACCTGTCGGCCACAGCCCAGCAGCCTCACCGCAGTCTTTCTATCCATATTCCATACTCCATACAGGCCAGTATGGAATATGGAATATGGAACGNCTTTGATACCTAACCGGAGGTACTCAGTATCTGTCCCTTATATGGAACTACGAGAATGATGACAAATTGGTTGCCTCTAAAAAGGGCGAGATTGCTAACGAGGATGATTTTCTCAAGAAAGCAGATAAAAATTTCACGCCGCACTACCGGCCATTGATCCCATGGGTCAATAGACTGCGGAGGAAGGTATTCCTAAACGGCGGGAGGTGGAAGAAACCGGAGCCGGGACTATATCAATCGATGAAGGATATTCTTCGGGAAGCTCGGAAGGACATAAAGGTAGCAAGCATATAAGAGGAAAGCGATGGAAATTTGGCACTCGTAATAGGCAAGGAGGCGTAGGGAATTAGGCCGCCAATTCTAGGTTTGGTTACCACTCTTCAGTCCCAGCTCCTCTTATTCGTATGCGTGGTCCACTACAGCGAAGGCCACCGCAGTTCTAACTAGTCTATTGCCTACACCACGCTTATTTAATTGGACTTATTCTTCGCGTGGAGCGCATAGCCATAGTCTTACAGGAGGTAGAGGCGTCCTTAGACGGATTAAGTATCCTTAGGCAGGCGCTAAAGAGAGAGACGTGCTGACCTGGTTTGGCGGCTTAATCCCGAAGCTAGAAGCATTCGCAGGCGACCGCATTTCGACTCCGGTAGCTTAACGAAAGCTATTAGCGTAGCCGGGGATACCACTCGTAGGCTCCACGGGCAAGCGTAGTATAGATATTGGCTTCGTTAATAGCAATATTATATACAACCCTAATACTAAGGATTCGAGATATCGTTGGTTATATATCCTCGTTGCTAGCGAACTAAAAAGCAACCCGAAGGCCGATATAGTATCGATAGCACGAATCGATCTCGTAAGGTACGCGAGAGAGGTACTCGCCGCTCAAGACACCCGTCGCTTCGTCTTAGGCTTTACTCTCTACGGATCTTATATAAGGGTCTAGGAGTTCGACTAGCTTAGGGGGATCGCCTCTGAATAATTCGATATTAATAAGAAGGATAGTAGACGATAGTTTATAACCGCTATTCTCGGATTTCTCTAGATAGACGAAGATAGTCTTAGCTTTGATCCTACTATTATTATATCTAGCGGCGAGTAGTATATCGAGATTGAACGAGATAGTTAGATAGAGCGACTTATTATTAATAAGGTTATAAATCGCGTACCCTATTGTAATGCCGTAGTCTAGGGTGTGAGACTACGCTGGTTGCACAAGGGCGCAGTCAGTCGAGAGAGAACCAAGACTCTGTATTCTTCCAAGACTGAAGCTTGTCTCCGACAAGCTTCTCCTCTAGGGGGCGTGGCTAAGTAATATCATGGGTCCCGTGACCTGCCCTGACTTCCTTAGTCATGCAGGGCCCGGGTCCCTTACAAACCACTACCTCGTCGCGAGGCATGYTAGGAAGGGGCCTTACACCTATATTATCGGCCGGGCGATAACCTATTAGAGGGCTTATCGTAAAGAAGATCTATAGACGCCGCTCGTTATCAAGGACTCGTAGCAGTATACAGAACGCGATGAAGAGGGTATACTTATCTAAGAAGCGACTAAGAAAGGTATAATTAACGTTACCCGATACTACTACTATAAGACTATTCGCGTCTATGGTGCTAATGACGACGTTCGGAATAATATTCAAAAGGGACTAGACGTTACGAAAGCTACGAACTATCGATCAGGACGTGCGATATTGCTATTAAGTGCGAGCGTGTCTAGTGTTTCGCGTAAAGGGAGAAGCAGCAGCGCTAGCGCGAAGCGACCGTCCGGCGACACCGACGCCGCTCTACCGCCGAGCAAGCGATGCTGTTCAGTATCTCTAGTAAAGGCAAGCATCGAAGCCCTACCAAACCGGGTATACCGGCGGGTCATTCTTCGCGATTATGGGGAGCCGATCTGCAAGGCAAGCTCCCGCGTGGCTCTGCTGGCCGCGCTGGAGGGCTGTATCGAAGGGCACGAGTCCTTGCACAAGGCTGGCTTTCTTCACAGAGACATCTCGAACAACAACCTCATGATTAATGAAGACGACAAGAACCCCTCCCGGCGAGCTTTCCTGATCGACCTTGATCTCGCTGTCAGAGAGCAACGAGACGGCGCCTCTGGAGCAAAAGGGAAGACTGGCACGAGGGCATTCATGGCTATAGGAGCTCTGTTGGGCGATCAACACTCTTTCATATACGATCTGGAGTCGTTTTTCTAGGTGCTCTTCTGGATATGCATTCATTACAATGGACCGAATGTGCGTGCTAGGGTAGTTGGTCGATTTGTTAAGTGGAATTACGTCGATGAGGAAGAGTTGGTAGAACTGAAATCGGGCTTGGTGGGCAATGAACGGCATTTTCTCAATCGGATAGGACAGTCGTTTACCCCATATTTCGAGCCTCTAGCTCAGTGGGTAAACAGGCTGCGACGGCTGCTGTTTCCAGGGGATAAGCCGTGGCAAGACATAGAAGATCCTGAGCTGTATGCTCGTGTGTGGCGGATCCTGCGAGATGCCCAAAGGGACCCGAAGGTAGTGCAAGAGTAGTATCATATTATAGCATCACCACGTTGTTCTCATGTACGGGCACACTTCTCCTCGGAAGAAGATAGTATTTTGCGGGCATAGGTGCATGTTATAGTACAACGTATAGTAAAGTTCAACATGCTTTGACGGGTGGTGGTTGCGCAGACGTGGCCATCTGGATTTGGTGTGGGTGGATTTTCGTTGTCAATGATGGCCTTCCGTATTTGATGTTCTAGCGCATTCAACCCGCTCTTTCTAGCTAATTGTAAGACACCGTAGCGCTGCCGATTGACGCGTTGCCGCCTTCATTACTGACATTTCTCTTGCTCCGACGTGGTCCACGTTATCATCTCCTGATGGAACAGTCCATCTAGTATAGCGATAAGTCTCCCCCACTCACTTCATCGTTGTAATCGAGCCGATATCTCCTACCTCAAAGTCTGAGAACCGGCGTCCAAAGAGAATGGCGTCAAGGAGTGGAAATCGGGATCGAAAACGACGACAAGGTATATCAAGGAGCAGGCGTCGGTAATAGATGTTCCAATAGGTCGCCTACCGGACTCTTGTGTAGATGTAGGTGGCTAACTGAACGACACGAACTCTCTCTACGGATAAGCTATCGGTATCCCCGACTACGGCGAGACGCGCGGCCTGGGAGATGTATCCATGGCTACGAAAGCCTGCACCGAATATCGTGTGTCGCAAGCAGTTTAGACATCTGTGCAGGAATTTGGCGTCCTTAAACGAATCCAGACTGGGTGTCCGTACACGAAATAGGTGTCCCTGCGCCAACCGAAGTTGATATCCATGGGGGACGGATGAGTTGTCCTGGACGGACGGATTGTCCAAGGACCGGGTTCGTGTACGGACGGTGTTCATAGCCTTTGGAACGTAGCAGGATAGCAGCGAGTTCCTGGACAGGAAAAGTGACCTTGGGAGAGTTGTTTCGTCTGGTACGCGCTGAATGCCCTGGCGTCTACATGCAGGAATTAAATGGTTAGTCGCAGAGCTTAAAGGTACTGCAACGTAGGTCGCGCCAAATATTATTTACATTCGGTCTCTTGACTGCCTTCTCATGGCAGATGCTCCGTGAAGTAAGCATGCCTTCCGCCTTGATATACCCACCCAATCGGATTCTGACTGCGAGTCCATTCTGACTTCTTTGTCTTCCTCAATTGCTTTTTCATGTCGTAGAAGCAAAACAAACCGTTTCGTCTTTTCACTTCAACCGTGGTATACTTGCTTGATGACTTGGCGTGAGTAGGGCTGGGTGGTTGGCTATCATGCCCGATCTGTGAGTGCTCAGATTGGCTCGCCTGGTAGTTCGAGGGACCTGCCTGAGCGGCGTCATCCAAGTCCGATTGTTGGGGGTCATAGAGAGTCGCATTGGTTAGTAGCTTTGTCGCGACAATACCCGATGAATTGTGGGTGAATTTGTGCCGACTCACTTGCCTCCAGCTGTCGAGAGGGGGATAGTCGTAATCGACGCTGCCATTTCCACCGGCCGCCATGAGGCACAAGCAAAAAATAGAAAGCTTGATGGTCAGCCGGCCCCTACCGTGGGCGGTTCTAGATATAACCGCATACTCCGGCGGCAGAAACTCGGCATTTGCAGCATTCGCAAGGTCGTCGTCAGCGTAAGACTGTGCGCCGAATGAGTCGAGTGACATGGATTCCAGCACGGAAGATATATCCGTATCGCCAGAGGCAAACCGTTGGTGGGTAACTCGACTTGGACGGGTCGAAGCCAGCCCTTCGCCAATGCTCTCTTTGGTGAATCGTAACACAACAAGAGTCTGATCCGTGACGATGAAGCCATAGCGACATGCGCTTTCGGCAGCGTATGTGCTGACTTGGGAAACAGGCAAGGTCCACTGGTATCTCTCGCTGTCGTTTTGCGACTGTGACATATCTGGCCGCCATTTTGCAGAGAGCTTGGTATCTCCAGGTAGTAAGTTCCAAAATTTCCCTTGCTCCGCCCTGTAGTTGGAGACAAGACCCCAGTCCGGTGGTCCGGTACCATGGCACCAGCTTCCCGGTCCAAGATAGAACACTTCGTTGCCCCACTCGAGTATGGAGCTGGCTTGCGTGAGTGCCCCGTTCACAAGTGGCCACATATACTTCGCCAAGAAATAATCCATGCTATTTTCGTCTCGGATTTGTCGATCGAAGGCGGAAGCCATATCGATTGAGGGAGGGTCTCTCCAATTCGCAGTGAGTGGCTGTCGGTAGATGGACAACAGGTTCTCGTAGGTGAAATCCACCCAAGGCCGCCAACCCGCCACTGGTATCCAATCTCGGCTAAAGGTGTTTTGGCCCCCTGGTACCGAGCTGGAGTCGAGCTCAGGATTTGGTTGCACAAGAACATCGAGAATGGTTTGAGGCATCGAGACGGGTGTCAAAAATTGGCTTGAAATGGTTCGCTGCAATGATATTGTATTTGCACGGGCAAGGAAGTGCCAAGGCCACGGAGTTTGGAGTGCTCCATGCTTGCATTTATACCAGATGTACTGTCTATTGGGGTAGCTACACCGGGCAAGACAAATGAAAGCCTAAAGTGCTTTGCCTTCATATCGCAGCTCGGGGTGAGTACAAAACCACGAATTTGTGGTGCTTGACATGCAGGGACCACATAACTGTGGTTACGGACACATGTGAGCAAGTGACGATCCTCGCCCCTTTCGGAGAATTATTTTTCCGAGTACCACCACAAGCAAGTCACTCTCAACCCCTCATCCGAAGGTCTGGCATCGTTTCGTTCTATCAGTCAATCATGGCGTTGTCCCATCCATCGCAAGAAGTGGCAGAGAAGTCACTCCTGGAAAGAGGTTTCTATTATTGGGAAGATATCTCTGCTGGCAACCGTGTATCAGAACTGGAAAAGAGGGGCTTCCCTTACTTCACAGAGTACGGACTGGACTTCTGCGCCGACTTCGCCTTCGATCCAGTAAGCCTCGCAGACCACAGTACATCTCGTTGCAGAAGCTGAGACATCGCAGCGCATCCAGTCCATACTCGAGTCCTCGCTCGAACGATGTGTCCTCGGACACTGGCTTAGATACGAAGAATATGTCAACCATATCGAATGCTTTAGGCGTGGTGGGCGACAAGCCGGTCGACGAGTCTTCATGGTTCATGTGTGGTCCAAGGGGTCGCAAGTGGACTACTATGTCGGTTCGCATCTGCATAATCTGAATACGACAAAGGGATTGAGATCGGTGTACGAGATTCCATTGTCGGAGCTAAATCGCGTCGGCTGTGAACCAGATAAGAAAGAGTTTCCGGATGGTGGCTTGTGAGTCGCGTAAGTCATTTCAATATGCCACCTGCTAACAAACTCAAGAGTTATCCTCGATGCGCGACTTGCCTTCGAAATTAAGAGTGGATACGCGATCACTTTTATGTTTGCAACGGAAGACGTAGTAGCTAAATGGGCCAAGATAGTTCTTCCGCGTTCTACGACACTCGCAGAAAAGGTGGCCAACATGGAGAAGAGTACAAAGATAGGGTTGAACTTCAGATTCCAGGTAGAGAATACCGAGAAACAGAAGAAAGAGACATCATGAGAGTTAATACGCAGTAGCATCATTGCTCATGCCATCGTGACCGTCCATTGCCCACTGATTGATGAATATCGGGACACCATTCATAATTTGCATTAGCGGCGCATCAAAGTCTTCCAGCAAGTCCAGAGCTGGCACATGGCCTTCTGTAGCCTCCATTGCCCGGTTTTGGTCTTGTAGAGTACCCAGGCACATTGTGTCGCGCACAGGGGTAGTGAATGTCGAGAACAGTTCTGTGGTCGGGTCGACGGCGCCTTTGTCAGGAGCAGGTTGCTGGATATTTGCTGGTTCCAAGAATCCAGGATCGTGTCTGCGGGCTTTTAGTTGGTATCCCAACACTTCAGTATCCATGTCTGCCTCGTCCAATGTTCGCTTCTTGCGTTTGCCCTGGCTGGACACGCTCTGTCCCAACGCAATATCAAGTTGTTTGTCAGAAAGGTCGCGTAAGTCGTCGCTTGTTCGCTTCATGTACGTCATCTTTCTCTCGCTCTCGTCGGTGCACGTCTCCGTGTGCCTCCGAACTTCCCGAACGGACCTAAAGAGCTTCGTACAACACACACAMACTTCGTGGCACCGGACATCTGCAACTCGCCAAATGTCAGTTTGATCTTCGTTACGGAGCAGTGTCGGTAGTACGTTGCTCATAATGCAGACGAAGTTTCTGCTTTGTCGCGAACGGTCTTGTACGTGAACAAGATGGACAACGAAGCTGCCTCGACAGCCCGTTCGGTTCCGAACTTGCAGGCTCCCCGTCGCGGCAATTAGCGCGAGCCCGTTCGCTATTGCTTTCGTCGGATCGTTCTCCATCGTTGAGTCTCCCATGACATCGGTATCTGCGCGCTTCGGTTTGCAACCATTGTACCCATTGATCTCGAAACTAGTTGACGACACGTCAGTCATGAAGCGCAGCAGATCCAGTGACACTGACCCGCTGTTGCTCGATGTTCTCGTCGAGATGCCTCTCCAAATCATCCTCTGTTTCAAAAAACGCTGAACAGGTGCATTGTAGACGATTCGCGACGGCCGGACACATTGGGTAGGATGTCAAGGATGCGAGGGAGTAACAATCGTTCACGACTTGCATGGCGTGGGCACCCCCCTTTTGACTGTCTGCGGGGACTGTCAGGTGACGATCGACGCGTGGATCAGCTGGCTCAACTTCGTCGTCACATGCCAATCAGCATCCAGAAGCACTATCGGCAACTGGGCAGCAGCATTTTTTTCCAATCTGTCAACGCGGGGCCTTCCCAGCTATTAAACACCAGGCAGCTCCACTGGCGCGCTGCATCTTCTTCCCAAACATTGAGGCCATTCCACCCACCCGCGTGGCTTTGACGCATTCTACGTCTGTTGCCGTGCACGAAGAAATATGGCTCCTTGCGAAACTTGTGGTGGCGACAAGTCTGTCAACGGTATTCCATGTCCGACTTGCAGCGGCAAGGGCTGAGCAGTTCCGGATATGAACGTCTGGCTTCGGCAGGTTTGTCAAACCTGATGTTCCACCCATTTCACCATGTTTTCTAACGTTCATAGCAAACACATGCCGACTGGGAAATACGGAGCGAGGGATACAGGGTTGCATTCACTACGTGGCACAGATAAATTCGGAATATTTGTCAAGCCGCTGTTTTCTTATGGAATATCCGTATTTTGTGTCACCTCTCTTGCGCGTCGTTGCCTGTAAAGAGAGGCAAACCATGCAGCCTGCCAAGGACATAAGAGATCCGCCAGGTCCAGCAAGATCCCAGGACCTTTCCAATTCTCTGCGCGCAACGGGACCAAGCAGAATCCAGAGAGCCAAAAAAAATCCAGCTGGGCCTGCAGGACATCTGCAGCAAGGGCACACTGAGTGTCGGGCATATATTCATAAACGATAGCGTAGTAGCATTCGGTCGGTGACATTTTACGTATTACGCCGTCCATATTCATTTCGGGAGGACGAGAATCCGGGCGCAATGCACAGAGCTCCTCGCCACTGATCGTTGTCCAGCCGAAGCATTTCCTCGTTCGAAGCGCATCGGTGTATTCGACGGCGCCAGGTGTATTTCGGAACCGTTGTCGGCGACGACCCTCGTCAGAGAAGGCGTGAAGATTGCGCAGCGCATCGTCAAATGTTTTCGGTTCGGGGTTAAGCCAAATGGAGTCGGAAGAATGCTCGATTGCGAAATGCATCTTTTGAAGGAGGGAGGCGATTTGGCACTCTCGCTGGATTGCCCAATACCGTGTGTCCTCCGGAGCATAACTATCCCAGAACTTCGTCGTCGTTAGCTAATAGTCGTGACAGTACCATTATACGATTAAACTTACTACTTTGAGTGCAACGATGCAACCGCCAATTTCTACCTTCCATACAATACCATCCAGACCATAGCCGACCAGGTCGATGAACTTTGCCTTGCCTTGCAGTTTGAAGCGCCTCAGCAGAGGGCGACGGAAGTTTTCCCAGGCGCAAGCAATCGTGGTATCGTCCATCAATCTCTCATCAAGGAATAGTTGCTGCTTCGCTTTTTGGCATCTTCTCTCGAAGTTTGACAAGAACAAGCTGGGTTTGGGGGGCCGCCATTGTATACGCTCAGATAACGACATGATGCTTGCTGAGCCTTGGGGAAGAAACAGCTGTGACGCTACAGATCTGATGGATATCCTCCTCGGCAAAACGTAGGTCCGCTCATGCGCTGGGATTATTAAGTCTGCGASACCAGTGTCTTACATTGACCCCGCGCCTGTGCCATCCATGCATGCACCACAAA
>LFRF01000025.1:399873-423802 GCA_001189435.1 Tolypocladium ophioglossoides CBS 100239
ATGAACGAGACTTCATTAAGACTACAAGGGAGTACTTCACATCATACTACTAGCCGTTGATATCTTGGGTTAACAGGTTGCGGAAGGTGGTGTTTCCCAATGGCAGGAGATGGGAGAAGG
Source organism: Tolypocladium ophioglossoides CBS 100239 (assembly GCA_001189435.1). Taxonomy (NCBI): domain Eukaryota; kingdom Fungi; phylum Ascomycota; class Sordariomycetes; order Hypocreales; family Ophiocordycipitaceae; genus Tolypocladium; species Tolypocladium ophioglossoides. The sequence goes on from LFRF01000025.1 coordinate 399,994, forward strand.
AAGACGACCAGTTATATCTGCGAATGAAGGATATACTTCGCGATGCCCAGAAGGACCCAAATGTGGCAGCTACGTGGCAAGTGCAGAAGGAGTTAGCCGCCGGTGTTCAGGCCGAATGATACCAAGAAATGCATACACGAAATCTCCAAGTTTGCGCATTCTATGCTTCCAGTTGTCACCAGTGGGACTGGATGGCGTTCCTCTGCAAGAGAAATAACACATTCTTCTCTTGAGACTGTGGCGCCGCCAATCAAAACTCGCAGCTCTCTGACTTCAGAGCGTGAAGGGCCTTTAGCCAGATAAATGATATTGCCGCTGCACTGTGGCACCAGGTTTTCTCTCTCGAGTCTGCGCTTTCCCAAACCAAACGCCGTGGAACAAGTTGCCAGGCTGCATCATGGCGCCTCACCCTGCTGTGGCTTGGTTGGACAACGCACATGGTGGTGGCCACTTGTAGCCAGCCTAGGTACCGGATTAACCTTCCTCCGGTAAGGCCACGCTAAACCTCGTCTCTCGAACAGAAGTCTAGCATTCACGTCTCCAGCAGCCTGGTTGTCAGCAGTTCTTGTCTTGTTCGCAATGTCCAAGGCCACTCCAGATTAAAGCCCCGAGTCGTTTGCGAAATAAGCAGAAGCTCGTCCCTCGACCATCCATCCCGACCGTCCACCCTCGACCACCCGCCCTGACCGCCCGTCTAACCCTGACCGCCCGTCTAACTCGACCATCGTCGGTGTTTTGAGACAGCCATCGTTTTCAAGAACAAGAGATACAAGGAGCCAAAGCCACCGACAGCCTCATACCCACGAGCCTGTCCAACAGGTCCATCGTGCCGCCGCTGTTGAACGGGCAAGTTGAGGCCACGATGCTCAGCCAGCTCGCTCCTGTCGACTATTCTTCGACCAAGTCAAAGGCCATTGACGATGCGAGGAAGACACAAGCCTCTGTCTCCAAGGAATGCACCGACGCCGGCAAAGCCCCACCGCCATACGAGCTTCTGGAGCTTATCGGCAAAGGAAGCTTCGGTCGTGTGTACAAGGCAACTGGCACCAGCTCAGGACAGCTCGTTGCTGTCAAGATCATCAGCATTGAAGAAGGAGACACTCTTGAACCCGGTGCAGTCGATACAGTCAGTGATATTCTCAAGGAGGTCAACACATTGACGCTTCTAAGCGAAAGAGGCGCGAGAAATATTAATGCTGTCATCGATACTTCTCTTGTCGGCCAATCGGTGTGGATGGTCACCGAATACTGCGCAGGGGGTAGTGTTGCGTCTCTTATGCGACCAACTGGTTCCTTGCCCGAGAAATGGATCATTCCTATTCTTAGGGAGGTCGCCGAGGCTATCTACTGGGTTCATAGGCGGGGCATTATCCATCGGGACATCAAGTGTGCCAATATCCTCGTTACCGAGACAGGAGGAATCCAACTCTGCGACTTTGGTGTGGCGGGGATTATTGAGACGAAATTTGATAAGAGAAGGACCGTCACTGGGACCTTACATTGGATGGCCCCTGAGCTCTTCGACTCAAATGTCTCGTACGGTACTGAGGTTGACATTTGGGCATTTGGATCCATGGCCTACGAGGTCGCTTCTGGGCTACCACCAAACGCAACCACGAGGATCGATATCCCGCACTTTGGCTGACATTTGAAGCAGCATTGCCCCCGCCTTGAGGGTGACCAGTACTCGTCCGAGTTAAAGGAACTAGTTGCTTTTTGTATGGCTGAAGATCCGACACGACGTCCTTCTATCGACCTAGTTCAGAAACACGGGTATATCTTCAACACAAGCGACGACTACCCAACCGCGTCGCTTTCGAAGCTTTTGACMGCCTATAGGCTCTGGGAGTCTCAAGGGGGGATTAGGCATTCCTTATTCTCGGCAGGGGGCGCTCAAGGACCCGTGAACAACCCGCCCCTCGTTTTTGATGCCAGCTGGGATTTCCATGACGATCAACTCGACAATCCAGCAGATGCACAGACCATACATGAAGCCTACGAAGTCAGCTTCAATGCCCCTGCTCAGTCGACCATGCAGCCTCGTCGTCGTCGACGACTCCCTCCGAACGTCAAAGGATTCAAGGTTCCCCTCGAGAAGGTTTTCGATCTCAACACCATCTCCAACTATGAAGATAATGCCCGTGCTTTCTACTGCAGACCGAGCACGCCACCGACATCCGACTTGCCCCTACGAGACAACTCTGAGAACCTTGCCGTTCGAGAGTCTTTGATTGATCTTGATGCCTCGCTAATCGGGGGCGACCTAGCCCAATTCGCAGACCTGAACACTATCAAGCCCCGCCCACGCTCAAGCGATGCGGCAACAGACCCGACTCGCCGCCGGACACAGGATTGGGTCTTCCCAACGTCAGTTCCTGCTTCTGCAGGCCTAGATGTGCCAAACCCCGAGTCGACCGGCCATTCTGCACCCATCGACTGGAACCGCATGTCGGCGACAAGCCTCATTGATCTCGATGCAAGCCTCGTCCCTAGCTCGGCGGCTCGCCCGTCCACTGCGGATTCGGATGTCACATCGACTGAGTCAGAAAATGGAAACACTCCCTTCCATCTCGAGTCGCAAGCAATTGGTTTTGGTTGGATTCATCCAACCCGGGAGCCATCGATATATATGCCCGCAGACGACATCAGTTCCGACAGCGAGCCATCCATCTACGTACCCGACGGCGTTGATGTGTTTTCGGCAGATGAAATGCAACAGAACGGTCTCGATGCCACGGTGACTATACATGGTTATACCCCTCCAGAGTCGAGGACCACAACGGTCGGGCCCCCAGTGGGCCGTCCGCCCACGCCGCCACCACCCTCGACAGACATAATGCAAGGAATGGGTTCCCAAGATGAAGTCAAGGATGAGCTACGGCGTATGATTGCAAGCCTCGGAGAACACCTTCAGGCTTGCAATGACGTCCTTGGGGGACTCCCTGTCCGTAGCTCGGAGCATTACCACGCAAAGAAGACTTCTCCATAGAGTTTTGGGGTGCACAAAAGGATGTACGAGGTATAGGACAGGATTCAGCTATGGAATGGGGGAAACCTTCTACCAAATCTACCAAAGGAGTGGATAGCTTAGCCTCGAGTGAGGTGTAGCCGGGGTACACGGAATGTGTGAACAGCCCTCCTCGCTGTAACTAAACGAGCGTCCTTGCCCACTCTATGTCCATGACATTCCTTCTCGACCGTAACGACTGACGCGGATGGTGACGTGGTTCTGGGAATTAATGAGTAAAATAGGCAAATGGTCTGGATGTTTACAGCACCAGGACTCACCAACTGGCCTATTAAGCACACTTGGAGCAGTTGGGTCTCGCTTGAGAGAGTGCATGGTCGGTCACATCAGCGATATTGCTGCACGCCGTGGTACTGTTCGGCGCATCTTTGCAATAGTCGGAGATGTAAGAGCTGGTCTCTGTCTTGTTGCCGCATTTGCAGACTTGGTAGGCAACCATTCGAGTACACATGATGAACCTAGTGGTGTTTTAGTAACGGAGAGCATCGAGTTGAATATCGAAATGGAACGTACTGATGCTGAACAATATCTCTTCTGCCGTCTGGTCCTGTTGTGTAAATGTATATGTGAGAGCAGGTTACTAGTCTTTGATGGGGTTCTGAAGTGCTTGATAAGACTACAGTAGATAAAATCGGGTGGACAAGAGGTCTTAATATACTTGTGAGCGGCCATCACGAGGAGGACATGCATCCCTGTACGCTGCCGGAGGGAACAGGCAGCCGCCTTATCCGCCCATATTGCCAACAATTGGCCGTCAGACCACGAAGTGACATCCGTTCGCCGAAAAGAGGACTGGCGACGAGCGTAACGCCGTGAATGAACTGATCTGTCAAGTGGAGCATGAAAACAAGGGCGGCGGGTGATGCATGAGGGTTAACCTGCCGAACGTTCGCGCCATCCCTTGATTGGTATGTTGGTTTGGTTCTTTAACATAGACTCGGCCCAGTATTTGAGGGTGTCGCGAAGTTCATTGGTCTGAGCATTATTACATTGGCTGTGGCATCGCAGTACCTTCCAACGAGGCGACAGGACAAGCACACAGCTGGAAATTACAGTACCTGGCCGGTAAGTTGCGGGGTAGCACCTCTCAATGGCGAAATCACCAAAGCGAGATAGCAAGGTACAACGGGATGGGCAAATACGAAGTACGAATTGCCAAATCAAGGCGGGGTTGCATGCTCGCAGCAGCCTAGCGCTTGGGTATAGGCTGCGACCCTCACAAGCACGGCTGCATACGCCGCTACTAAATGGGCGACACCACCCTCACCGACGTGGCACTGCCACACCCTACCGTCCTTACCCTTCCAATTTACCCTTCCAAACTTACCTGTCGCATCCCCATTTACCATGGAGAGTGAGTTGGGGGGTTTTGCCGACCGCCCGCCAAACGATTCTTCAGATGATGTCGCCTGGCTTCTCGACCGTGTCAACACCTTTGMACGCAGCCCAAAGGGACTGTTGGAAGCGTGGCAGTCAGCGCAGCAAGCTGAACCGAACTCCACTACCAGGATCTTTTTGGACCAAGGCAAATTCGCCTGGTTGGCATATCACCTCAGCAAAGTAGCAGCAGATCAGCCAACGCACTTTACAGGGCAGAGTTATCTGCGCCGGAAGATCGCCGATCTCGAGGAGAAACCTCCAGCGTCCCGGATTTCGATAGCGGAAACGCTGGCAGCTGGACTTGGGCCTGATGTCAAGGACAAAATCGAGCGTTGGTGGACTGCGTCGCATCGTCAACGCCCAACAAAACGGCGGCGTAAGTACACTAACAAGTATTCTTTCCATTTTTCTTACACGACGCAGGCCTCACAGGTGGCAATTTCTGCCAAGGGGCTACATCTGAAGGTAGACGTAGCCCATCCCCGACGAGTAGTACGAGCTCGTCTGCGCCCGTACGAGGCCCATTACCCGTACATCCCTCATTCGACACATCCGATTACTTTGCCCAATACGAGCACGTACTGGTAAACGCGTCTCTCGCGGAAACAATACACCTTTTCCCATCATCCCTGTCAGATGCGATCAAGAGAATTCCTGACCCTGGGAAAGAACATGTCGTCGTGGCTTCTATCTCGATGTCGTTTCCTAACGTCCGGTCCAACTTTGGATGTCAAATGGCATTGGAAATCATGGAGAACAAGATAGACAATCTTGCTCGAGATTTATTTAATGCTCGATTGGAAACAACGGCTGGGCTTCGATACGTTTGTCTCCCTGAAGGTGCCAAAATACTGCCCAATCCTAAATTTACTCTTCGAGGATGCCGGCACGACGTCATCCCGGCAATATTTGGGCCCGAGATCACTGGTGCGGTCGCGGCAAGTCCTGCGTATCAGGATGATCTCAAACAATGGCGTGGCCGCACAGACTGTGTGTGGATGGTCATTTCACACAAGGCGAACGACAAAGCTGAACTTTGCCTCTCTATGGGACTGGTTGAGGGAACTCTGATTCAACGCAAGGTGTATAATTGAGATCCGCTCTAATTTCGCCGAGTAAATGCTATTGTTATTCTTCAGTTACCTTCCAGACACCGCCTATACCACCTAAATGGATTTCAGTGCCCTTCGGCACTTTTCCTTTCCCGCTACACAAGTCATATTCTGCCTTCAGCTCCCTCATTCCTTTTTCGTCCTTCTCGTAGACTTTAATCAAACACTGGCGCCAGTGCAAGGTTTGATTATGTCCTTCAATCACCCAAGGTGTCCTCCCCGAATCGGTACCGAAGATGGCAGACTCTTCAAGAGGTAACCAAGTGAACGGCTGAAAACGTGTCAGAGATGTCGGTATCCGTAATAGGGCAGAGACATACCATTAGGGCTTACTCGTCACCTTCTAGATAAGTGACTGGATTGTATTACCCAGCAGAAGGATACAGGACAAACGCGGTTTGGTGTATCACGTGACCGTGGTTGGGGGAGACTTCTGATGCTTGTCGAAGAGGTTTCAAACTGCGGGCGGCGCGAGAATGTATGTTTCTTCAGCGGACGTCGCCGCGACGGCATATTTCGACGACTTGTCTGCTCGTTGCGTGCCGACGTCTAATAGCAGTCGAAGATCGTCATATCGATGTTGTTCCGACAAGTTGTGCAAATTTAACTGGCGATGCCACAGCCCGTGATGAGGAGAGGACGACAAATTGCAAAAGGATTGGGCATTCCGCGTGATCGTTGAAAAGCCTAACAGGGTGGAAGCGGGGATTCGGGCACAAATGCCTCGCGCCGTGGCAAACCTTTTTTTTTGGCATGTGGTGCGACGTTAGACCATGACGTAATTTGAACGTTCCTCAAGGCGCACAATGTGTGATCAGTTCGGTTAGCCCGCCTTGACGGAATATATATTCATCCAGGCCCCGAGTTGAACAATGCGGGTTAGGGCCGTCTACACAGGATAGTGACGCTGTGTTAGGCAGGTTAATGAAGCGGGCTGGCCAGTAGTGTACCGTGCTTGTTGCCGATTGGCCACATTTGTTACGCAAGTGTCCATGGCGGCTCACAGAATCCATGGCTTTACATGCTGGGATGTGAGAGACGGTCTCAGCACGGCATGGATGCAACTTGATCAATCATATCGCGCATGAACGCGGTTTGCAGACCTGCTGTCCGTCTGCATGGGAACGGGATACGGATTCATCGTGTTGGTTCGCGGRTGCCGATTTAGTCTGAATCGATCAGCTGTGGAGGAGACTTTATGGTTGACTCTCCTCCATTGAGAGAACAATTATATGTATTGTCTTTGAGGAACGTCTATATAAAGCCTATCTGCTCCCGGTCAAGTTTTGCTCTTGTGTCTTCATGGTTGCATGCTCTTCTCTCCAAGTGGCAGTACAATATTGCCCTCTCAGTTGCCTCACTTGCAATCTTATTTTGTTCCAGTCTGCCGTTGTGTGAAAGACTTCGCCCTGCCAGAGTCAGCCACGCCTCGAGACCTGTTCCAACCTGTATCATCATTCAGCATGGACTCAAACAACTTGGCCCAGCTTCCTCATATGCCTCAGCCTTTCCCGAACCAGCGGGCTACCCCTCCCAACAGTCGCTCTGCCACGCCTGACCTCTCTGACGAGGCGTTGGAAGAAGGCTTGTGGATGACGGGCAAGGGAAAAGACAAAAAGGGGGGACGCAGTTCAAAGAAGAACAAACAAGACAGCAGCCCTGGTTCATCTGAAAGGTAAGCAACAGTCTGTAATGTTGTGAGGAAAAGCGCAGAGATGCCANTGCCTACTGCGCTTCCGCGGTTGTATGGTACGTCCTCGGGCACCATCGTGAACCTGCAAAGTATTCCAGTTTTTGCTTTGTGCTGTGCGCCTGCAGGATTGACTGCTGATGGCAGTGATGATGCATGAGAGGGGTGGCTGAACGGTGGGGGTGTTGAGAACTGCAGCGAGTTCAGCGCGCTKGGGAGGGGCCTAKCGACCAGTATTGGACGGATGACGTATTAGCGAGCGGGTTGCGGTCACACTGGCTGGGCTACCTTGCAAACAAGCTTCAAACTGCGTCGGGATCAGCCGACCGGGCACTCTTGTAGTCTGTCGAGAGGACTCCGTCTCGAAGTGCAACCCWCTTGATTCAAGTGTCGTCTTTACCACAATCAGCTCAGCGGCAATAGACACAGCGCAACAGACATGTGCATCATCAGACAAGGTGATGACATCAGTCCACCCTACCACATGTTCCCTGGCGTCTGTTGTGTTTCACGTCCTTGGTCGGGAGTGGGACGCGCCAACAATGGGCGGGGCATGAACAATACGAAGTCGGGGGGTTAGCAGAGCTGGGAGCCCATACGCTAGCAGGGTGGSAGGTCGGTGCACAGASGGCAAGAGGAGACAACGAGCTTTCTCAGCACCACAGGCCTTGCAGATGTCCCCCGGTACTCCGTAGCTTCTAGGAAAGTATGAAGCTCAATTCAATAAAAGGAAGGTCGATCGAATAAATTCCGAAAATGATGACGCCACACGTTTTCCGCAGGTCCTACGCGTTCTTGTCAGTTCCACAGGTGTGGTTAGTGACTCGGTTGAGAAGGCTGCCAGTTTTTAACGCAGCGGAGGGGCAGTAACAGGAGGAGGGGATGCGCCAGGAGGGGCAGCGGTCGATCCCGCTAGCGCCCTCCCACCGCCACCCATCGAAGGAGGCGTTGTAGCCATGGACCCTGCCACTCGCTGGTCCTGCTCGCCCGCACCCTGCCATCCTGTGGCCGTTGCCTTCTTAAGTCTGCCTTTATCCCGCAGTCCTCGTTTTCCTTCTCTTCTCTTTACAAGTTCGACCTCGGTTGACGGCTGTTCTTTGTGCTCTTTTCCAGCGATCGAATAACCAAGTGTTCTGCCCAKGTCGTCAAAATCCAAAACCATCGGTGATCAGCTCGCCCAATTAGGTGTTCCAGATKTGCGTCAATGSAGGGTTTAAGGGGCCGCGCTGATAATCCTGCAGGTACAGAGTTCATCGCGCGTGACCGCGACCTTGCATCAGGTCTCCTCTCGCTATTGCCCGCCAAACCCTATGAGGGTCCGGCTACACCGTCAGATACGCCGTCGCCAGCTGGGCTGCGCGCAACCGATTGCGTCGCTGTTTCAAACCACGGGGCAGGCCCCAGTATCGACAGCCAGACGAACCCCGCTGCTTCAACATACAGGGCTATCTTGCCTCGTCCTTCCGAGCGTGAAGACCAAACAATTCCGTGCTCTACGAGTGCTGACGAAGATAACAGCTCCTATGACGGCAATACGGAGGGACAACTGTCTACTCAACCAAATGCCAAGAAGCGAAAGCGTGCAACTCGTGCCCAACCCGAAAAGCCTAGCAGCAAGCTAAGCGTCCACACCATGCGACAACTGGCATCAGCCAAAGCGGGTGCCAATACAGCTGTCAAAGAATTTGGCTCCTCGGAGGTGTTGACTGAGCTTTGGCWAGGCCTTCGGTGTGAGAGGGGGAAGATGCTCAAGTGCCTATATCCGCCAGTCGAAGCGCCCGAACWAAATGCCCATGCCACCGAACAAGATATCGTTGAGCATCTGAAAAGCGTGCAAGGTCGCTTTGAGAGGCTTCGATCCGATAGCCAVTTCAAGAGAGCGGCAGACAGGTTTGAGCGTGTACAGAATGCAGATCTCTTCAAGGCGTATGGAAGGGTTCGTCACGAAGGACCCTTGGGTATTACATTTGCCAAGACGGTGCTTCCTGATAWGGTACGACGCCTCAGAAAACCAACGGAGAAAGATTTCAACACGGCGCTTCGAAACATGTGGAAGCGCTACATGCAGGTTGCAACGGCTTGGTCTTGTCTTATACAGCAGTTTGGATCCGGCATCTTACTAATACTACCCGACAAGCTGTCGAACGACCAGTGGGTGCAAACGTGGCGTKCTCAAGGCCCAGTCTTTGCCGCTAACATATAGCAACAGCGTCCGGCTTCTCAAGGAAGCAGGGATGGCAAAAATGATATCAGGAATTGCCGAGCGGAGCCCGGTCTTGAAAGAGGATCTCAAAGATCGCGCATGTTCGAGTGCCTGATCGAATGTCATTGTCTGCCAGATGAAASAATTCTGTTAGAGACGCTGAGCGAAACCGAAATACCAACCGMTAGCCATGCGTGTCTCCGCAAGCWGCTTGCCTACCACAACGTGTCTCCATCCGACGCCAACAAACCTGTGGTACAGACTGTGACCCTCGAACAATCTGAACCGAATGATGCCGGAGGCGTTGAAGTCAGTGACACAAATTGGTCACCCACAATTGACCCAGCGAGGCTTCTGCCAGCTGCTGGCTGTGACCCAGGGAATKTGGCCTGGGGGTCATCGTCCATTGATTCCATTCCCGCGTCGCCAGCGGCGCCTGACTTGCAAGTGGWGGACGTCCTAATTGATGCCATTTTCTCGAGCGAAACAACGGATAGTTGGTAAGACAAAACAAGCTGTACTATGGCAACTAGCCGCTACATTGTTTCCAAGGGAGGTCCTGGAGACCTCAAGTGTGGCCAACGGCGACCACAGGCGGAACGGCAAGAGTCGCGCCCAAAAGGGGWGGGAAACCAACGGTAGCGATTTCGGTCCCTTGGGGCGTGGGGCATCGWAGTGTTGTCAACAACCCAAGACAATAGAAGGCTCTATTGGCGGGTTAGGGCTAGCTGGTCGGAACGACGAAGCCAGTAGGGCGCAGGGACCAGGGGTGTTCACTCGCTGTTCCCCAGCCATGCGAGTGAACATAGGCACCCCCAATTTCCTCACCNAGGGGCGTTTGCGTGTATAGGGTCCTCGAAACTATAACTAAGGTAGCTGATGGACCGAAAGATTGGGAAGGCCCCCGAATTGACGCATCGGAGTTATTGAATGCGGATATCCCATATAACCTCTTCGGCCCCATTGTTCCAGCTCGAGACAATAGCAACCGAGGCAATGGAGGCGCCTGACCAACTGCCCGCCCTGGGCATGCGTTCGCGGAACGCATTGCGATTGCGGGTTGAACATAGGTCTGATTTCGTTATCAAAGATGCTTTGCTGCCAACTATTAGCTTACTTATTCAAATACAATAAAGTTATATTAGTCTTTTAAACTTATAGAATGCTAAATGTTAAGCTACGGGGGCCAATTACGTAGAAGCGGACTGGCGCCTATGGGCATCGACATAAGGACGTCTGCATATCGGTGAATGGTGCGACGAATAGCGTTTTCGTCTGAATAAGTTTCTATAGTAGGTATGGGATATTATTTGCCAGGTGGCGTCGTAAACGTCTGTCTTCCCCGCCCCACTCTCAGGCCCCAGGTCCGCTAGCTAGACGGCTACGCATAGGCGCCATAGCTTCCGCATTATTGAATAGTAGCTTAATATTACATAGTGCTGCCTATGTAGACGTAAGCATATGACTGCGGACGCAGGGCGACAATTAGTGAGAGTTATTCCCGACAGACGCTACCTACCCGTCGCAGGATCTTTGAACGTTGGCTGGCTTCTGAGTGATCCGTTGCCTACAATAAAGGGAGCTGACACCATCTTGCAGGATGGTTCTATCGCTATGAGCGAGGCCCGAATCCCAATGAATGTGTGATCAATTGATATKTGTATCTGTGTCACTCTGTCCGCTGCCCAGGGAGCCTGGAAAAGGGATTCCCTTTATCCTTKTAACTGTAGTCCCCGTGACCCCTATCCAGCTGTTGCCCCTATCCGGCGTTGGCTGTGTGTGTGTGTTAGTGGCGTCTGACTTCAATTGTAGCCCCTAGCGGCCCCTAGCAGCCCCTATTGACCTCGAGTCATCAATCCAACGAGGCTTCATNTGATCCGTTGCCTACAATAAAGGGAGCTGACAGCTGGCTAGCGACAATGTAACCATCTTGCAGGAGGGCTATGCTCTAGTGGCTGTCCACTAGAGTGGCTATAACTTAAGCGCCAGCCAGATTTCGGGTTGAGATTCAGTGGCTGGCTCAGAAAATGGCCAGCCCAAATGTACCAGCGCAAAATTTGGGCTAGCGCCSCGGTGACAGCCACTCTGGTGGACGGCCAGATTTATGGCCAGACATCATGTGCTGGCAGCAATGACCCAGCCATGCTCATGCCTATCCACGCCCGGCTAGAACAGCTCTGGGCTATCGCGCATGWACTGGTCTTCTCTAAGGCTGGTAGGTACATGATGGCGCGAGTGTTTTGGCTTGTGAGGCGGGGTGCGCAGACGAACMTGCGTATCGACTGGTGCCTTCCATCTCATCAATCGATCGGCCATGGCGAGCGGGCTCCTTGGCCAATCTGGMGAGGGAGCACGCCCCATCCACTACAAGCTTCACGCCGCTGCGGCATCAGCCGACACCCAAACCCCCATCCAAGCCTGTCGCGCAGACCTGTTCTTTCCCATAGGGTACTGCAACCAGGATGTCTCGTCCAAATGTCTGCCGGTGCTCAAATTGAAGTGTCGAAAAACAATGGGGAAAAAAGCGTGAGAAGGCAGACGTCATGCCGCACGAGCAACGGGCGAGCATCAACTGGGAGCCGGGAGTACCAGCAGGCATTTCGTTKTGCAGTGATACAAGCCGTCGGATGCCTCCAGTGTTGCCGATGGCAGCCAAAGCCCGATGGGAGGGTTGATCTTCAGTTGGGTCGACCCAACCCAAAAAAGCGGGCACCTGAGTGCCAGNTGTAATGTGGCTGCCCAAGGGGCTGCCGAGTCAACCGGTCTATCCGACAGGTTCATGGTGCCTGGGGCGAATCCCATACCAGTTCACAACATGTCCTGGGACTGCAGCCGCACCAGTACCCACAACGTACTGGTACGCGACGTATACTAGTACGCATTTTAAACTATAACACCCGTACCAGAACGTCTTCTGGACCAGTGTGTTACGCCTCCTAGTCCTCTTTGTCCTCTAGTGTACACTTCATACTCGTACACAACGCCTGGGATATACGTCGCCCTAGGTCATATGTTCTATGATATATTTCGAACTCGTGTGCATCTACCAGAGTAGAATAAGAACTATTACGCGTCAGCCAGGACCATTGGTGAAATAGTTCGCCTATCCCAGCATGCTTGCGCATGGGTTCACGTCGAGATCGAGCTAACGTCCCGGATAGCATCGATCCCGGGATTGCACCCTTCCTAGAATTACACCCATCCTAGGATCATCCCTTCCCGCCCCATCCATGCTGGAATTATATCCTTCCTGGGATCGCATCTATCCATCCCGGATTGCCTCCTTCCTGAGATCGCACCCTTCCCGGGATCGCACCTTTCCCGGGACCGCACCTTTCCCGGGACCGCATGCATCCCGGGATTGCCTCCTTMCCGGGACCTCGTGCACCCCGGGACCGCACCCTTCCCGGGATCGCACCCGTCCTGGGATTGCCTCCTTCCCAGGATCGGATGCATCCCGGGATCGCACCTTCCCGGGATTGCCTCCTTCCCGGGATCGCCCCCTTCCCGGGACCTCACGCATCCCGGGATCGCGTCTATCCTAGCATCGCATCCCAGCACCNAGCACTTCACGGCTTGCGATCGATGAGGCGAAGTATGATCAGCAGCACAAGCACCTTGCGGCTCAGATTCTAGCAACTCGAACAAGGATGATGCCGATAGGATGAAGGAGGCCGCGAAGAAGTCCAAAGAGAAGCGTGGCAAGGGCGACGGCGAGAGCATGCGCATCGCTAACGACACCGAGGAGATGACCATGAATGATGCAGGCAAGAAGTCAAAGGAGAAGCGCGGGAAGTAATGACCTCCCGAGGGCCAGTTTGCCTTGCACAACTGTTGGCAGAAGGACTGAATTCGATCTGCGTTGGAGGTTTCTTGACAATCACAGCCTACTGTACTCGTTACAAGCCAATAAATTTCTGGCTGCGCACCCGTTGAGAGATCTGCTTTGCTGCCTGAATACCGCGTGTCCATGTGCAGCAACTTGACATTCAGCGGTTGAGCCCATGATTCACGTCCCTCGACGTGGCGGCAGCTGTGGATGCTGCGGCGGGTCCCCAAGCGCTTGGTGAGTCGGCCTCCGGAGTCAAGCCGCACATTCTCGGGGCGCTGTGACGGCCCTTGATGGCCGGGACGGACGCCCCGCCGGGGAAGGGCAAGACGGCATCCGCCGGTGGGCCAGACAGGTTGCGGGGGAGTTGCAGGAGCTGAACATTCAGCTGCCAGGGRTCGCAGGGGCTCATTGCCGGTCTAAACCTCGACTTGTGGTTTGGACCTGAGGGCGGTCGAAGCTGCTGCGCGTCAAGTGTCGGGCGTGAAACTAAGCGCTGAATCCGGCCGAGGTATGAGTCGGAGATTTGCTTGGCAGAGCGTCTGGGATTTCGGACGATAGCCTTTGTGCAAAGAGACGCAGTCGCGGAAGTGTGCTTGGCTTCCCGTGTAGCCGAGTAGCCCAAGACAAGGGGCTCAACGCGCGATGCGGGTTTACGTGTAGTGGAGGCTGGGCGATTTTAGCTTGCGACCCTCTACGCACGTTCGTCGGCTAGTGTAAGGCAGCTCTATGCTTGTGAGGTCATGCGATAGGTCCCCGGGCTTGCTTCGCCGGAAATAATGGTGGATGCGCTGTCCTTTGCTTACTTAAATCCCATTGCGCCTGTGGTCAGAAACCAAGGCGATGCATGGGAGTTCATCCAGTTCGGCGCTAGTACACAAGCCCAGTATTCACGTTGCGCTTCAGGGTCGCGATATGCGTCTTTCATGCAAGATGCACGACTCTGTGTGACATTGGCCGGGGGTGATCTGAAAACACCAGGAGTGCTATCCCTGTTCTTCAGCTTGCATGCGCAAATCTCCCCCTTGAGAGGCGATAGGCGAGTGGTTTTGGCCTTGCCGTGGGACTTGGCCGCCAGGCTCCTCGTCTCGACTCTGAGAGAAGCCAAGCAAGTCCAGTACAACAGTCCTCACCATGCCTTCTTCAACCAAGAGACTTGGTCTGCAAGTTTGTCGATGATGTTTATCGGCGGGGTTTTTGAGCTCGAAGTACCTTAGCAAGTGCGTAGTGTGCGGCCTCTTCTCTCGTTAGACGATGGCTTCCATGGGGTCAGATGGATCTCGACATACCGACAAGAGATAAAGCAGCCAAGATAGTTCGTCCTCCCGGCCCCCTTGGTAGAGCCGTGGCCAAAAGTCTTCAAAGGTGCTGCAGCGACCACCGTGTTTCTCGATGACTTCGGGTGCCCKTGCTACTTTGGAGAGCTGCTGGCTGGGAAGTGYAGCGAAAAGGTCGATGAATGTTGTGAAGTCCAAGTGGAAGAACTGCTTCTATCGTATCGGTAACGCAAGGTTTCCTTCGGTGCTAGGACTGTCCTCTTGCTTCGGGGTTTCTATTCCTAGATACGGGTGGATTCTTCGCCTGGTTTGCGCACTTCCTCACGAAGCGCGCTGCGAAGAACGCAACTCATTTTGATGGCCAAGCCGCCTGCAATCAAATGCTCGAGTCTCTCGATGAGATTCCGATCGAGGGTCGCAGAATGATAGCGCAGGAAGTGCTCAAAGTCATACCCCCTTCTAGCCAAGTCAAATTCCAAGAGGTGTTGGACAAGACGATCAAATCAATGCGAACCGATTCTACAACATCACAAAAGAGACGACGTGAGCCTCTTAACCCCTGCGTGTTTCCATTTCTAACTCATGGAAGGTACAACGGACGAGAACGTTGGGGCATCGACTATACCTGTTCAAGGCCCTGTTGCATCGGTCAACTCTGGCTACAATGCGGGCAACACTCACTCTGACTTGGGGAACCCTCCAGTGTTAAGAATTACGACTATATTTCCAACGCTTCTTGCCTCCGCAATCAGGAGACACCGTCAGGAGAGCGGGTGGGCTGCAGCTATCACCATCTCGTTCCTCGATGTTTCGTCGTTTGGTAACAAATTGGGCTCCATGATGAGCTTAGAAATCACAAGCAACAAGGTCGAGCGACTTGCGAGCCTGTTGTTCGATGTCTATATCGAATCAACTGACGAGCATCGATACCTTGTCTTACCATCGGGCCTCAGAATTATCCCCAATCCTGACTTCATTCTACGAGGTTGCAAAAGGGACATCATACCAGAATCTTTCGGCTACGATGTTGACATAGCAATCAAGGCAAGCCCAGCTTACAAGGAAGAAGCTGAGCAAGGGAATCCTTTGACAGAATGTGTTACCATGACAATTTCGCACTGGACCAAGGACGGTGCTGTCATCAATCTGTCCTTGGACGAGAAAGAAGGACTACGAATACGGAGGAAACTGTACGATTGAATCAACTCGGCTCTTTCGAGCAACATATCTTTTCGTCCTCTTACAATCACATCTCCTTGATACTCCCACCTGGTCCCCAGAATGTAACCTCGGTATCTCCAAGTACTATTGCCCATCCATCGCATTTGTCGTGCTGCGCCCTCGGCTCGGACTGGCCTTTGTCGTACACCTTAACCACACAATTTCGCCGATAGACTTTCTGGCCTTTTCCCTCCACCAGGTACGGACTTGCTTTGGCGTCGGAGAAGTCGATGGACGCGGGGAGTGGCTGTATGTCAAACGACTGCGAGTGCGTTAGATCAGGACTCGTTGCGGGTAAGCGTCGTACTATCGGAAATCTTTGACGACTCTGTCGGAGCCGAACGAGCCTTCTGGCAGTTGACGCGATGGGAAGAGGGCCCTGGGAATCTCTGTTGGCTAGAGTTCGACTGGCGATGTGTGAATAGGGTGTTGATAGAGCATGTTGTCTGCTCCAAGCGAGTTTATAAGAGCGTGTGAGGTTTGCAATTTTTGACTCACGATATTCCAGGTTTCCAGGACACGAATATCTGGTCCTGCCTGACGAGGCAATTAGGCTTCGGCTGTTGGGTTGGGCTGGCAAAGGTGAAGATGAGAGAGCGCAGTCCATTGGCTCAAAGATCGAGACCTTCATCACGAGGTGGACAAAGCGCCCCCTGCATAGTTCAATTATTCGGCCAAGTGGATATTGTTGGATTGTTGAATTGTGAGTTTTTGGATTGTTGTGGAATTTTATGGACGATATATGGGGTCTCAGACTCAATCCAATCAAGTGTCCTTAACATCTGCAAAGGGGGTCCTTCGCCTAGAATGGCCCTTTCACCGGTAGATCGCTTGCCATTGGCAGTCGCTTGGGCTCAAGACTGCAGTTTTCAGGCAGGAATCATCTTCCATTTGTTAAGTTGCCTGCGTGCTGGTGGCCTCTCGCAAACCAATCGCAAGTGCAACAGGTCTGTTGGGCTACTACTCCAGACAACCTTAATTGGCGTTGGTCACGCCAAATATAAAGAGGAAACCGATGCGATCGCATCTTGTTTACAGCCATCTGTTAAACACCATCTTTCATTTTAGCCCATCCAACAGCGGCCATGTGCCATTACTTCGAACAAAAGGTTAAATACAAGGAGTGCGAGAATGACCCGAAGCATGTCTGTACCACTACCAAGTACGATAGATGTGATAAAGTGGCTCCCGGCGGTCTCGTTTGCGAGGACGCCACTCTAGCGAAGGGGATGAACGGCCAGCAGATCATGACCGGTACTACGACACAGCTGGGAAAATGCCTAAAATGTCTTTCATGAGTGCGTGTACTCCACACTAGCGAGCTGCTCTTGCTGATCTGGTCCAGATAAGGCCGGCCAGGACGATCGCAGCAAGGCCGACGAGGAAGTGAGCGAGGCTTGAGGCATCAGGGGCCGTGCTTGGTGTGTCCCGGATCACTGCGCCAGTTAGCCAATATACATAAAGCAAGGTCTGAGCACGAACATTGAAGATCTTTCACTAGAGTTTTACTGTCATCGTAGCCACCCTCCCAGCAGGTCCTGATAATGCGGCCCAGGCTGGCCAGAGAGGTCACGTCAGGAAACTCCCCTCTCTGAAACAGCGACTTAATGTCGGTCTCACTAAGGCCGGCATACGGTCTCTTCCCAGTTCCGAGTTCGTACATCACAGATCCGAATGCGAAGATATCCCCCTGTGCTGATAAGAGGTTTCCCGGGTACAGGTGGCTAGCGGTGACTTCGACGAGGAGGCGTGATGAATCAATGGAGGATCCCGCAAAATCGGCAAGCCTAGCGTTTAGACCATCGTCTAAGAATACGTTTGCAGTTGTGAAATCGCCGTGGATGATTCTAGCGTCATGGACGAAAGCGAGAGCATCGGCAAGTTGGATCATCCAGTGGAGTCGGAGAGCTGGACCAACCTCTTCTCGCTGGACGAAGGACTGGAGATCAAGGTTCGAGGCGTATTCAAGACGAATTCCGCCTCCCTCAAATTCGCCATGGTACAGCAGTGTGCCCTGGTGTCTCCCACGTTCGGCTAACCTCTCGTAGATCTCCCGTTCCCTCGCAATAGGAGAGCCGTTCTCCGGGTTGAAGGGTGATTTAATGACTGTTTGCGTGGCCCGATCGAGCACAACGAGACCAGTACTTCCCCAAGCTACAAGATCCTTATATCCAAAGCCGGGAGGATACTGAATCTCATCGAATGCCATCGCGGTGGTCGATAGCTTCGAGGGATCGAAAGGGGTCGGTGGAGGTTGGTTGGTTGTGTCGCAGGAGTCTCGGGTCAAAGTCTTTGTCCTTATACCCGAAAGTTAGCTGTCATGAGGCATCTACTGAAGAGGATCAAGCTTACATCCGCAATCTGGTCAACGATTATAGACTGTTGATGAGGGAGGATTCTCTGGGAAGGAAAAGGGAAACAATCCCTGGCGCGTCAGGTCAGCACCACCCAACAGTCCACATAGCACAGCCACAGCACGATCTCACAGTCATCCGTGGCGCAGCCTCGACGGTAAAGAACCGAGGCACACCCGGGGAAATATCGGATAAACGCTCAGCTGTGCATTGTCGTTCTGGAACGAGGTGGTCGTGATGGGACGTGCTGTTCAAGTTGACGCGACATAAGCGCAGGTCAACGATGCTTATCCGCTAGCACAACCCCGCGCGCGAGGTTGATGCGGGCGACGGCTATTTTCCTAGAGCCACCGGCATGGCGGCCATGTGGCTTTTGCCTGGCGGCGGGCCCTAGGCATCGAGGGAATTGGGAATATGTAGAGACAGTAACTTCCTGGGAAGCTACGAAGCCTGCGACTTGATGCAGAGGGGTTGCGGGCAGTGGTCCCCACTGGAGGTGGGCCGTTCAGGTGGTGGGAGCTGGACTCCCCCGAAGTTGCCTGGAAGTCAAATCCTTAGCGGCTGTCCTTCCCCTGAAGCCAGCCCTCGGGCCGAGACCCAGATCGTGCAGACAGCGGTGTCTGGCTGTTGATGTCTCGGGAGTCGACGTGAACCTCACCCGTGAAGAAGCATCTTGACCACCCCCTCGTGACCTTTCTCAGCGGCCCACGACAGCGGCCCTCATATCTGGCGGGTCGCTGACTTTCAACAAACCCTTCGCAGCTTCTTCTACTCCAAAACATGCTGCAACATGAAGTCCTCGCATTCTCCTTGGAAAATCCTGGCTGTATGTTGGAGGGGGTGGGATTTTAATCGGTCCTCGAACTCGGCATCAGTACGGCAGAACCCGCCTTCAAAGGTGCGGAACAAAAGGTATGTAGCGCAAACCTCTGTAATCTCCATACATGCATCTAGAAACCATCGCTTCCACGTACGCATGAAATATTCCTGCGCAATGATCCGGGCATCGCATGTCACGTGCCCCTTATCGATACGCATGATGAGAATAGTGGACCTTGTACCCCACTTAGAGGGTCTAAAAATGTCGCGCGACGCGTCGGGCCCTCGATGGCTTCTTGCAGATATATAATTGGTCATCCCACGCCTAGCTTCTCGGCATGTCCAGGCGGTTAATGGTTCGCTGAGAGCTTTCCCGCTTCCTCGAGAGCGCAAGCTCAAACACAACCATCGACACAACCTGCATAAAACAAACCCAATCCCACTCGTACCATGCCCCCGAAGCACCCCTCGTTTGCTCATGGCGACACAGGCGGGGAGGCGGGGTGGGTTCGGCCACGGCATTGTAGACTTGTTTCCAGAGAGGGATATCATCGGGTTCATCGGCGAGGGTCTGCCGCAGGAGAGGTTTGATACGGTCGAAGTTAAAGTCGTCAGAGGTGACAGCAGCAATGAGTTTCAGGATGTCGGCTCGAAGGGTCCCGCGACCTGCGTTTGAATGGAGCAGGCCTGCTGCCGATAGGCTTTGTAGAGATGAAAGAAGGAGGAGGGCAAGGTTCCTTAGTCCTAGATACCGGTTAGGAGAGCGTTGTACCCAGCGTCGGATCTGATTACCTTCGCGACCGAGCTGGTCAATGGCATTTGCAGAGTGGGCGTCGGCCTCGCCCTCGCACGCAGAGATGAAGGCAGCACGGAATACATCAAAGGCGCTCCTAATGGGATTGTCCTTAATGATCTTTGGCCGCTATAGATCGTCTATCGCGGACGATGCTATCGAGGAAAGCGAGGTAACAGGATTGAAATACAGACGCGCCCATTGACCCGTGCTAGTCGACGCGCAGCCACCTACAAGGGGCCGGGCACGGGCTATAACTCTAACCTTAGACTTAATAGCTATCGCCGAAGCCCGAATAGGACCGAGGTACGTTTAGGAAATTTTCGGATAAATAAGGATCCTCTTGTAGATTACTAATTAGTAAGGTCGATAGTAACGTCGTAGGAAGTAGCCTAATATAAAGGCTACGAGTTTATAGTACTAAGCACTAGGGCTACTATTATACGAGATAGCTCTAATAGTACGTAATAGCTTTAGCTCTCTATATACTTTCCGTTTAGTAGGTAAGCAAGACGAGGGCTACGATACGAGGCCTTKCTAGCATTATAGGCTACTATTACTTAAAACTTCGACCGCTAATAGTAAGATAACCCTAGCTAACCGACTAATTAAAAACGAGAGGGTATACGAGGGAGCTTTTTTATATTTTGTGAGATGCGTGGTTTGTTGGGGTGATGGTGCAGACCCCGGNATGCCAGGATACTTGCGGTGCTGGGACGGCGGAGGTGCTGGGATGGCTGAGGTGCTGGGAAGGTCGAGATGCTGGGATGGCGGAGATGCTGGGATGGTCGAGATGCTGGGAAAGTCGAGATGCTGGGATCGTTGAGGTGCTGGGCTGGGAGGATAGATGCGATGCCAGGATAGACGCGATCCTGGGAAGAAGGCGGTCCCGGGAAAGGTGCGATCCCAGGAACGGTGCGATCCCGGGAAGGGGTCGGGTCCCGGGAAGGGGTCCCGGGACGAAAGAAAATGGAACCAAGATCACTTTGCAGTGTGACGATTCCTTGCGAGCTCAGGAACAAATATGCCGAATTAGGCTGGGCACAGACCTCGGGTGAAAGAAAGAGCCGGCGGGCAGTTTTCGGGTTCTTTGATGGAGCAGGCCGCTTCTGTCGTCGACTGGGTCGCGGAGGACCTGATCCTTCGGTGGACTCACCTTCATCTGTGTCAATTGCCCACGACAAGGCCGAGTACCGCTCGCTCTTTCGAGGAATGTCAGCTAGACGAGGGAAGAGGCGCTACAACGTTTACTCAGAACATTCGGACCCATTTTGGGACCGGGCGAAATATGATGAAAAGTCCTCACGTCGAGGTGCGTGCACAGATGACGCATTCCAAGGGACGGGGCTGCAWGGCTGCCTAAAAATTCGGGAGGACCCCAAGACKCTGAAGAATCACGGGACGAGGAGCCTCTTGAAACAGAGCTACCTCTCTACGAGTACAACTGCCTCTATCTGGGCTTGATTACTTCTACGCAGTCAACGGTGCGGTCGCGCAACGTCGCAAGCACTTCATAGTTTCCCAGTCCTTCTATGACCGTGTCAAGTCTGTGCCAATGACCGGTAAAGCCATTATTCCCAAAGGAAGGGACAGAATACAGCAACTACAATCATAGGACTATTTACTGGTACGCAATATCCAATGGGGCCTCTTCTCTACGCGCGTACAACGCCCTTTTAGGCACCCTGTACGCCACGCCTACGGGTGAACGAAGGCAGATGTGCC
Source organism: Tolypocladium ophioglossoides CBS 100239 (assembly GCA_001189435.1). NCBI lineage: Eukaryota > Fungi > Ascomycota > Sordariomycetes > Hypocreales > Ophiocordycipitaceae > Tolypocladium > Tolypocladium ophioglossoides. The sequence goes on from LFRF01000025.1 coordinate 421,425, forward strand.
ATCTCAGAAGATTCAAAGTCTATTCCAATCCCAATCCTCCAACTCGTATGTCAAGTTGACCCGCAGCCGTTGTCGCAGGACCACGGTACGTGCCGGATACCTCTGCTGAGCCTACGCCAAGGATGTTTAGCGGCAGCTTGGACTCTGCATCCTCGGCGTACCAATCAATCAACGTACACTCTTTCTTCTCTTGCACCTTCCTCTCCACAAAAGCCTGCATCGCAGCGACTTGTTTTGACGGCAGCAGCTTCAGCCTCTCCATGAATCCGCCCACATTCTTTCCGAAGAAGCGCTCGTCGAGGCTCCTCCAGAAGATGCCATCGAACGCCCAGGACTTGCGTGCCGCGTACGCGAGCCAGAAGTCACCAGTCTCCCAGCTGCGGCGCATGTGCGTTGACAGCACTTGCGACTCGTTGAGACGGCCTTGCTCCATCAACTCGCGCTCCTTGGCTTCAATGGCACGGAGGAAGGTCTTGAGTCGCGGTTCGTACTTGGCAGCCCAGTCATCGAGCCCTTCCGGCCACTCTTCGGGCATAACGAGGAGGAGCCACCACGGCGGGGAGTACGCGAATTCGGCAGGGGCGGCGTAGGTGAACTCCCAGTCGATCACGCCGATAATACACTGGTCGGCGTCAACGAGGATGTTGGCTGGGCGGAGGTCGTCGCACCACAGCTTAAAGGGGCCGAGATCCGTGTCCGGGGAAGCTATGCGACGCTCGGCGGCCAGCTTGCGGAATAGTTGCCTCCAGGAGGAGTTAGTGATCGCCTGATGGGGAATGGACACTCCCTCACGACGGGGCTTTTCTGTCTCACCTAGCGATGTAGTTCTTGCGGCAGTCGTCAGCTGATTTGATAGCTTGGTTACGCTGGAAGGAGAGGTGCTGTAGGTGCATATCGGCCAGGGCAGAGTAGTATTCGGAAGAGTTGGAGAAGGTCTTGGAGACGGTGGGCAGCTCGAAATGAGGGACACCTCCCACTTCTCCGAGCTGGGCAATGTTGAACGACAACGGGCGGCAGGTGATCTCCGGGTCGATATCGTCCTCGTTATTGCGATTCCGCATCCCAAGACATCCAATTTGGGAGAAGTCGCACTTGGCCAGCTGGAGCATGATGTCGGCTATCTGGCTGTACATGTACTCGAGTGTCTCTTCGTCTATGTCTGGGTCCAGAACTGGCTTTTCTCCGAAGGGTCGCTCAGGTGTTTTCAGCACATCAATAGCATCGCCAAAGTTTTCCATGTACTCCATGATTATGAAGGGACCCAGCCCGCCTGGGCTCTCGTCCGCCATGCCGTAGTGGAGGATGAAAGGCACAGGTATGGTCGTGTTATCGGCGATATACCGCATTGCAGCCACCTCGGCACATAGCTTCTCCTCGGCCATCTGGAAGAAGCCCGGGAGGGGGAAGCGAATGATGGCGGAGCGACCATCGGAATACTGGATGCGGTAGTGGAAGTTGAAACCTCCCTTCCTCGGAKGAAAGAACTTCATAGGGCTCCCGCCCTTTCGGTGCTTCGTGACGAACCTGGCGATCTCATGGTAAAGGTCTTCATTGTAGAGCTTATCCTTCATGGCCTCAAAAATAGCCTCGCCGCGGTCCCATGCCTCATCATCGTAGAGCTCATAGGATAGCCCCATATCAGCGAGGTTGGGATGGATGGCTGCGGTGCTCAAATGAGAGAAGGATGGTCGGAGGAAGAGAATAATGGATTCAAGACCATGGGCGGGGAAAGCGTGTGTTGGTTGATGGGTGCTGAGGTGACCCACCAAAAATGCGCCGATTGACGCGACTAGGCATAATAAGTATGCCAACAGCTATACCTGTTGGTCGACTCGGCTCTTTAGCCTGCACCAACCTGTTATAATTAGAGACAGATTGTCTTTGCTGCCTGGGCAGAGCACACAGCACCGGCTTGCGCCGGTGATGACGCGGCGACAGTGGGGCCAATTGGGGGCGCTTCGATGCACCAGAGGTCCGGAACCAACCAAACGTATTGACACCTGCAGTGCTCTGCCTGTTTCCAAGAGCAAGGAGCGGGGGCAAGGGAGAGACGATTTTATAAAATGCCTCCCACCCAAGTTCCTCTTTGCACATTGCCTAGCCTGACGCCAAATCTTCGCCATCCAACGTTTCCCCGAGCCTTCACTTTGAACCACGTGGTTAGTGCGCCTCAGAGTAGTGGCGTTTATACGAGAGGGAGAGATGTGGAGACTGACAAAGCTGACCTGTAGGTTTCGCAGCCATACCATGGCTGACAACCGAGAGGCAGAGAAGTTCGCTATGATCACAGCCTACTGTACTCGTTACAAGCCAATAAATTTCTGGCTGCGCACCCGTTGAGAGATCTGCTTTGCTGCCTGAATACCGCGTGTCCATGT
>LFRF01000026.1:0-17153 GCA_001189435.1 Tolypocladium ophioglossoides CBS 100239
CCTTGCCCATGGATCACCGCGATCCCATTCTGACTGGTCGCCTTTTACCCGTACTTTAGCCGTGCCCCTGGTCACGTGACCTGCCCAGCCGGCCCAACCCTTGGCCCGTCTGTTGGTCCTGGCCATGGTCGTAACAACTATTAACGATCCCGTTTAACGTAATTAACTACTTTATGCAGGCCGGTTACCGTATCTTCGTAATAGTATACCGTATTGGTAGGCTATACGTAGCGCGAGGGCCTTAGATAACGTACGATGCGAGGCTCGATATCGMGGCCTATCTCGAATATATCCGCAGGGAGTATAGTAAAGACGAGATCTACACTATTGCGTATTGCATAGGGTCCGTCGCCCTTACTAGCGGCCTACTAGCCAGCACCATTCCGGCAGACTGGATACTCGACATTACCTATAGCCAGGTTTTTATAAACTCCGTCTGGAGCACGCTAAATTCCATAAAAACTAGTTCTCCGGCGCCCCCGGGTCGCCTATACGCCGCCATAGCCGGTCCGTTCCTTAGCACTGGCACTTCCGAACACGACGGCCCGGATGCTACGGTTCTACCCGGGGGACAGGGGCGAGATGTGATATAGCGCCGCTTGCCACCGTGCGTCGCTCCTCTTTGGGCGATGCTGGAACTATGGGAACTTGAACGAGGCGACGCACCGCTGCGTCGATCGCTTCGTCTACGGCGTTAGCATGACTCTCATAGACCTGCTAGTTCGTATGGGCCGCACGGGCATATTAGCGGCAACGCCCCGACGTACGACAAGCTCACGACGCCCGAGAATATACAACGCCTCGGTGGAATTCCTTTTTTATTTTCAGCGGTCTAGAGAGCGTAGTTATCTCCGCCGTAGCCACCGAAAGAATGTACGAGGTCTATGCAACACCTTTGGCATATCAGCGGGCGCCGGCGCTGGTATCCAATACAGCAGGCGGGTAGTGCCAGGCTATGGGCACCTGGATTGCTGGATGGGCCGGAACGCTTGGAAGGATATCTTTCCCTTTGTGCGTAAAGAGGTCGATCGTGTTATTAGAGGCGAGGGGTATACCTTTCGCCCGCCCCACGACAGATTCCGGTATTTCATATAGGTTTATACCAGCCGAGAGAGAGTAATTTAGAGCAGAGTTACAGTATGGTATTTTTACTACATTTGTCCGCGGGTGGCTGCACTCTCGTTGAGGTCGCTAGGTAGGATCTTGTAAAGTTCTCAGTCCATCCGCGGCCGATTTTCTGCGCAGGGGTTCAGTTGAGTCTGCCTTTTATGTATTCATGCGAATCTTCCCTTCCTACGTCCCCCCTCCGCCCTTTCCACGCACATCCTCCTAGTCGCCTAGGCATCGGCACTTGGGCATCCCACCAACTTGACCCTCCTTGGTCTCCCATCTTCACCAGCCTGTCCATTTCCACCCTATCCATTCTGGCGACATTGAGCACCCGCTGGCCAATAAAGCAGGCCAGCTTGGTGCGGTCCTTGGCGACAAGAAACTCGCTGAGGGCCTTGGCATTGTCCAAGAGCATGTGCACGACTGCCCTTTCGATGCCCTCCTCCTCTCCCCACTTCTTCATCGGGAGCCAGGCCAGCATACCGCGATGCCCTCCGCACAGGTAGGCAATCCTGTTGCCTTTGGTGATGTGCCGTCGCATCGTGCCTACGTCCCACCCACCCGTCCGCGCACGCCTGGACGTCCCTACCGCTGTCGCGCTCGGCGCTGTGTTTCAGAGACTCCAGTTCGTTGGGTATCCTGAGCTGGCAGTATCTGGTACGCAGCTTGCCCAGCTACGACCGCTTCTCGCTATCGCTGATTCGCCTGGCGCAGGCCGCCACCCAGTCCTGCTAGTCCTGCTGGTTGCCGCGTGCCCTCGATGAAGAGCACGACTCTCTACCTGAGCTTCACTGAGCAGATCGGGGAGCTACTCCATGCCCCGCCTCGCCAACGCTCTGGCCCGTTCCTCCAGGGTCGTCTCTCCTCCGTCGCTCGCCTCCTCCTGGCTAGTAGGTGGGTTGCCGCTGCGACCTTCTTCCTCGCCTCCTGGCTGATGGGCTGCCGCTGGACCCTCTTCCTCGTCTTCTTCCGGCTCGTCGCGTAGCTTGTCCCCCGCCACCGGGGCTCCCGCCACCGCGGCTCCCGCTTCTCCTGCTTCTTCTGAGCCGGCCTGCCTGCAGTCTTGTCCTCGTGCCCTCTTCTCCGGGCGCTGTGTCGAGATCGGCCTCGACCACCAGTTCATCATCGCTGTGTGGCGAGGCGGCGGTAGTGAGTTGGGTATTCCTCCCTGGCATGTACTGGTTAGTTGCCACCGTATCGGTGTGGTCGGGGGTCTGCGACCTACATTTCCATGACTGGAGTGGTTATCCCTCACGTGATGCTATATACGGCTTCAACGGTGTCTCCGTCAGGTGACAGTATCACCAGGTCCGTGTCGGCATGCGCAAAGACCGTGTATCCCTGGCCACCTCTGGCACCGTGTAGGTACAACCTGGTGGGTTCATCTTCCACTACCTCCCTGATTCGCCCCCCTCTCCTCTCCCCATGTCTGCGTAGGTGGTGAGGTAGCGCATTAGGTGGACAAGGATGGTCTATCGACGTGTCCGCGTGTTAGTTTAGTGCTGTCCACGAGCCTTTTGCTCCCTCCAGCTGCATGCCTACACTACTGAATCGAGCTTGGTGACCTGAACGTCCATCTCGCGGCCACTATCGCGTCTTTGGTGCTCAACGATCGACTGTAGCTCACGCTCTACGAGGCGCAGCTGAACTTCACTCTCTGCCACTTGGGCTCCCGCTTCTTCTTCCCCTTGTCGGGTTTCTTCTCCTCATCCTTCGGGCCCCTTCGTGCAGACCAGACGTAAGCTCGGGTGTCGTCACGGCCATCTCGACCACGGTCTCGTTCTTATCGTACCACGATCGGCACACGATCGGCACACGACAGATGGAAGATGCAGGGCCGGAAACTCTGTCGCAGAGCCGCAACCCCGCGGTTCAGGCGGCTCCAGTGGCTTCCTTATGGGAGGTCCGAATTGTCGCCGTTATAAAATCCCAGTCTTCCGAGGAAGCTTGACGGGCCCAAGATTGACCAGGCAATTCAGGGGGCTGATGAACTCGGCTGGGCTTGGCACGACGCTGGTGAATTGCACTGTTGATGTCGGCCCCGTGACACAAGTGTCTCAACACCCGTCCAAGGCATGCGTATTGAAAGCTCGCGGACTTGATGTTCAGCCACTGGCGGTGGAGTAGAGCGTCTGTCGTTGATGCGAGGCTCCTCCTCATGTCTGCCCACCGCCGCCAGCAGCCTATCGAAGCGAGCGTTAAAGGACCAACCTCCAAGCGATCTGTCCGCCATCACCTAATTGGGTGATTGATACTGGAGGGTGGGCTCCCGCCAAGTCCCGCCATAGAAGCGGCGCGAGCCGCCCAGTATGCTGGTGTGTACGTTCCAGTCGGCCGTTGATGGTGGCGCTTCTCCCAGAGCGGCATCAATGCCTTGGCCTGGATGCCGGCCGCCGTTATTGCCATCTCAGCAGCGCCAAGGACCAAGCTGGTGGTGACCAAGCCGCACACTCAGAGCGGATCATTTCGCCACCTTGGACGGGGCATGCAAGCCGCCCAGGTAAAGGTGAAGTTGACGCGGCCGTCCGACTCGCCGAAGCTCCCATGGAATCTGCAGCCGGTAGCACCGAGCCCGGCTGCTTCTCGGATTCTGCAGGCATGGCCCGTCCAGCTGCTCGAGTCGACGTGTTCTGTCGATGTCGACAGGGTTGTGCAAGTGGTCGTCGACTTCAAGCGGTGCCGATTCTTGTCCGTGTGATTGCTCCCATCCGTCGCGGCTGCCTGTTCCTGATGGTCGGGCCGGTATGCCTTGAGGACGTCGAGCTCGTTCGCTGCCTGGTCCCTGTACGTGTTGTAGAAGTCGTTCGAGACGGTGGTGAGCTTTGACTCCTGATGTGAGTCGGCCTCGTCGAAACTGGCGTTCCAAGCCTTCCATAGGTCCCTTTACTTTGACTTCTTCCGTAGCTCGCTCCAGCTCAAGTGAGAAGATGATGCGGACCTGTAGGGTACCTGGCCAGCACTCCATGCCGCATGAGGAATGGAGGCACCCCAATGGGAAACAGCCTCACGACGGGCCGTAACGGTATACGGACGTTTTAGTATCGAGCAGTGCCTGCATACCAAGGCGATATATGGCAGCTGGCCGCAGACACTAATTGGTCTCATCGGCGATGGAGGGAAGTTGCTCCGGCGAGGACCGTCGGTCACAGCCTTGGGGCAACAACAATGTTAGTCTGGGGAGCTTGGAAAGGATTGCTTGACGTGTGCTTGCTTCCTAAAATTGAACTCACGTCATTGCGTATCTATAGCGGGATTGGACGATCGAATGAAAGGATGTCGCCAGATGCCTGGGAATGTGATGTGAGCTTGCTGCTGCAGGGGGTTTCCTCAAGGGTGTATACTCATGGCGAACATACCCATTTGCTCTCGCTACGGACTCCTAGGGTACAGGACGGTGACCAGAGACAATGCGTCGGTACAACTCGACGCCCCCTAAACATCGGGCTTTGAATGTTGCAGCCAGTAGATGCGATATCTAGCCATCCAGAGCTGGCTCGAGACTGACGGCCAATGGTACCTACCATGACGAACTAGTCACGCAGCTGCTCATGCTTTAGCCACTGCAATCAGCCAGTCAAACATGTCTGAAGATACCGAGTCGCCGCATTCGCCTCCAGTCACTCATTTATTGCAGCCCAAATCCACGAGGGACCTGTCACGGAGTCCTGTGGCCCCCCAATGGTCTGTCATGGGTAGCTGGACGAAAACCTCGTGTCGACAACGTGCGTATGCAAGTCTCAGTTTGTGATGGGAAGCAAAGTCCTTCAGCCGCAACGATGAGTGTCGGCGAATCCTTCCACCTGCCACATCACTCGGTGTAACGCAGCCTTGGTGAGTGGTACAAGCCCTGTGTGAGATGATATCTGTAACGCAACGCTTTTCCGCTTTATCCGGTGGGGGATCAAGTAGAGCGTAGAAGCAGGGAGGCAATGAGTACAGCTTATTTGGTAGGCATGGACTAACTGTAGTTTGCATTCTGTAGGTGGTGATGTGAGGAGGAAAGATAAAGCCAACTCTAAGCTCAGAACGGAGTTTATATAGCTATGAGCCGGTGCAGTGAATTTCTCGTGGAGGCTACGCCCAGGCCCGTGCAAACAACCATGGAGCTCTACCTGTTTGCAGCGGACCGAGTGAATCCACCGTGAGGTTGAAGTGAATCGGTGCAAGGTGCAAACAAGCGAGGACCCCCACCAAGCTTCGATATTACAGGCTCGCCTACGGAGTAAACCGGGCCCTTACAGGCGGGCACCGTGGGGGCATCCCGCTGTGGGGCCGCTGCACGCCCTGTCAGCCCCACCTCCTTCATCGTCATCCCGGATCCGTCAGCCTCAATCACAAACGACATCAATGGAGAAGACGGCCATTTTGATCCACGCAGCCAGTTTACGCGAGCCGAGAGCCGCGAGCCGCGAGGCACACCCGCTCGGAGCTTGTTGGCCGCTGGGAAGAATGCTCTACATCCCAGGGGCCTACTCTCGTAATCCCGTTAGGTGCTGGCCGTGGCCATTGACGCTGTATTGCCAACCCCGTTTCTTGACAGCGCATTCGAGCGCTCGATGCTCCGGACGCTGTGCCGTAATCGCACGTTGCGGAAAGTCGCCTCGGCTGTCCTCAGGCTGTTGGCCGCAGGGCCGTCGGTCTTCCAAAGGTATCCTGAAGAGGTTGGCCGTGTACTGCCATGACGGATCGGCGAGGCACCCACATGAGAAGCGCCCGAACGACGGTACCACGAGCGATCCCTTCCCTGTTCATATGGTTGTTAGCGATGCCCCGCAGAGCTCGGCTCCCACCGCAGCCACCGTCATGCCATATTACCAATCCGCATAAGGAAATCCAATGGCGGCTGTATACTTCACGCGTGCTTGAATGTGAACTTGTATACTTGGCAAGACGAGCCGACCCCAACGCACGACCAACGGTAACTAACCCCCACGGGCGTCTGAACTCACGCCATTCTTGCCTTGTCTGTGAAATCTCGTCACTATCGTGGCCATGACCCCATTGCCACCCCACGCTTTTGTGTCCGCTTGAGAAACATTCTGCTCAAGAGGGGATGGGAGAGCTATGACAGATACATCAAGCCATAAGCTGTTTGCCGGCTCAAACCCCTGTCCTTTGGTTCTAATGAGGCGTACCGGTTTGGTTGCCTGCCCGTAGCCCTCGGAGCACGAGAGCTCGTAAAGTTCCGGGGCGAGCGGACAGAGAAGCGCCGCCTTGATCAACGTGTGATGGGACGTCGGATTAGACCTTAAACTTTGCCAGCCGCGTCCATCGCAGCTTGACAAAAACGCAGAGACCCTGAACTCGAGAGACCTTGATTTCCCAAATAGGGGTCAGATCGGGGAACCTACGTTGGTTCCCGTCCTTGTGGGCTCCAACAGGGGTGCAACTTGCCACAGAGCCTGCCTTGTGACTCGCCCTGACGCAGGCCAGCACAACGCTCGCCCCCTGTTGGAAGCACAGACGGTGACGATCACCAGACCAGTCCAACTCGAAACCACCCCTGGCCTCTCTCTCGCGCCCAGGGTTAAACACCCCCGCTACCGGCCCTGGGGCAGCACGCCGGACGTTGCACCATCCCGGCGTTTAGGCGAACAAGATTTCCTGGTGTGCGACTCTTTCACCGCAGCTCCGGTCCTCAATCCAGGACCTCCAAATGTCCAACGCGTCATGGACGAGAAGCTGGGCTATCGGGAAACGGGAACCGAGATTTGGGATGCGCCACCGGAGAAGACCGCCAAGCGCCTCGGATTTGACTTTCCGAGCTGCCCAGGCGTGCTGTATATTTCATCCAAAGGCCTCCCCAGCAAATATGGAGTTTCGAGGTTCCAGAAACAGAACACATCTACAAACATCCATTCATTGCTTCGTGTTATAGATCCCAACACGGTACCATGATCGCAAACTCAACAAACATGGCTCGCGTCAGCGGGCACACCATCATGAATGCCTCTGCCAGAGCCCGGCCCATGTCGACCATGGTCAAGGCTATTACTGCTGCTGCCTCTGCCTCTGCCTCTGCTACACTGCCCATGCCCTCACGGCCGGCCTTTAGAACATCGCCAGCAACGCCGGCGGCCGCAACCATGCCGCCCGGCTTCACGGCCACGGTCAGACAGCTCGAGACGTTCGTCCTCCCCGAGCAGGTCTCGGGGTCCGTCTCGGACCAGGCCATGGCCAGCGCCATGGTCGACGCCTGGCGCCGCGACGGCATCCTGCAGGTCAGCATGTCGCAGCTCCAGCGGCGGCTGTACCAAGCCGCCAACGTGGCGAGCAAACGCTTCTTCGGCCGGCCGCAGGGCGCCAAGAATGCGTCTGTCGACTCGCGCAGCTACGCCGGGTACGTCGCCTCGGGMGAGGAGATTACCGACGGCCTGGCCGACTACTCGGAGATCTTCACCGTGACCAAGGACCTGTCGCCGCGGGACCGGCGCGTCGCCCGCCGCTGGCCGTGCCATGGGCCGTGTCCCTGGCCGGACAAGGACATGAAGGCCGTCGTGGGCCGGTACATGGCCGACCTGGGGGCGAGTGGCGAGACGATCCTCCGCCTGATTGAGCTGGGGCTCGGTGTGCCTACCGGGTCGTTGACGCGGTACACAGACGATGGGTGGCATCACATGCGGGTGCTCAGGTGAGTCTTCGCACTGCTGCTCTTCCCACACTCATGAGGAAATGCATCAATTCTAACAGCCAGAGTAGATTCCCTTCTCGGCACAGGACCAACGGCAAGGGCAAAGACGGTCGTGGCATCGGTTCTCACACAGACTACGGCCTACTGGTGCTCGCCGCCCAAGATGAAGTTGGAGGTGAGAAGCGTCTTACACAAACAACAACTCACGTGCATGGCGACTGACTTGTCCAGGGCTATTCGTGCGACCTCCTCAACAAGGGGAGAAGTTCAACAACTGGCAAAAGAGCGCCGCAGGGGCCAAGGAGAACGAGTCGGGCTGGATATACGTTCCGCCCGTCCCCGGCGTCTTTACCGTCTTCCCAGGTAAGCTAATGACACCCACCTTCATGCGTAACATCAGCCGCTGACCCCCCACGCAGGAGACATGCTGCAGTACATGACCAACAACGTGCTCCAGTCCACGCCACACAAGGTCGGGCTCAACACGCGCGAGCGCTTCGCCTTTGCATACTTCCACGAGCCCAACTTCCGGTCCGTGGTGAAGCCACTGGAGGGCTACAACGGCGGGCAGGCGCCTGTCGAGGGCATCCACTACGGGAAGCACTTTACCAACATGGCGCTACGCAACTACCCAGACCGCGTCACGACGAAGCGGCTGGTAGCGGAGGACCGGTACCGGATGCTGAGCAGCCCGGAGCTGCGCGACGATGGGGCTTCATAACCCGGGGGGGTGGAGGGAGTATTGGGTTCTGCTGTTAGCGTAGCGTTGATAATCGAGTGAATTTGTCCATAATTGGGTGCTCACCGTGAATGCGACCCATCCTGCTGAGTCCAGATGGTGACGGTCGTTTTCAGCGGGGAAGTGACCCGGCTCGGAACGCCGGAGCGTCGGCCGAAAGATGGAGATGGACCGGAAACGCCGCCCATGGTGGCTGATAGGATAGGCCTGCCCTTTTCGGATCAACACCGCCATGTTGGTCTGCGTCTGACGGCGACCTGCATGTAAGCTGCATGGCTGCATGGCTGCATGGCTGCATGGCTGCCTGCCAAGCCTGCCGTCTGAAATCAGGCCACTGTGCGACGGGGCCGGGTCTTGATGCCGGCACCCGCGCCTGCGCCCCGGGTGACGCGTGCTGGTTGGCGAGCCTGGAAAGCCTCAGGTGCCTGCTCCGCGGGAAGATCGTCGTGGAGGACCGTCGGGGGAGGGATGGCCGTGGGAGGCGTGAAGGCGCGAGGCGCATGGCTGGGTGAGCACATGGCTGACATGGCGCGGGACATCATTCTCCCTCCGGCAGCCAGTTGCTCCGGCAGTTTGTCCAGCCCGGGGGGTCTGGTGACTCTGCATTTCTGGTGGGAACGATTCCAGTGAGAGGACAATGGCAGTGGCGGTGATGCGAGGGATTGGCAATCGACAGGCCGAACCAGCAAAAAGCAGCCACACATCGGCTCGCCAGCGGGCCGGCCAACGCAAGGTTGCGTCACCGACATGGCGATTTTCGACAAGAAACAGCCCTGGCCAGCTGGACGATGGAGGCTTTGCGGGGATTCGTCAGTCAAGGCGCATCCAGATTGGCTTACCACTGTCGCAGCCTGCGGCACGGATATGCTGGCGGTGGAGATGCCTGGAGAAGCCCACCTCACTGTCTCCCTGCCGCACGGGGAACGAGTGCGTGCTAACAACGGCGCAGATCCGATGCCTGAGGCTGCAGCCTGAAAGGCTCCTTCCATTGGCGAAAGATACCGCCCCCAGCGTCGGCCCAACATCGGCAATCTCGCTAGCCCCAAAGGAACTGCCCGCTCCAATTTTTGCTCTCGACTGCAGCTTCACCTCTGCAATTTCGTGCCAGGGGAACCAACCAGAGACCAAAGACCTGTTTATCAGCGAGTTCAGTTCCATTTCCTCCTCGACATCCTTCCTCGTCACCATCTCAACCCTCCTTTCGAGCGATCCCGCACAGCTGCCGCCTGGTCCGTCCGTGGCTGCGAGTCTTCGTCGTCAATTGGCTGCGTCGTTTGCTATTGTTCTTTACCTATTCAGCGTCCCGTCTCGCACGCCCGCACTGGGCCCCGCCGTGTCCCTCCAGCGCTTTTTCCAAACACCAACAATTGTGCCGTCAGCATTGTTTGCGCCACGAACACCACTCACGCGGTGCCAACGAAAACACTTGTTAGTATAACATCCCAATGCCGTCACCGGCCAGTCCTCCCCTCGCCCTCCCAGTTCCCCCGCTCCCTCCTGCTGCCTCTGCCTCTTCCCGACGATGCCCTCTCGACACTGCCTTGCACCACCATGGGCCCCCATACCCTCMCCACCACCACCCAGAAATCCCCTTCGTCTCAGCCGGCATCCACTTACACCACCAGCCCCTGCTTAGACCGAGCCGCCGACTTCTCCCCAAGAGCCAGATGTCGTAAACCGAACCGCCGAGTCACCTTCTCCGATTCAGTCGTCATGATATCCGCCTCTTTTCTCCCCACCCGCTTCCGCGGCGAGCCCGACCCGGCCCAGCCGCCCTCGGCCCCGTCCCGCCTGGCCAAGAAGGTTGCGCCGCTGCTGCAGTTCCTGTCCAAGCTGGCCTGCTCCCACCCCATCCATACCGTCGTCATCGTCGCCGTGCTCGCCAGCACTTCATACGTCGGCCTCCTCCAGGACACCCTGTTCGATGGCACCACGAGCCTCGGAAAGGCAGACTGGCTGTCCCTGGTTGACGGCAGTCGGGACCTGCGAGCCGGCCCGGACACGGCATGGCACTGGCAGAGCGTCGAGCACGGTGCCGCCTCCGCCGCCGGCACCGACCACGTCGCCCTGCTGACGCTCGTCTTCCCCGACACCCTCTCGACCGACTCGCCCAGCACCGCGCCGCGATCCCACGCCGTCCCGACTCCCAAGAACCTCTCCATCACGCCCCTGCCGTCCACCGACAACCCCTTGACCGCCTACTCCCAGGACAGCATCCTCGTCTACTCACTCCCCTACCAGGAGGCGCCCGAGTTCGTCACCGCCCTCCGGGAGATCCCTAACGAGGACGCCGAGGAGACGGTGACCCATCATGGCCGCGAGAAGAAGATGTGGATCATGAAGGCCGCCAAGGTCAACACGCGCAGCACCATTGTCCAGTGGGCCAGCAACGCCTGGACAGGCTTCCTCGACCTGCTCAAGAATGCCGAGACGCTCGACATTGTCATCATGATCCTAGGCTATCTCTCCATGCACCTCACCTTTGTGTCCCTCTTCCTGTCCATGCGTCGCATGGGCTCCAACTTTTGGCTAGGCATGAGCACCCTCTTCTCCTCCGTCTTCGCCTTCCTCTTTGGCCTGGCCGTCACCACCAAGCTCGGCGTTCCCATCAGCGTCATCTTGCTGTCCGAGGGCCTTCCTTTCCTGGTCGTCACCATTGGCTTCGAGAAAAACATTGTCCTCACCAGGGCCGTCCTCTCCCACGCCATTGAGCATCGCCGCGCTCAGGTGCAGGGCTCCCGATCCGGAAACAAGGCCGCGGAGCTCCAGACGCAGAATGTCATCCAGTATGCCATCCAGGCCGCCATCAAGGACAAGGGATACGAGATTCTTCGCGACTACGCCATCGAGATTGTCATTCTGGTCCTGGGTGCCGCCTCGGGCATCCAGGGCGGGCTCCAGCAGTTTTGCTTCCTGGCTGCCTGGATCCTCTTCTTCGACTGTGTTCTCCTATTCACCTTCTACACCGCCATTCTCAGCATCAAGCTCGAGATTAACCGCATCAAGCGACATGTCGACATGCGCATGGCCTTGGAGGCCGACGGCGTCAGCCGCCGAGTGGCTGAGAACGTGGCCAAAAGCCAGGACGACTGGGCCAATGGCCAGGAGTCCAAGGAAACCTCCCTCTTTGGCCGCAAGATGAAGAGCAGCAGCGTGCCCAAGTTCAAGGTCCTCATGATTTCGGGCTTCGTTCTCATCAACATCATCAACATTTGCACCATTCCGTTCCGCAGCGCCGCCTCTCTGTCGAGCCTGCGATCGTGGGCTGGAGGACTCGGCGGCGTTGTCTCCATCCCCCCGGTTGATCCCTTCAAGGTCGCCTCCAACGGCTTGGATGCGATCCTCGCGACGGCCAAGGTCACCGGAAAGTCGACTCTCGTCACTATTCTGACCCCAATCAAGTACGAGCTTCAGTATCCGTCGATCCACTACGCCCTGTCGTCTCCGGTTGGTGACGGCGGCGTCGGCATCGGCGAGAAAATCGGCCAGTTCGACGGCTATGGTGTCGGAGGCCGCATGGTTGGCAGTCTTCTAAAGAGCTTGGAAGACCCTGTCCTGTCCAAGTGGATTGTGGTTGCCCTCGCCCTGAGCGTTGGCTTGAATGGTTATCTCTTCAACGTCGCCAGGTGGGGCATCAAGGACCCCAACGTTCCCGAGCACAACATTGATCGCAAGGAGCTGGCTCGCGCACAGAGGTTCAACGACACGGACTCGGCGACCCTGCCTCTCGGGGAATACGTGCCCCCTACGCCTCAGCGGACCGAGCCCGCGACCCCCGCCATGACCGATGACGAGGGCGATGTGCTTTCCATGACAAAGCTCAAGCCGGTCATTTCGTCGTCGTCGTCGGAGCATCGCTCTATTGGCGAACTTGAGAAGATGCTGGCCGAGAAGCGCACTCATGAGATGACGGACGAAGAAGTCGTCACCATGTCCATGCGTGGCAAGGTTCCCGGCTACGCTCTGGAGAAGACGCTGAAGAACTTTACCCGAGCCGTCAAGATCAGACGCACCATTATCTCGCGGACCAAGGCAACGGCCGAGCTCACCAACGGCCTGGACCGATCGAAGCTGCCGTACGAGCACTACGACTGGGAGCGTGTCTTTGGAGCTTGCTGCGAAAACGTCGTCGGCTACCTGCCCCTGCCCGTCGGTGTCGCCGGTCCCCTCGTCATTGACGGCCAGAGCTACTTCATCCCCATGGCCACCACGGAGGGTGTGCTGGTGGCCAGCACCAGCAGAGGCTGCAAGGCCATCAACGCTGGAGGCGGCGCCGTCACCGTCCTGACGGCCGACGGCATGACCCGTGGGCCGTGCGTCAGCTTCGAGACGCTGGAGCGTGCCGGCGCTGCAAAGCTCTGGTTGGATTCCGAGGCTGGACAGGCGGTGATGAAGAAAGCCTTCGACTCGACCAGTGGGTTTGCTCGCTTGCAGTCCATGAAGACGGCTCTCGCCGGCACCAACCTGTACATTCGATTCAAGTCGACGACTGGTGACGCCATGGGCATGAACATGATTTCCAAGGGCGTTGAGCACGCCCTCAGCGTCATGGCTACCGAGGGCGGCTTCGATGACATGGCCATCATCTCTGTATCCGGCAACTACTGCATCGATAAGAAGGCGGCCGCCATCAACTGGATCGACGGACGCGGCAAGAGCATCGTGGCCGAGGCCATCATTCCAAAAGATGTTGTCAAGAGCGTGCTGAAGAGCGACGTCGATTCCCTGGTGGAGCTCAACGTGGCCAAGAATCTGATTGGATCGGCCATGGCTGGGTCAATTGGTGGATTCAACGCGCACGCCTCCAACATTGTCGCCGCCATCTTCCTGGCCACTGGGCAAGATCCCGCGCAGGTGGTGGAGAGTTCCAACTGCATCACCGTCATGAAAAAGTGAGTCTCGTGTAGCTGCCTGCAACGCTTGACGTGCGCTAACATAATTCTCCCCCCAGCCTCCATGGCTCTCTCCAGATTTCCGTGTCGATGCCATCGCTTGAAGTCGGCACCCTGGGCGGCGGTACCATTCTCGAGCCCCAGGGCGCGATGCTCGACATGCTTGGTGTCCGAGGCCCCCACCCAACGAACCCCGGTGACAATGCCCGGCGTCTTGCTCGCGTCATCGGCGCTGCTGTCCTGGCTGGCGAGCTCTCTCTATGCAGTGCCTTGGCGGCGGGTCACTTGGTTCGTGCCCACATGCAGCACAACAGGAGCGCTGCGCCGTCGCGGACCGGCACCCCAGCTCCTCCACCGATGACGCCCGTGTCTCTGGCCATGACGAGTGCGCAGGAGAAGTCCGCCATGAGCGCTGCCGCCCAGCAAAGGTCGAAGCGATCAATTGGGCAGGCGTGAAACGTGGGTCAGGACTATCCAGGAGTTGCGCCCCGCAGGCCGGCAGTGTGTCGGCAAGGAGTTTTCGCATATCGGGAGTTTATTTCTTGGAACACGCATACACCTTAGATGATATACAAACCACAAGTTGCTGGGTGCTGGTCAAACCACCCGGGCGCGTTATCGATATTTAATATTACTTGAAGACATCTATTCCCGACGTAAATAATATGCCTTGTGCTGTGTGCAAAAGCTCACGACAGCGACTTGACTCTGGTAATCTCGTCGCCCTCTGCGGATATCATCTTGATGCCCTTGGCCAAGATGTTCTTCCTGCACTCAGGCCACTGGTCTAGCAGAACAGGCTTGGTTCCTTCTTCCACGATGTAAGACCTAAAGCCCTCCTCGAGCGCATGCTCCGCCGTAGCCTTGACGCAGAAATCGGTCGCCAGCCCGACGACGAAGACGTCGGTCACGCCCTCGGCCCTCAACCTCTCGGCGATGCCGCTATCGCTCACGTGAAAGGGGTCGTAAAAGGCCGAGTACATCTCGACGCGCGGGTCCATGCCCTTGTCGATGACGGCGTGGACCCGCGCGACGTCGAGCTCAGGGACGAGCTGCGCGCCGGGGGTGCCCTGGACGCAGTGCACGGGCCAGAGGGTGGTTGTGTAGGAGCGGGACGGGTCGGAGGGATGGATGACGGTAGTGGAGGACGTGAACGGGGGAGAGTCGCCATGGTTGGCGGCGAAGGAGGTATGGTTTGGGGGGTGCCAGTCGCGGGGCGCGAGCTTGAGGGAAAAGGGGAGGGTGAGAAGATGGTTGACGACGGGGGCGACGGAGCGGCCGTTGGGGACGGCGAGGGAGCCGTTCTGCAGGGACACAGATGAGTACAACGCGAAGTAGTGGTGATGGTGGTGAGTGAGGTGGAGGAGAGGGGGTGAAGGAGGTGAGGGATACGTACGGGTGGGCAAAAGTCTTCTTGGAAGTCGACGATGATGAGCGCCGGCTTGAAGGGCTTGGCGTCGGCCATGGTGTTGGCTGGACAGGCTGTCGGCGAGGTGAGGCTGTTGGCGAGGTGAGGCTGACTGTGAGTGGTGATGAGTGAGTGGGTGATGAGTGAATGACTTGAGAAACGCGAGCGAGCGTGTATTATATATACTAATATGATAGCTAATATTACTAATATACAGCTACCGAATGCAGCTATAACTACCGAAAACAATCTACCGTTGGTAGGTCCCTCTGGGAACCCAACTTCGTGTTTCATACCAAGTTGGGCGGAACTTCCTAGGACAGCCGGAAAATCCTGGGACACTCTGACCCCGCTAAATCCTCCCTTTGACAACGTGCAATTGATGTATCTTTCTTCTAACTACGTCGCGATATATTTTTTTCTCATATTTTTAACCACGTCGCACTGATTGATAACCCCAATATCCTTGCCGCCTGGGTGATAATTGCATCTCGCGATACCTTCCGCGGCAGCAGGCAGCGCAGTCAACGCCAACGCCGTCGACGCAAGCAATAACCGCACGTTCCTTTATCACGATAGCTTCAATTGACTTAGTTAAAAATACGAGAAGAAATGTATCGCGAGGAGTTAGAAGAAAGACATATCAATTGCGTAGCGTCAAAGGGAGAATTTGGCGGGGTCAGACAGAGTGTCCCAGGATTTTCCGGCTGTCCCAGGAAATTCCGCCCAACTTAGTGTGTAACACTCAGTTGGTTTCCCAGAAGGACCTACCAACGGGCATAACTAGCTACCGAATGCATCTATAACTGAAGACATCCTGTAGCTGGCTGCCGAATGCAGCTAAATAACTAGCAGCCGGATGCAGCTGCCTAGAAATCTATATATACTAGACTTTATTCCTTGTAAGTTGACTTTGGAAAACGCAGAAGGCAGGACCAGACAGAGGATCTACGAAGGGAGAAGAAGTGTGTGTGCGCCGCCACGCTCAAACCGCAGAAGCAGTGAACCAATGAGAAAAATCGAACGTGATTGACGTGAGGGCATTTACTCCTTGACGGTTCATTTTTTTATTTTTTTTTTATTGGATAGAATAGAACAAGGCAAGAGCGAGCATACGAGTAGGGATCGAGTCCTGGGACCATGTCACCGTGGGTGGCTCCCCAGTTCAAGATGCTCATGTGAGCTTAACATGGCACAGGGCTGCATCCCGCCAAGACGGAAAAGCAAACTATAACTCTACCCGTTGCGTGTCCCTCCGGAAAACCATTTAGTGTTACCACTATTAAGTTCACACCAATGGGTATAGCTCCGGGCCTTACTGATCAGAGCAGTTCAGAAGCTCCAGGGTAGATGCCGTCCCTGAACCAGTGGATCACCAAACCACCAAACCCTGTCTAGCGCCACGGAAAATTCCTCCCTACTTCATCCATCCACAGCTCCATCATCAAAAGGTTCTTAAGGCAAATGCGCCACGACTCGCTCTCAACGCACCAGCAACGGGACACACCCGCAAGCGAGCGCCCTCTCGGGCGTTCCGCAGACCGGGCCCGGTTAGCTCAATCGGTAGAGCGTGAGACTCTTACTAGAGTACACGAAAATCATCTCAAGGTTGCGGGTTCGACCCCCGCATCGGGCTTTTCCTATAAGTACAGTGTGATTGAGGTGGCGGGTTACTTTTTGGCGGTTTGTTGCACGAAGTATTTTTGTGGTCTTTTTTAAAACGGTGAACGTCTTCTTGCCGCATTGCCATGCGACCAACATTTAATATACGCTCCTTTCCTGTCGTCACACGCGCCGCAGCAATCGACCCTATCCAATTTGGGATTCTGCTTCCAGCTGTAGGTGTTGCGGTGCCAGGCCATGGCGTCATTCTTTGACACGGCAAAGACGTAGCCTGGCAAGCAGCCGACAGAGTAGCGGCCAGCCTCCCACGGAGCCGCCGCAGATTGCCGATCCATTGTCCCAGATCTCGGCGCCGATGCCGCTCCATGTTGGACGGGCCGGCCGTGATGGACCCGAAGCTGTGCACGCAGGCGAGGGCGCGGGGGCCAGCGGCCAGGAGGGCGAGGGCCGGGAGGGGAGCTTCATGGTGGACGAGATGGTGTGCTCTGTAATCGCTGGCTGAATGGGGATGATGTGGCTGAAGAATACGTGTTTGGTGTTTGGCTTCTTGAATTTGTGGAAAAGGCTGTTGTCAAGTCGTAGGACCGCCAAGAACTCGAAACTCTTTATGTTTAATTAAGGTAGGAGTGATCAATGTAGACAAGGGTGTGTGAGTGAGTGTATGTGGTTCAGCGGGCAATTGGTGCCTGCGGGGAATGAATACGTGGACCGCACAGTACTCCATACGAAGGTTGAGCCCAAAAGAAAGTG
>LFRF01000026.1:20231-31445 GCA_001189435.1 Tolypocladium ophioglossoides CBS 100239
CGGCATGAACGGCCAGTTTGAGCTCAACGTGTATAAGCCGCTAGTGATTCGCAACCTACTGCATAGCTCGCGCCTGCTAGCCGACGGCATGCGGTCGTWCGAGAAGAACCTGGTGGCTGGCCTGCAGGCCAACGAGGAGAAGATTGCTAGCATCATGAAGGAATCGTGMGTCACCCTTGCTACTACTTTTAGCGGCAGCACTCGCTCCGTCGAGTATCTTTTTTGCTTTGTTACTAATGGCWTGCTAAMCGCGAATCA
Source organism: Tolypocladium ophioglossoides CBS 100239 (assembly GCA_001189435.1). Classification (NCBI taxonomy): domain Eukaryota; kingdom Fungi; phylum Ascomycota; class Sordariomycetes; order Hypocreales; family Ophiocordycipitaceae; genus Tolypocladium; species Tolypocladium ophioglossoides. The sequence goes on from LFRF01000026.1 coordinate 20,490, forward strand.
GGCTCATGCTAGTGACGTGTCTAAACCCCAAGATCGGCTACGACATGGCTAGCAAGGTAGCCAAGAACGCGCACAAGAAGGGCCTGACGCTCAAGGAGAGCGCCCTCGAGCTCAAGGCGCTGACGGAGGACGAGTTTGACGTCTTGGTGAAGCCGGAGCTGATGGTTGGCCCTAGCGTATATAATAAGCCGTGAGCTGCGTAAGCCGTTAGCAGCAGCCACAAGGGGGCGACGATAATGAAAACGGAAGGCCCCTTGATGCGTCCGCATAGTACATAGAGTAGCATACCTCCTTTCGTGGTCTGTAGTATGAGCCAACATGAGGCACTTGTGCTTGTAACACACACGCGCACTACATTTACACTACACCATCAAATCGTCACCACCTCCAGAATATCCCTGCAGCAGCAGAACGAAGTCACTGTGGTCCGCCCCCTTGACCACGACACTCCCACTTTCCTGGACCGGATTTGCGATCTCGCACTCGGTCCCACCGCCCCGCGCCCCTATTGGGCCGGCCATCAAGAAGTTCGTTGAGGAGCCGAAAATCGAGGCCATTGAGGCCATCTTGGCTTAGGAGGCCCAGGAGACGATCACCACGCCTATCGGAACAGGCAGGCCTGCTGGTTGCTTTCGAGTAAGTCTTACCACATTTCCTGACACACATCGAAACCTGGTCGACGCAGGGCATGGACTTTATGACTGACTGAGTTTCTACAGGACCCAGCCAAAGAGTGTCCAGAGATGGACAAGTACGAGGCCCTCGGCATCCGCCGCCCTGCACCCAAGGGGTGCCTCAAGCCCCAGGGCAACGGCAAGCAGCCCGCGGGGGCTGTGAGCTTCAACGACGCCGCCCTCGCAGCCTGCATCGAGACAGGTGCCCGGGTCGAGCCCCGGGGCAAGGGCGAAGCCGCCAAGCAGCGCTTTGACGCTGCCCACCGGAAGCTCAAGGCCCGCAAGGCCCGCAAAGCGCTGCTCGCCGACGAGCCCGCGAGCGACGAGCTGCCTCCAAGCCCCCCTGGAGCCAAGACCGGTCGCATTCGCAGCGCGGTCATCAATGCCCGGCTGGAGGAGGCCAGGCACAACGCCGATGCCCGGAGCAGGACGGCCATCAAGAGGGGGTACATGGACTTCGCATACTACGTATGCAAATGGCGCTCCAAGCAGCACCGAACGCTGTGTGCGGTGCAAGTCAAGTTCGAGAAGCTGCCGTTTGGAAGCTTCGAGGGGCCGGAGAGGGAGCACGCCATGGATGGCGGGGAGGAGTTGGTTTCGTTGTCGCGGTGGTACCACGGCATTGCAACGGCAATGTCGGAGCCTCGGACACGGACGCGTGGCGAGTAGAATCCAAGGATGGAACTTGTGGACAGGGAACTGTGGGTGGAGCTTTTGGATCATTGGAGTTTTTGGACAGTCAGATACCCAGGGCTGGAATTGGCAACATGGGCCAGTGTTTTGGCAGATGAAATGGATGACGGAATGATATGAACAGTGCAACTTGGACTAAACGTGAACAAAAGGAACATGTATCAAGCCAGCCCATGATCGCCAACCAAGGGAACCCAGGGCTCGCCCGCTCATCTCCGGACGGTCAAGAATCCTTCCTGCAGATGCTACGTCGCACCCTTCCTGGCTTCTGAATTCGTATGGCGCTAGGTCTGGGATCAAAAGCGCTAGAAGAGCATCGTACGTACGTACACGTCAGCTCATGTAGTCTCGGGCCAGAAGACTTGTTCAGCTTACCGATGGTATCGCAGCAGACTATTGCTACTGTCCCCGAGACCACCCAAGCCCGCTTCTTCGAGCTCGCGGTGCAGCGGTAGGTGCCTGGGAGCAAGTGACGGGCGAGCGACGAGGATGTCGAAGGCGGCCGAGTCGGGAAGAGAAGACGAGGAGGTCGGAGAGACGGATGCCGCTCCAACGCTCTCTGGCTCAATGTAGAGAGATGCTGACTGGGTCTCAATGACTGGCTCTGGCCGGCCAAGTTTCTCGCGATGGCCCTGCTCCAAGTCGGTTGCTTCGGCTGCTTCCAGCTTTCTTTTGTGTAGACTTGAAGCGTGTGACTTGCTCGACGGCCCTTGGGGCTCGCCATTGTCACATTCGACGTGCTCCCAACTCGAGGTGGGTGGATCGACAGAGCTGCCCTCTTGCAACACTGGAGACGTGGCAGTAGTTCCCTCTGGCCCAGGCCCAGAAGAGGGACCAGACACGCAGAGACCGAGGCCGACCCTTGGGCACCGAGAGAGCCTCAACAACCGCCGTTCATGCTCGTTTTTGTCCATCAGGTACGCCTCCAATGGGAGGATAGGCGAAGACGACGATGAAACGCTCGGCTCGGAGGGCAAAGGGGGGCATGCATCTTCTGTACTGGGGTCTCGACTCTTGTCCATGACCTGGAGCTCCAGCGGCTGCATAAGCAGCAATGGTGACTTGGCCGAGTCGTAGTGGCCAGCTTGACAAGGTTGGTGGAGGACAGAAACAGAGGCATGAAGGGACCCGCTGGAATAACTCAGAGATGCCCTGACAAGAGGTGAATGGGAATCGAGACTCACGGTGCTTTGCCTGCTGAATAGCCATCCAAGCTGATGCTGCTGTCTCGACTCGCGCGCACCTTTCCTGGGGTCTTTGCACTGTCAAGCGACGGCCGAGTCCCCTCGATGCCCCGAAGCGAGTCCATGATGGCTGGCGTCGCCGGTGGAGTTGCTGGCATGGAAAGACGTTCTCTTTGAGGGAAGCAAGTGAGATTCTGCTAGCCAGAGGGGGGTTTGGTCATGGCTCGACATATCACACGGAGGCTCTGGCAAGGCTTTTAAGGAGCATGAGGCAGTGGGACGAGCTGGAGGGATACCCAACGACCAGGCTGCTGGGAAATGACAACCGAACCGACGGGTTGGAACGCGATCAGTCCATCTCCCTACTGCAAGGCAGAGGCCCCACGACCCGCCGCCGACGACCCGCCGGCGTCCCGGGGGTTCGGATAACCTTTCGAGTCACCCGTGCTGCTTCTCTCCTCTTTCCTCCCTCCTGCATCGTATCCCGCCATGGACCGACCAGCGAGCCCAGCGGCGAGAGGCGGCGGTCCCACCGCCACACTTGACACCCGGCATGATGGAGGACAGGGTACTTCGTACGGGGATTGAGCATGTTGCTAGCGTGGACGCCTTCCCGGTGGATGGGATGCTGCCGTCCGAGATGGCGGGTCTGCGGCGCATTTGGTGCGGGGCCGAACCGCCTCGTTGGGTCGGTTGCAGAGGCTCCTCGGCTGCCGTCGTGCCGTGTCCATTGCATAGGACGGCGCGAGCAGCCAACAACCAAGGTGCGAGGAAAGAAACGGTCAGGTACGGAGCACCGCCTCAGGCCCCCCAGGCCAAAAGCGCGCGCGTGCGAGGCTTGTTGGGAGCCCAAGGAAGTCTGACCGCGTGGCATGTTTGCCGACGGGGACAAGCATGGGGAGGGCTGAATGCAGCCAAGAAGGGCCATGCCCCCAAAATGTCTCTGTCGTGACACACGGCGGGAGATTGGAAATCCCACGGCGCCCTGGTGGAGGTGTTTGGCGTTACCAAGCTGTCGGTGTTGGTGGGTGTCTCTCCACGCGGAACGGCCGAGTTGCGACAGGCTGCGGCCACTGTGGAGTACTCTGACGGCCCCTGCGCTGCACGTTGAGAGTCAGCCGTTTGGCCATGCAAAGCGTGACGGACATGGGAGCCATAATCACATAATCACCGCCTGAGGGCCCATCGTTCAGCTCGCTCAACTCGAGACAGGCTTGTGCCAACAGGCGGCGAGCGGGTGCAATACGAGTACTTTTCGTAAGCGTGGGAGAACAGCGGAGCAATCTAGCTCCAGAAATCGGCGACACTGTTCGCCAAGGGGCTCAGAAAAAATGGTTATGGCCGAGGGACGTCGGATTAGTTGCTTTGTCCCGACTGCGTGGTGGCCCTTGGCTCTGGGAGAGCACATTAAAAAGCAAAGTCGCCAGTCAGAGACCCCTCCCAGCACCCGGCTGCAGGGGTGTGGCATGGTATGGTTGGTACTCGACCGGTGTGAGCGAAATGCACGAGATGTGTCGACCGCAGCAAACAGTTTGGAGCCAGGCCTCATCAGCGCATACGCAGCCACAGCCGATCTGTCGGTTCTGGGCCCTTGGCTAAGAGACGCGCCTCTCCTGCGGAAGGGTAGGGAAGCAAGTGTCGATCATCTTGACAGAAGTCCCGATGGATATTGTCGTCGACCCGCGCGGCCCGGCGAATAATGCAGCCGTTGTCGCCCAGGGGGGATGTCGAGTTCCACCAGTATGTGCAGAGGCCACTGAAGTGGCCAATGGCTGGCGGACAACGCACGACCCCCAGCAGCATCCAGGCACTCTGACGCAGCGATTCGTTGCTCGGTGTCGCAGTTGTCGGTGCTTCGTATCGCAGCGCTCGTACGCCCAAGGGGGGCGGATGCAGATGGGAGGGATGAGGATGGATTGCATGTCTGTTATGCAATGATTGTTTTCTCTCGGGTCACTGCATTTGAGATGAGGCAGGTGCTCCTCCTGGTCGGTGCAATGCCGGCACCGGCAGCTGGCATCGTTAGCGGGTCTCTACTCCGTACTCGTCCGGAGTTGCAGCGCTCGCAGCCACTGACGACGGCGCTTATGGCAGCACACTTCAGCTGGCTGGACTTATCGTCCTGCCACACGGTCCGGGACCAGCGGGAACGACGTCATCCCCCCATCCCCACGTCTTGGTGCGATAAGCGTCCAGCCATTGGGCAAGCTCGCAATCATGCTTCCCTCTTTCCCATCTTGACCTTTCTTCTCTTGGTGCATCGAGCCCTTTCGTCACGCATTGGGCCGCTGACTTGTGCCGAGTTGCAGAGATCTGCATCGTAGACATGGCTTCCAAGGACGATCTGCCCAACTTCACGCCCCGCGACTATGTCAAGTTCTTTGGCGCAGGCGCGCTGGCGGCGACGTCCACCCACGGCGTGCGTATTGGCTTCTCCAAGGACACTGGCGATTCTGACTCTAGTTGATAGGCCGCCACGCCAATCGACGTCGTCAAGACGCGGATCCAGGTCGACGATGCCATGAAGGGCCTCAACATGATCCGCGCGGGCCTAACCATTGTCGCCAAAGAGGGCGCGTCGGCCCTGCTGACAGGCTTCGGCCCGACTGCCGTGGGATATCTCGTGCAGGGCGGCGCCAAGTTCGCCGGCTACGAGATCTTCAAGAAAAAGTACATCTCCCTGCTCGGAGGCCCCCAGGAGGCCGTCAACTATCGCACCGCAGTCTACCTCGGTGCCAGCGCCTCGGCCGAGTTCTTTGCTGACATCTTACTGTGTCCCCTGGAGGCGACGCGCATCCGCCTCGTCTCGCAACGAGGCTATGCCAGCGGCCTCGCCTCGGGCTTCACGCGCATGGCCCGGGAGGAGGGCTTGCGCGGCTTCTATTCGGGATTCGTTCCGCTGCTGTTCAAGCAAGTACCCTTTGCGGTCGGGCAGTTTTCTGTGCACGAGGCAGTCAACGAGATCATCTACCGGGCCATGGGGCCGGAGCGCAAGGCCAAGCTGACGCAACTGGAATCGACGGGCGTGGAACTTACCTCGGGCCTCGCTGCTGGTGCGGCGGCGGCCGTGCTCTCCCATCCGGCGGACACGTTGCTCTCTGCAATCAACAAAGGCGCTGGAGATCCGAAGCATGGCGCCGCAAGCAGGATGTTCCAGCTTGCCCGCGAGTTTGGCCCGAAGCGGTTGCTGTTGACTGGCTTGGGGCCGCGTGTGGTTATGACCTGTGGTCTCGTGTCGGGGAAGTTTGTCATTTATGCGCAGTGCAAGGCGCTCACCGGAGCGCCGCCGGGCATCGAGATTCACAAGGAGACGCCGCTGTGATGGCCGAGACGTGGCCGTTGTAGAGCAAGGCGCAAAGGACGGCAGGGCACGGCGTAGACGGTATTGGCGGCATATGGCGGATTGATTTGCGTTTCTCTATCGGGAGCTACTCCGTACTATATTAGATGAGACGGGTAGGATGCACTTGCAGGGACCGGCATTGTTAAACGTTGGTGCTTGATCGTTCGACCCGGTGAGCAAACCATCAATTGACATGCTCGACCGACGCTTGTATCGGAGCCTCGAAGTTTGAGGCGGGATTCTCACGCCGGCAGTGTCGCAAGCATTTACCAAGCGTCGGCACTCTGCCAGTTATTCATGGCTATTGAGTATCAGATTTCGGAGAGCGTGACACCACCAATGGGCCGCCACGGCTCCCCGGGCTGGCGAACCCGGTGGTCGATTCCTGAGCGGTACTTCGTACGGAGGAACCTTGGTAAACTCAGTCAATGGAGTGATGCGCACGCATCAGCATCTGGAATGATCCCGATTCTCGCGCACCGCACACTCACGCTGTATTACTGGATAAATGGGCTGGGTGGCACGGGCAGCAGCTGCTTAGAGGTTGCCCTCCAAGCCCAGGGTCGGCTCTTCAGGAGCGGCTTCAGTCGTTCAGGAAGGCGCCAGCCACGGGGGCCACGTACCTACCGTAAAGGGGACGGGACCCGCTAAAGCTCAAGGGACGATTGGCGGCGCTCCCTTTCTGGCAGGAGTCAAACACGGCGAGGATGCCTCCAAAGATTCATCATCGCCATCCTCCCATCCTGCATCTGCATTATTTCCCACCCGAGCTTATCCTCCTCCATCGCCGTCCAGCCGTGTCCTCGTCCGTCCTCCGGCGTCTGGACAAGTGCCCAACCAGGCACGCACCTGCTCGCTACCCCATCGTTTTCTTGTGGCGGTACGTGCGTCCATGAGCGCTGCGCAACTGGCTGCCTGGCATTCTGAGAAGACGTGGCACAATGGCCTCTTTTCTAGCGACCCGCGGCCGTGCGCAGCATGAAGCAATCCCCTCAACTGACTGGCTCTCTAGGCGTTGATTCGCATTCGCTTCTAGGCCTCGATACCCCCATCTCGATGTATTAGACCCGGCCGCCTTTCGCCCCCGTGCGTCTACACTCTCTTCTCTTCCGCACCTACCAAGTGTCGTCTCCGGATCAGGCTTGCGTCATGAAGATTGCGTCGCTCATTGGCCTGGTCGGCCTGGCTGCGCTGTCACATGCCTCCCGCATCCCTCGAGACTACGACAATAACGACTACTACGTCCTCCACATCGATCCCTCAACACCGGCCGAACATGTTGCTGCGCGGCTCGGCTTGGAACACCAGGGCCAGCTGAGCGAACTCACAGACCACCATGTCTTCCGCGCGCCCAAGGTCGAAGATGACGTTGTCAAGAGGGAGATCCAAAATCGCAGGCGAAGAAAGCGCGACCTAGGAGGCCACGATGTTCTCGACAATGTCCTGCTCTCCACGAAGCAGGAGGCTCGCATGCACTTGGAGAAGCGCGTGATCCCGCCGCGTGCCAAGGAAGCCCTCAGCTCCCGCGCACTCGAGCAGCCGGTCGCCGCCGCCGTCCAGAAGCAGTCTCAGCTTATGAAGACGCTGGATATTGCGGATCCGATATTCACCGACCAGTGGCATCTCTACAACACGGTTGAACTCGGCCACGATGTCAACGTTACGGGCCTGTGGCTGGAGGGCATCACTGGCAAGAATGCGACTGTTGCCATCATCGACGACGGCCTCGATATGGACAGCCTCGATCTCAAGGACAACTACTTTGCCGAGGGCTCCTGGGACTTCAACGACAATGGCCCGGAGCCAAAGCCGCGGCTTTCGGACGACAGGCACGGTACCCGCTGCGCAGGCGAGGTCGGCGCCGTTCGCAACGACGTGTGTGGCCTCGGCGTCGCCTACGACTCCCGGATTGCCGGTATTCGCATTCTCAGCAAGCCCATCACCGACGCAGACGAAGCCGAGGCCATGATCTACAAGTACCAGGATAACCAGATCTACTCTTGCTCGTGGGGGCCCCGAGACGATGGCAGATCCATGGAGGCCCCTGGTGTTCTCATTCGGAGGGCGATGCTGCAGGGAATCCAAAAGGGGCGAGACGGCCTCGGGTCCATCTACGTCTTTGCTAGTGGCAACAGTGCCGCGAGCGACGACAATTGTAACTTTGATGGATATACCAACTCCATATACAGTATCACTGTGGGTGCGGTGGACCGAGCCGGCCAGCATCCTTACTACTCGGAGCACTGCTCGGCTCAACTCGTCGTTACGTACAGCAGCGGCAGCGGTGATTCCATTGTGAGTTGTGCACTTGGCTTAGTTGCGCCACTGGGCCTTTGCTAACCAGACCAGCACACGACTGATGTCGGGACCAACACTTGCGCCACGGGCCACGGCGGCACCTCTGCTGCCGCCCCCCTGGCCGCTGGTATATTCGCATTGGTCATGCAGGTCCGTCCGGATCTGAGCTGGAGAGATCTCCAGTACCTCGCTATGGATACGGCTAAGCCTGTCGCGGATAAGAAGGCCGGCTGGCAGGAGACGAAGATTGGCAAGCAATTCAGCCACGTCTTTGGGTACGGCAAGATCGACTCCTACTCGCTCGTCGAAAAGTCCAAGACGTGGCAAAAGGTCAAGCCCCAATCCTGGCTCTTCTCGCCGTGGCTGCACGTCAACAAGGCCATCCCCGAGGGCCAAGACGGGCTGACTGTCGAGTTTGACGTGACCGAAGATATGCTGAAGAAGGCCAACTTGGCACGACTGGAGCACGTTACAGTGACGATGAACGTGGATCACACGCGTCGCGGTGATTTGAGTGTTGATTTGATCAGCCCCGAGAAGGTGGTCAGCCACATTGCGACGGCTCGAAGGGACGACAACCACAACGGTGGATACGACGACTGGACGTTCATGAGCGTCGCTCACTGGTAGGTTCACCACGGTGGATGGCTTGTTGGGGGTATTGACTGACGCGTGATTTCAGGGGTGAATCCGGAGTCGGCAAGTGGACGCTGATCGTCCGGGACACGGTGGAAAACGTGCATAACGGCACGTTTGTTGACTGGCACCTGAAGCTGTGGGGAGAGTCGATGGACGCGAAAAAAGCGACGCTCCTGCCCCTGCCCAACGCCGATGACGACGCGGAGCATGACAAGATCTCGTCGACGGTTACGCCACCTGTGGCAACGGGGACCGTCTCGACCAAGCCTGAAGCTACCCACGACGACGGCGTGACGAATCCGACAGACCATCCGGAACGGCCCACTAAGGCGGGATCTAAGCCGACGGAAACGGGTGACCAATCGGCGACCAGCACCGACGTGGACCAAGAGACCACCTCGACGCCGACTTCATGGATCTCCAAGTTCCCCACGTTTGGGGCCTCCAAGACGGCCCAGGTGTGGATCTACGGCGCGCTGGGTCTCATTGTAGCCTTCTGCATGGGCCTGGGAATCTACCTCTTTGTCGCCCGGCGGCGGCGGSTGAGGAACAACCCGCGCAACAACTACGAATTCGAGCTTGTCGACGAGGAGGAGCGCGATGCGCTGAACTCGGGCGAGAAGGGCGCAGCGGGCGGCAAGAAGGGGCGGCGGACGCGGGGCGGGGAGCTGTATGACGCCTTTGCAGGCGGGAGCGACGACGACGACGAGTTTGACGAGTACAGAGACCGGTCGGCCGAGAGGCTGGACGGGGTGCTCGAGGAGGACCGGTACGTGGTGGGCGAGGAGAGCGACGACGAGGGCGACGACGAAAAGGCCGAGTCGAAGCCGTTGGGCGGCAGCGGGCGCTGAGGCACGGAGCAGTCGATGACGGTGGCAGGGGAGAGAGGAGGGGAGGCATTGGCGGAGTGTCGTTTGGTATACCGCGGTGGAAGCACATTGCCAGTACGAAGTACCTGCATGGGATAACATGAGTTTTGTCTTTTGCCGTACGAGTCGTGTCTGTTGGCGTTAGGAATAGAAGATTTGGAAGGTCTTGAATTCTCGCTGCCATGAAGCCAAAGCGGCCTCGTGATTAATGTGTCTTTTGCCGTACTGCTCGTGTGTGTTGGCGTCAAGGATAGAAGATGTGGAAGGTCTCGGATTCTCACTGCTCTATGAGGCCAAAGCGGCCTCGTGATTCATGTGTGTCATTTGCCGTACTGCTCGTGTGTGTTGGCGTCAGGGACAGCAGATGTGGAAGGTCTTGAATTCTCGTTGCTCTATGAAGCCAAAGCGGCGTCGTAATTAATGTGATGGATGGATTCCGTGCCGGCGGCTGCCCACTGGTAACGCCACAACGCCCTGCCTCGTTGATACATTCAGTCTATGGTTTGTCTACAGGCGCGCGTCGGCCGGTCACACGGCGACGGCTGCGGCGGCGGCGGCGGCGGCGGCCCCCTCCTGCATCTCGAGGACGTAGGCCTCCCACAGCTCGGCGACGTCGCCGTAGAAGGCGACGTGGGCGTCGGCCAGGGCGCCGAGCTGAGCCTTGAACTCGGCGCGCTTGATGCGCTCAAAGTCGGCGACCTCGCGGACGACCTCGTCGTCGAACAGGTCGCTGGTGTGGCGGGCGCGCTCGACCTCGGTGGTGAGCTCCTCGACGCGCAGCTCGAGCTTGCGGGTGCGCTCGCGGCGGGCCTGCTCGTGGTCGACGCCGCGGACGTCCTCGATCTTGGCGCGGATGAAGCCGCCGGGGCCGCCGCCGTGGGCGCCGTGGCCCGAGTGCAGGGCGTCGCGCTCGGCGGTGGACTTGTTGAGGTACTCGGTCAGCTGCTCGTAGTCGAGCTGCTTCTGCTCGCGGGCGCGGAGCAGGTTGCGCAGGGAGAGGGAGTAGGCCTGCATGTCGCGCAGGGAGCCGAGGTAGTCCTGGTCGGTGAGGTCGCGCAGCTGGCGCAGGTGGGCGGCCGTGTCCTCGACCGAGGCGGCGAAGGCGTGGACGGCGGGCTCGACGCCGGGCTCGAGGGTGATGAGCTTCTGGAACTGCTCGGCGAGGTCCTTGAGGTCCGTCTCGAGGTCGGCCTCGCGGCGGACGACGCGCGCCACCACCTTTTCGATGTGGCCGAGGTCCTCGTCGAGGCGGTCGC
>LFRF01000026.1:31895-97705 GCA_001189435.1 Tolypocladium ophioglossoides CBS 100239
GGCAGCCATACGTTGGTGGTGATGAGGTACGACACAAAGGCGTCCTTGCTGCCGTCATTCTCCTTGAGCGGCGCCCCGACAGTGCACTCGAGGCGCTCCTCGCCGAGCGCCTCAGCCTCGCGCGCAGGCTCGCCACGCGGCTCCTCGCCGGGCGGCGCCGCGCGCGACGTCTGCTCGTGGACGTGCTCGCTCCACGACACGTTGGAGAAGCCGCTGTCCTGCGCGTGGTCCTGGTCGGTCCCCGCCATGGCTGCTTCGGAGGGCGCGGACGGGCGGACAGCCAGCGCTGGTGCGTGCGGGTCGGTGGTGGACGGGCGGGCTGGACGGGGGGACGGGGGGCCAGACGCGGCAGGCTGGAGGCGACGTGAGGTGAGGTGAGGTGAGGCTGCGGATGAGGTTCGCGGCTGCGACGTGGGCGATGATGCGGATGTGGGGGGTGGCGGGCGAGACAGCCCGGTGCTAGCGGGGGACCTGCGCGCGCGGAGACGAGCCCAGCTCGGAGCCGAGTCTGGGGCGCGAGGGGCCGTCTTGAGGCTAGGTGGAGCACAGGTATGGCGGACGAGTGTGCAGTCTTTCTTTTGGGCCGTTTCTGGGCCGTTTCTGGGCCGTTTCTGCTGTGTGCATCTCCTGGCCTCGGTACCTCGCTATCCAGGCATCCGCAACGCTGCATGCGACGATGACGCAGCCCCGCGACCGCAGCAGAATGCATGCCGACACCACGCACATCACCGCTACAGCACGCCAGGCATAGCCATGATCCAAGCAACCAAGCCGCGCAGTCTATTTTGCTGTTCCTCGGTGTCTATGTATTGCCGCTGTCCCGTCCACCGCCGCWTCGCCTTTTCTTGGTAGATACAACCAGCCCTGCGTGTCCCAGCACCCACCCGTCAAGTCATACATGGAGAATAAAACAAGTCGTAGAATAAATAGAGTGGGTGGCGAGTATGTCACAGTCATGGGGGCGTTTCTCCGCTCTATCTGTCCCGCTCCTCACTGCTTTTGGTTGTTGCCGTCCTTGGCCTTGACCTTGTGCTCCTCCTCGGCCACCTGGGCCGAGTCGCGCCCTGCTTCGGCCGACATCTGCCGTTCCGCCTTCTCGTCAATGTCGTCGACGTCGCGGGGCGTCGCCATGCCCGTGCTCTGGCTCTCCTCGTTCTGCACGTTCTCCTCCTCAATCAGGTCCTGCTGCTCCTTGAGCACCTCGAGGCGCTGCTTGTTGGTGGCCGCGCCCTCGGCGTTGTGCACCTCGAGCTCGATCTCGTGGAACAGCTCCTCGGGGATCGACGACAGCACGCCCATGAGCGCGTCCATCTGGCTCGAGCCCTCGCCCGACCCCTGGCCGTACATGTAGGCGTTGCTGAGCACGAGGAGCGTCGACGGCACGCCCTCCCGGAGGCGCAGGTCGAGCCACGTCTGCAGGTCCGTCCGCATCCGAGCCGGCGACACGCTGTGCGTGCGGATGCCGCGCGCCGCGCACGCCATCTGCAGCTCCAGCACCGTGAGGCTGTCGACGCCCTCGAAGCTGATGGCCTTGTCGTCCCGCTTGATCTGCCTCATGCGGTGGCGGATCTGGTACCGCAGCATCATGTCCGTCCCGAACGTGTTGAGGTTCATGTACCGGCACATGGACACCAGCTGCGGCCGCGACAGGTTGTCCAGCGTCAGGTCGTCGCGGAAGATCTTGCACACCTTGATCACGTCCTCGTCGGTGGGCGTCTCGCCCGTCGACCGCACCTTGCGGAAGAAGTTGGCAAACTCCTCCTTTTGCGCCGTCGCCTGGCTCAGCGGCAGACCCGTCTCCCTGAGAGTCTGCTGCAGGAACGTGCTGACCTCCTTGCGCGTCGATCGCAGGATGCTGGCCTTGGCGTCCTTGGACTTTTGGCCCTCAAAGGTGCTCGGCAGCATGTTGGGGAACAGCTTGAGCGCCAGCGGCAGCAGCGCCTCGCCCAGGGGCACGATGATGAAGACGGAAAAGGGAACCAGGCGGCCGAGGTCCTGCACGGTCCGCTGCAGCTGCTTGTGCTCCCTACGCGTCAGATCGTAGCCGGCCGCCATCTTGAGCGCCAGTCTCCAGCTGATGCGGACCTCGGTGACGAGAAGCTTGCTGCCGTCCCAGTAGTGTTGCGCCTCCTTCTTGACCTTTTGCCACAGCGTCAGCTTCTTCTCCTCCTTTTCGGCCTTTGCGACCGCTTGTTTCTCTGCGAGGTCCCCCTTCTTGGCCGCCAGGTCGGCGATGGCGACCTCGGCCGTGGTCAGGCCCGGCTTCGCCGACGCATCCTTGCTCGCCGTCTCGCCGTCGTCTTTCTTGCTCGCGCTGTCGTCTTTCGACAGAGGCTTCTTGGCCTGCTCGACGTTGAAGCCGGGGGGCGGGCTGGCGTGTTGCGCATCGGCGCGGTGGTGCTCGGTGCCAATCTGGCGCATGGGGAAGAGGAGCGCCAGCGCAGGGACCTGGGCGTTTCGACCGACGTGTCGCGCGAGGAGGGCCGGCGAGATGCCTCGGGACAGGCTCCTAGCTATGCTGCGTCAGTGGTAGATGGACCCGGCCACTCTGAAGAAGCTCACCATTCCCCAGCAAGGGGTTGCGAGCAGCCGCCCTCCGGGCCACGGCCGACGAGGCGCTCATGGCGGTAGAGAAGGTCGAAGGGATGTTGGGCGTTGTGCAAGGAACGGCAGTCAGTTACGCTGACATGGGGGCGTCGGTGGTTCAATATGGGGTTTAATACGGTGGTTGAGAGAAAGAACGAAGAAGAAGGCGATGGTGTTTGATGGAGATGGTCAGCGGATGCGCCTGCGAAGTCCTTGAATGTCCCATTCGCGGGCTCGGACGGACCCTAAAACGGAACCGGCGGCGATGAGATTCCGTGCCGAGAGATCCAATCGCGGTACGTACCGTTGTTGAGGTCACGTGAAGACACACGTCCATTTGCCGTTGAGCGGCGGCTAAGGAAGCGGTAGAACTTTGTAGAAGAGACTTAAAAGTATAAGGTTCTAAATCCAGTCACCTCCATCACTCGGCAATCTCGATGGCTTCCACCATAGTGCATAGTTCTTCTAATGTCGGGCGGTCTTCGGGCGCCTCGCGCGTACATGCCTCGACGATGGCATCGAGCGGTGCGGGAACTGGCCATTCGACCTGCCGCGTAAGTGGCGCATTTGCGTACACCATGCACTCGATACAGTGGCCGATATCATACACGTCCGACTTGGCGGTCCACCCCGCCTCCAACCCTTCTTGCGCTATCTCGGGCGCGCTCCGCTGTCCCCAGCGCCCTTCGAGGTCGCATACCACCAGACGGCTGCCGTCGCCGGAGAAGAGGAGGTTCTCGACGCGTAGGTCGCGGTGGATGATGCCGCGAGAGTGAAGGACCTTGAGAGCATCTATCATATGGAGCAGCCAGCGCTTGTAGGTGGCCAGGTCGGAGAACTGCGGGAGAATGGAAGGGCGAGGCAGTAGCTTCTCAAAAACGAGCTCGTTCTTGTCCGATCGTCCCAAGAGCTGGATGAGGTGTCGCGAGCCCGGCTGATTGGGACACGAACCACCCTGGCATGCGAGTAGGTTGTGCACCTCGCTTCGGTATTTTCCCGTTTTCACAAAGTGCTGTTCCTCGTCGACCTCTATGAGGGGCAGACCGGTGACAAGGTCGCTGGTGTCCTCAGAGTCATCCTCCAGCGGCACGGGAAGCTCTAGGTAGTCCAAAGGGCGGACCTCATCGCCGTCAACCTCGAAGTGGTCCGACCTCGACGGTAGGTTACGATGGAGGCGGAGGATATCGCCCGACAGGGTGCCCGGGATATCATAGAGACGGACGCATTGGCCTTGCTCGGTGCCGTTCTCGTACCAGTAGATGACCGATGGCTTCTACCCGGCCACGCACTGCACGTCGATGACGGGTCTGGCGATATTCGTGCTCGCGCGGCGAAGCCGATAGTCGGATCGGAGCTGGAGTACTTGCTCGCTGAAGCTTGGGACCTTGGTGGCCATGGTGATCGGAACCTTGTTGAACGAAGCAAGTTGGAATCGGAAATCAGGCAAAAACGTGGGAGCCTCGAGCGGCTAAAATTACGAAGTATCGTGTTCTCTCACCGCCGTATGCGGCTGTATGCATGTTGGCTGTGGTTGTTTCCCAACTGGGATGTCTGTCAGCTCTCAGTCCGGATTACGTACTCTTTCAAGCAGACAGCATGACAATTTCTTAAGTAATAAAAATTCACCAAATACTTTATAAACAAACAACACTTGGTAGAATGATGGAAGTAATTTGAAATGGTCAATCTCAATAGTTGTCGTTTCGTTGGAAGAAGCCGACCCAGCTCCAGATGTTTTTCCTACTTGGTACGACGTCGTGTTGAAGTGAAAGCAGCCCAGGCTGACGCCAGCACCAACAGGAGGATCGCATTTGCGCAGGGACCAGCCGGGGAATTCGGCATTCGGTAATCTGCTTCTCGCATGACCAAATCGAGCAAATTCCCCGTATTGCGGCTCTCTCAGTAGCCGATAACTTACGCCGATAACTTACGCCGATAACTTACGCCGACGACTAAAGCGCCTCGGGTCATTCGGTGGCATGGCTGTTGTACCCGACGCAGTTTCTCCCGGTGGCGTACGTGAGGGCCAAATGTCGAGCCCCGTCGCCACCGAGCCACCCACATTATGGGCGATACAAACCGGTCTCGGTGTCGTCAGCGACGCGGTTTCATCGCAGCGTGCGACATGGAGACTGGCCTGTAACGGTACATCTATGTTAGTATGCCTGCAGCGCGCGGGTCGTGCACGTGTACTCTATACGAGCCACCTGCACAGGCGATGTTGTACCCAGCAAGCGGCAGGGCGGATGGGACACCAAGCTGCTGAGGACCACCGGATCAGCCCAAACAGGTCGGCCACAGGGAGCGCCAGCCTCGACGATGCTCACATGACGTCGTAAGTCTCCCCATATTGCGCCTTGGCAGCTGCGAGTCTTGCCGTTGACCGCTGGCCGTTT
The DNA here is from genome assembly GCA_001189435.1 of Tolypocladium ophioglossoides CBS 100239. Lineage (NCBI taxonomy): Eukaryota > Fungi > Ascomycota > Sordariomycetes > Hypocreales > Ophiocordycipitaceae > Tolypocladium > Tolypocladium ophioglossoides. The sequence continues at coordinate 36,878 of LFRF01000026.1, forward strand.
AAGCTTATTTCGGCTGGCGAGTCTATCCGCCGTCTTGCTCCACCCACATACGTCCCGAAACCACAAGTTGGTCAGTCGTTGATCCATTCCAGCTGCGTATCGTCTGCCTCGTCGCGGTCACGCACGAACTCGACGGCCCAGAAGAGCCTGCGGCGGCGCATGACGCCGGGTGCGCCTGGTACGCGTGGCCGTGGTTGAAGGCGCCGCTGCCCTGGCACAGCCCGGCGACGACCCGGCCGTGCATGTACACGGCCGCGATGGGGCGTCGGTGATAGTCTGCCCGTTGGCGAGATGCAGGTTGATGCCCGACGCGGACTCCATCACCTACGGCTGCGCGGTGAGCGAGCGGTGCAGGAGGTGCGGCGATGCTCTCCCCTTGGTGCATGTGGTGTTATCCGCAGAGCATGTGTCGCTGCGTTCGACGTCTGTCGAGGTCGACGGGGCGTCCTTCCGCGCTGGAGCCATGTTGCGCTTGGGGTACAGGATGMAGGATGCAGGATGCCGATCGATGCCGTGTAGCCACTCGGTGTGTAATCCAACGACCTCCGCGGCCTGTTATATCCAGTGCTGCGCCTGTGATGCGAGAGCAAGGGACCATCTAGCAGCACCTATATGTAAAGGAGAGCCGGTCCTCAGAGGCGGTCAGCAGTCTTATCAAGGTTACCACCAAGGGCGCAGTCAATCTTCCTCCATCCCTCCGCTTTCTCGGCTTTCTTTCTTTCTATTACCCGTATCCAGGGCTTGATTGCGACCCTGCCTGCTAATCTGTTGCCATTGCTGCCTTCCCGAGTGCAGAGGTCCAGTGAGCACGACTCGGTTATGGATGGTCCACCACCATGGCACGACATCGGGTTTGGTTCACGCGTACCCACGGCCTCGGGTTTGGCTCGACCCAAGATGTGTACACGTCGGCTTTGAAGTTCAGAACCGAAGCCGGTGGTTTTTATGGACGTGCAATTAATAGAGTAACAGCAGTAAGACGCACACTCACGACGAGACACAAATACCCTGTCCTTGAAAGCCGGCCATCATGGTTCATCGCTGCCGTCACCGAAACCTCTGCCACGAGCAACGATGGCGGCGCAACTCGACCTCAACAAAGCCGCAATGGAGGCTTCATGCTTCCCATCAGACGCCGCAAACCAGAGCGTCATCGCAACTCCCCCCGTCCTCCTCCCCAAAGCAGAACAAGACGACGCCCACGTCGACGGCCGGCGCGGCAGGTCGTCGCCGTCGCCGCCTCGTGCTCGCTCTTCATCTACATGGGCGGCATCTACTCCTAGGACATCCTGCAGGCGCACGTCGCTCACGTCGCTGACCTTTGTCGGCTCGCTGGCCACGTCCTTCATGGCGTCCATCTGCATCCTCGTCGGGAAGGCGATCCGGCGGTTCGGCTATCGCAGGACGGCGCTCGCGGGGGCCGTGATGATGGGCCTGGGCGGGGTGCTGCCGAGTTGGGGCGTGGACCGCCTCGGGGCGTTGTTCGTGCCGCATGGGGTCTTGTTCGGTGGGCGGCGGCTTGACGATTCTAGTGCGTTCGCCTCGTGGCTGCTCTCCCGGGGGATGTCCGAGCTAATCTAGGCAGCCTTGCTCGACGGCCCCCTTGCAGTGGCTTCGCAAGCAACATGGCCTCGCAACTGGCATCGTCTTTGGCGGTGGCAGTCTCGGCGCTGTCTCAGCGCTGCGGTCAGGGGCATCGCGACGAACCAGCTCGTCCAGCAGTGGGGCGTCCAATGGACATTTCGAATCCTAGGCTTCCTGCTATGGGCGGTGTGCTTCCCGGCGGCTTGCTGCATAAGACAGCCGGCTTCGTCGGGTTGCTCGATTCCTCCGATGCAGTGGTACATCAGCTCTCTTCGCGCGCACGCATTCCAGCCATCCGTGCTAACAGTGGCTATAGGTATCGCTGGGGGACTCCGAATTCCTTGTCATGATCGGGGGCTCTGCCAATCGGTAGTCGAGGCACATCTTCAGACATGCCACTGCGTCCGGGCTGCGGTTGAGGTTTATGCGCGGAAAGCTAACCACGTAAAGATTCACAAATCCAGCAGAAAACGCGCAGAAGCCTGCGAACGGCGCTCTCTTCCCACCAGCCGGCCGGTGCCGGTGCTTCGAGCCTGGGATGGTCGACGGGCCCCTGAGGCTCCGACTCCAGGGTCGGTAGGAAGGGAAAGTACTCGCTGTGCAGCATGAGGGTGCTTCGGGTGGTGTTGGTCAACAGAAACTTCGGCCGAGGGAAAATGAGAGCCTACCTGAAATAGTAGAACAGGTTCAGATAGACAAACGTCTCTCCGAATTCAAGCGTCATATGGATCGCCACGGAGTTGTTGGGATAATGCAACTTGCGATGCGACCGGCTCTCCAGCTCTCCAGCTGGCTCCTCGACAACGACCACGGCAATCCTGACACTCACGAACGTTATGTGGCGCGCACATCCCCGGCGCCCGCCGCCCATCGTTGAAGATGAATCTCATAACCTGCGTCTAGATGTCAAAGCCGCCCACCAGAATCTCAAAATTCTGCATGACGTCCAGCATCCCGGACGTCTGGCCGGCGAGGGAGCAGTCTGCGCTGACGGCCTGCGGCGGCATGTCCGGCCCAAAAGCAAACTCAACGGCGCTGAGGGGGCGGCCGACCTTGAGCTTCTGCGTAGGTGCCCGAGTTGACCGTGCAGTCCATGATGAAGCACTCCCAGTACGTGCGTTTCTCGATGGCGAGGGACACGACGTCGTGCTGGCGCCCAGAGGTGAGGTCGAGGGGATAGGGGGCAACGCGGAGGCTGTGGAGGGCTTGCATGATGTGGATGGCGATGCCTGGAGAAGCGAATGAGACTCGGATTGCGTTCTAGGAGCCATGAGTTCGCAGGTCAAACGTACCACAGTAGATCCAAGCCTTGTGAAAGTCGCGAGATCCCCACTCATGCAAGGTGATGATGAGTAGCACAATACGAATCTTTGGCGGCTGCAGAATAAAGCCCGACAGCATGTCCTTGGCGTACAACGCATAATGTTCCCTGCTGAGCAGATGCTCTGCTCAAGAGACGGTCAGTACCGACAACTGGGCCCTGGTGACCGCAAGTACAGCGCCGAGTAGCGTTTTGCCCTCGGGGGACGGGGCAGACCGAAGCTCCTTCATGAACGTCGGCAGGTGCAGGATGGCGAGCTCAGGAAAGTTGTTGATGAAGACGCTCAAGGCCTTGAGCACCACTGTTTGGCAGACTTGCGATGTGGGCGTCAATCTCGGTCTTGTCATACGCCACATTCTCCTGCGGCTCCTTGGCCGAGGGCATCTGTGTAATCGAGCATCATGTCCAAGGTCTCAGCCGGCAGAAGTTCAAGCGGGGCGTCCATGGATGAGTTGGCCATGGCGCCATCCGTAGGCAAGGTGTGCGTATCCGGCATGGAAGATCAGACGCTGAATGTTGGTGTCTCCATGGCACCTTGAGAAGGGGCGTGGCACCGTGAGCCTTCTTTCTGCTGTATATGCGTCCTGGTCTCCGTGGTTGACTCAGATTTCTTGTTGACGTGGTTGTTATCGCGGCGGACAGTTCAGAAACAAAGCTCGCACGTTACCATCCCGGGGAAGACGCCGCAGCCGGCACAGTCCGTGCCGCTGGGGCGCTCCCGTGCGCACTGTCACTCAACGTCCGGCCGACTAGCGCCTGCCCACCTCTGTTGTCCCTGGGCTGGACCCCGGATTCACGCAGGCCCCCACTGTAGACTCGGCGCTTTCAGCGGGACCCCTGTCATCAGCGCTGCAGCAGCCCCAATCACAGCGCCGGCCTTTCAGATGCTCGCGGCCGAACGGGACTCGCGGCGCCCTCGGCTGCTGAACCCCACCATTCCTTCAGCTCCGTCCCGCTGCAGCAAGCGCCTTATCAGCTCTCAACAACTTTCCCATGCCAACTCCACCATCTCGACCTTGATCCTCCATCTTCTACATAGTACACGTACAACGGCTTCCTCCCACCGTCCGCCTTTTCCGTTCCTCATTTCCAACACCGGCTTGAATATAATTGCCTTCGATTGGAATACGCCCGTTTCGGCGGACAGCAGTGCAACCGACTCAACATACATACCACCGTTGCGTGCGATCCCGTCCTATTGCCGGCGCACACCGGCATCGCCATCGCGACCCCGTCACCCCAGACGCATAGAATGCAACTCAAACGGGCTGCAAGAGTCATCCTCGTGGGCGCACCCGGAGTCGGCAAGGGCACGCAGAGCGAGCGCCTGCTCAAGCGCTTCCCCCAGCTGCAGTCCATCAGCACCGGCGACCTGCTGCGCAGCAATGTCAAGAAGCGCACGCCTCTCGGTGCGTTTTCCCCCTGTCGCGTGGACCAGAGGCGCTTCGTGTGCTAACAGCGCCGTCGTAGGCATCATGGCCGAGAACACAATGAAGACGGGCGGCCTCGTCGCCGACGACCTGATGCTGCGGCTCATCTCTAGCGAGCTCCGGAACCGCGGCTGGCTCTTCGGCCAGGGCCGCCCCAACGTCATGACGCTCTCGTCTGAAGCGACGTCAACGGAGATGCCCTCGTCGCGCGACCCCGGGCCCCCAATGGACGGCAGCGGCAGCCTCTCCGCGCAGCCCTGGTCTTATGACGAACACCACCACTGCCACCACCCGGTCCACCAGCACCAGCAGCCCCCGCAAGCCTCTGACGACCCGTCTGCCTCCTTCATCCTCGACGGCTACCCGCGTACCGCCGCGCAGGCCACGACGCTCGACTCCATCGTCCCCATCAACCTCGCCGTCTCCATCAAGACGCCCTTCTCTGTCATCCTCGAGCGCATCGCCGGCCGCTGGGTCCACGAGCCCTCGGGCCGCGTCTACAACACCTCGTTCAACGCGCCCCGTGTCCCCGGTCGCGACGACGTCACCGGCGAGCCCCTCATCCAGCGGCCCGACGATTCCGAGAGCGTATACCGCGCCCGCTTCGCCCGCTTCCGGGAGACGAGCGAGCCGCTGCTCGAGCACTACGCCAAGAAGGGCGTCCTACTCGAGGTCGAGGGCCTGAGCAGCGACGAGATCAGCCCTAAGCTGTATCGCGAGTTTGAGAAGCGCTTCGTTGGGTGACCTCTCCACCGTTTCACTCGCCAATTTCGTTTCAACACTTTTGTTTTTGCAGAGCCTGTTACATAGTTTCTTGGCCTACTTGGATTTGGTTGCGTGGACTACTTGGATACTGTCCACGCTGGAGTTTTGACTGCGGCATCGGGAGCGCCGCTGGGTTCAACACGGGGTCGGCGATGGGCTACATCCGCCCACAAGGAACGCGGGGAGCAGCGTCGGGCTCCCCCAGGAGTTTATTTCCGTCGGTTAACCACCTGTACATACCACATACTACAACAGACCACCTACACGCACTTGCACATGCCTTGGGCACGCCCGTCCGTCCTAGAAATATCGTCTGATCTGCATCGGAAAGCTGCATGCGCACGTCTTCACATGATGTCGAAAGCCATGGCCGAACCCCACGCCGAGCAGCGTGCGCGAGCTCCACCGTTGTGCATGCCGAGCGATCCGGAGCGCGGATGTCACCAACCATGAAGCCTGGTTCCGGGAGAGCGGAAGAGCAGAGCAGAGACCTGCCACGTTCTCGGCCCAGACAGGATTGGTGCAGCCGTGCAAAAGGTTTCATTTCTTCAGATTCCCATGTCGTATCGTGAGCTGTTTCTCGTGTCTATATAGCCCCGGCCCAGACAACCTTGAGATATGCGTAAGAACATCATCTCCCCTTCCCTCCCCCCCTTCGATTGGACCTCCACCAGAACGCTAGTCAAACCGCATGATATGCATACATAGGTAGGAACAAGGGCGCCGAATTCGCGCTCTCTGTGAATGTAGGATCGCATTCTCCTCCGCCGTCGCTCATTCTCGCCACTCATCTCCGCCCCTTATGCCGTTCGGCACAGCACCTCCCTTGTTCTGCGAAGACGACGAGGGGCCAGCGGCGTCATTGTCGTCGTCGTCGTCGTCGTCCAGCGCCTTGGCTAGCTCATCCGGATCCTTCATCTTGGCGTCCGGGTCCACGGCTCCGTCCAGTTCGTCGGCGGCTTCCCGGTTCTGCCTGTCCGTGTCGAGCACGCCCTCGTCCGCGCTGACCGAGATGCCGCGCGCTCCCCACTTGGGCCGGCCGGCGCCGCGTCGTCTGCCGTTGTCGCCGTGCTCACCGCCCAGCGCCGGAGCGCTCTCCTCGTCGGCCTCGGCCGCCTCGACATGCTTGCCAAGGATGCGGCGCAGGAGCCAGCCGCGGCGCATGTCGTCGGCGTCGACGATGCCGCCGCCACGGAGTTTGACGCGCTGGCGCGTGTAGTAGACCCACGCAAAGTCGATGTACAGGGCCGTCTGGATGATGCCGAAGATGACGGACACGGCGTCAGGCCGGCGGCCCGACGAGTCGAACTCCCGGACGAACCAGTTGACGCAGTAGAGGGCGCGGTAGGAGCCCAGCGCGACGAGGTAGAAGGAGTCGATGACGGTGGGGACCGTGGTCTGCCTCAGGAGCAGCAGCTGGGGGAGGACGCAAACGGACTCGAGGATCTCGGAGAACACCCACATCCACTACGCGTGTTAGCACTGCAAGTCTCGATCGAGGTAGGACGGCAAGACGGCTCTCACCCATTGGAAGGACCAATTCTTCTCGAAGATCATCATGACAAACGGCGACAGCAGCAGCGAGCCGCCCAGCACGCCGGCGCCCATCTTCCACGACAGCTCGCGCTCGCGGGTGCGGGGGTAGACCCATTGCATGACGATGAGGATGTAGAACGAGGACAGGATGTAGCTGATCTTGAAGACCAGGTTCCAGGTCGAGGGCTCGGTGAAGATGTCGAGGTAGCGGGAGCAGAAGACGAGGGCGTAGAGGGCCTGGGTGATGAAGGAGACGCCCTCGGCGCTGCGGTTGCGGTGGATGGCCAAGATGAGGATGCACTTGGAGAGGGCGTGGGACAGGTCGCCCAGGATGCGGAAGACCTGCGAGACTATCAGCTTGCCGTCTAGGCATGTCATGTCGGCGCATCGTGGCAGGCAACTCACGTTCCACACACCCATCGTGGCAGAAGGAGCGGGCGGCTCGCGGTCGTGCTCTAGAGGGAGGTGTGCTGGAGTTGTCAACAAGCGCCAGCGCCTTCTGGCTCGCTGAGGGTGATGGCGATGCTGGAGATGGGGTTGGGAGGTTGAAGGGCAAAAGGACACGAGGCGAGGAGCTGTGACGAGCGAGCTTGCGTCAGGCTGATCCGGTGCGGCTGTGTGCACTGCGGAGGCGGTTAGCGCACCCAATGACAGCGCCTTGATGAGTAGGTAGTCATTGGCCGTAAGAGGGGCAACGAATATAGAAATAGATGTCCAAGTAAGACAGCATCGTAATCGGAGAATGCCAATATTAGGTGCAGATGGGAAATGAAGTGGCATTATTTGTGTCACCAGAACAAAAAGCTGTTGTCGAGCTGAGGCGCCCACTTCCCACCTCGTACGGACCAAGACGGGGAGGCTGTACGGATAGTCCGTACGTCCTCCGTACGAGTAAGCGGCGCAGCCGAGAACAAGGCGCGGTACGGAGTAATTGCAGATTGGGTTAAGAGCAGCCGGACAAAGTCGATTCGTCCGAGTCTGTTTAGGCAGGGAAAGTTGGACAGTACCATGCCCGTTGCCATTCAGCAAGATGGGTTCTGCCGCACTACGTCTGCCGCACTACGTCTGCCGCACTCCGTCTGCCGCACCCCGTCTGCCACGCTCCGTCTGCCGCACTCCGTGGAGGCCTCTTCTCTCTTCTCCCGCTGGCGTGGAATGCAGAGTGGCCACAGCGGGCCTGCCCTTTGCTTCCCCAGCTGCGAGGTGGCGTCGACGAATGGTGACGCGGACAGGCGGACACGGTGGTGCCGCTTTGGATGCCGGTTTGCCGGTTGAGTCGGGCGGTTGACGCCAGGGGCGACAGCCTCTCGCGACGTTACGCAGGGCGCGACGGCTGGCAGTTGCACCAGCTTCCCCAGCCCGATGCGAACGCAGCCCGCCAGACAATGCGTGCGTGTTTGCCGAACATCTGCTGAGAGGACGCCCGGCCTGAGAGCAACAAACCTGCGAGCGTTTCGACCGCGACCTCCGACCAGACAAACACAGCTGCAGCTGGCCAATGAGCGCGCTGCAACGCCGCTCGCCTCGAGACGCCCCACCGCCGCCTGAGGCTCGCACGTGTTCGACGAGCCGCTCGCCAGCTCCCCGAGGTCAGGGATCGTGGATTGTGGGCTGCAGGCAGACATCGAGGGAATGAGGCCTCTGCCGTGCGCCAGGCTGCTGTTGCTGGTCGCGGCGGCCTGGGCGGCGGCCGCGTGGCCCGCCGCCGCTGCTCGCGACCTTGTCAAGAGAGATCCTGTGCCGACCGACCAGTGGCGATATCCCGAGCCAAAGTACTTCAGTGAGTGGCCTAGGATGAGCTGCCCTGGCATGGAGTCATGTGCTGTATTCAAATTACATGCGCTGTCTGCTAACCATCTCATGCAGAGGAAGCCTTGTATGTGCCATCCTGCCATGCCGAGATGCAAACCCTGACTCGTGACTCGAAGCTACCACGCGCATTACGATGCCCGGTTCATGGTTGAGCCCCTCGAGGAGGCGCCTCACCGGGAAGCCATCCGAGTCCTCATCCAGACGTACCTCGCAACCTGTCGCGAGCTCGGCGTCCAGACATGGCTCATGCATGGAAGCCTACTCGGTTGGTGGTGGGGAAAGAAGGCAGGCCTCCATCATACTCCCCTCTGCCTGCTGCCCCCGAAGCATTCGTGTCTAACCCACCAAAGGTCATGCCCTGGGACTTCGACGCAGATGTCCAGGTCACCGAAGGCGACATGTACTTTCTGGCCGCCTACTACAACATGACCGTCTACTACTACAAGTACGCCAGTATGCAAAAGGGGCGGTACTTTCTGCTCGACATCAATCCTCACTTTGCCTATCGGGAGCGAGACGACGCGCTCAACTTTATCGACGCTCGCTGGGTCGACATGGAGAGCGGCCTGTTCATCGACATCACTGCCGCGAGGTACGACCCGAAGCACGAGGCCGGCCAAGGGATGCTCTACGACAAAAACGAGCACGAGTATCGGGTAAGCGGCGACTCTGACGTGCTTGCAAAGCACTGTGCCGATGGACTGACGCGCGATAGGATACGTACCTGTTTCCGCTGAGGGATACCACGTTTGAGGGAGTCCCGGCCAAGATACCGTTCCGATACAAGGAGATGCTCGAGTCGGAATATGGCAAGGACGCGTTGACCAACAGCGAATTTCACCAGTATGTTTTACCGAACCAGGGCCGGAACCCTTCTATTAACGCACTTTTCCTAGGCACGTCTTTGATAAGGACGAGATGCAGTGGGTGATTGCACCCAAGAACAGGCTGTATGATAAAAGAGGACCAGGACGTGCCGAGGCATGAGCCCTGAGTTTGAACTGGCTGTGGTCTTGATGCTATGTGGAAGAATCTCGGAGTTACGCTGCATAACACGGGCTGTGCAGGGGGAACGGACACTGGTTGGTTAGCATTCAAGGCGTTTCAACATGGAATTGAATTTGGCTTTAAAGTTTCATAGGAAGAGATAATCTCACCCTCCAATGTACTTTAGGACATGACCTGTGTGGTTAAATGTGCATGTGACTGTCATGGCTTATGATTGGGCTCACACTGGCGTGGCTCGGTGAAACGCAAGCACTTCAACTGCCCCGCGACGTCACCCAACTTCCAGCACGCGTCTCCAAAACGACGCGCCGCGGGCACTGCAACGCCCACCCTTGGCCACCACGATACAACCTCGCATCCAGGTCGTCGAACCAGCTTACGACGTGACGGATKTGCACTTTGCACATGCACTTTCCTTGAATCTTCTGCGCAGCCGCCCGACATGGCCGCCGGTATGTCTCGAGCTCCCCTGCATCACCGTTGCGTGCTAACCGTCAACAGCGGGACGGGAACGTCGCGCAGAGCGCCTGAACGAGCGCCTCAGAGGCGCACAGTGAGATGACCTAAATAAACCTCTTTGGATCATCATGGCGGCTAGTTGCTAACTTCCTAGGCGCACAAATATCGGAGACGACTCGTTTAATCTCAATATTGAAGGCTTCGAACTGCCCGTCGACCCCACGAGCTCTACGCGTCGCACGCCGAGCACTTCGGCCAAGAAACGGAAGCGAGATGATAATGCGAGCTCGGCAGCTCCGCCAGAGAAGGCCAGAACCGGGCGGAGGTCAGCGCCATCGGCACCTGAGGACCCGTACGACTTGCCCGACACATCTAAGGAATCTGCCGGGCAGTTGACAACGGATGCGGCAAAGGACCACAGCTTAGGCCGGGATGGCTCGTCAAGCCGCACGTTGCGAAGCTCCAGCAGGGCGGGATCGGTTGCTACACGCGAGGGGGACCAGGAGGCAGACGAGTTGGGCATGCTGCCTGCACCGGCCAGCGTGCAGTCGCCCGTGCGATCGCGCATCTCCAGCGCCATACTTGAAGAGGTGGAGGAGAGCCCTGCACACGCCCCTGGGAGCGGACGGCGGCGGAACGTGCTGATGAGCGCAACCCTCAGCTCCGCGATGAGAATGCAGAGCGCGCTGAGCACAGATGATATCGCGCCGGCGTCGTCGTCGCCGTTGGCGCAGAAAGCTCGGAGAAGCGATGCGGCGTCGGTGCGGTCGCGGCGATCTTTCGGTGTGATGTCTCGGACGTCCATAGGGGAGGATGCGGACGAGCTATCACCAGACAGGCCGAGGGTTCAAGCAGCGGCGGAGGGTGTGCTGTCGGATACGCATCCTATCGACGAGGGGCCCTCGCAAGAAGAGACTGCGCAGCAGGCTGAGCCGTCAGAGGAGGAAGCGGAGGAGATGGATGCAGCAGAGGCGGTCCGCACACTGGGTAGGAAACGACCGAGGAGGAGCATGCGCACCAGCTCGCCGGAACTCGGGTCAGGGGCCGCGGCAGAAGAGCAAGAGGACGAAGAGCCCGCGCCGAAGCAAAAACGGAGGCGCCCGGGCAAGAGTCCTGCGACACAGAAACAGCCAGCTCGCAAACCCAAGGCAAATCCCCAGAAACAACCATCACAGCCCACAAAGAAGCGAAAACGCAGCTCCAAGGCCGAGACAGCCGCCAACCGCCGCCGAGAGAGCGGCBACGGCGACGGCGACGACGGCGACGACGACGCCATAGAAATCACCGTCCAGCGATTCGTCAACAACAAGCGGCGAGGCTCCGACGACGGCTCCGACCCGCTGCACGCCGAGATACCCTTTGCCAACCGCAGCGGCGAGACCGTCGTCGACGTGTTCGCCCAGGTCTGCGAGGAGGTCATCGCCACGACGCTCGCCCAGTTGGAGCAGCTCGCCGACACCGCCGAGAACGCGGCCAAGAAGAAGGAGTGCCGCATCAAGATAAGGGCCATCGAGGCGTACAGGGAGGAGCTGAGCGCGCGGCTGCTCCAGCATGTAAGTCTTACGGTGCGCCGCTGGCGCTCTGGCAATGGACGTCGATGCTGACTTGATGGGTGGACAGGCAATACATCTGAATCACTGGTACTCGCTGCGGAAGCAGGTCCGGCAGGCGCAAAAGGAGAAGCTGTCACTACGGGAAGAGATTCTGCGCCTCCAGGGGGAGAGGCAGCAGGTTGCGCTGCGCATGGACGCGGTGCGGAACAAGCACGAGGCGGACAGCAGGGCGGCGACGGTGAGTCGTAAACATTCCCATCAAGCTTTTCAGCAGTGGGCTCTGACATGACTGCCTAACTGCCTAGTATCGTATAAACACGTCAACCCTCATGCACGACCTTGACCTTGCCGTCGAGCAGGGCAAGGAGGCGCCCGAGCTGTCCCGCGCGGCGCAGAAGAAAGCTGACCTCGCGAACCTCGAGCTGCTGATAGCTCGCGTGTCAGACCAGGCCAGCTCCGCCAGCTCAACAGGCGGGATGCTGCGCCAGGTTTCCGACTTCAACGCCTTCCTGGAGCGAGCCGCGCTGGCCCTCGAGTCGAGATGAAGCCATTTTTATATTCGAGCTTTCCCCCACGACGCCGCCTGTTACACCATACATGAGCCATACATGAGCAGGGGCTAGTTGATCTTGGCCTTGCTAAAGTCCATTTCGGGGTGCTGCTGCTGGAACTTTTTGAGAATGTCCAACTTCTGCTGCTCGTCCGAGGTGGGCAGGCCGGCCTCCTTCTGGCGCTGGTCGAACATCATCTTCTCGACCATGCCACGCGTCTCGCCGTCGAGGTCGGACAGCTTGGACGAGTCGGGCCGGATCTTGGTGACGTCGATGGCGGGCGCGGACGTGACGACGTGCGCCCACCACTCCATCTTGTTGGTCTTGTCGAGGTGGATCTCGACCGTCTTGGTGCCGTCGGCGTTGGCGGAGAGGGTCCATGTGGAATCGTCGACGAGGACAGCGTGAGGCAGGTCGCCCTGACGATGTCTGTCAGCATGGCGCGGCGATCTGGGGGCTGGAGCTGTGTATGGTAGTACCTTGATGACGGGGTCCTGGCCCTTGATGCCCGCACACAGGCTCTGCTTCTTAATGTCGACGACGAGGTCCCGCGACTTCATGTTGCCCGGGACGGTGAAGGCGACGTCGAGCTCGGCAATGGTCTGGATCCATTTGTAGGGCAGGGCGGCCTGCTCCTCGGCCTCTTTTGCCTGGGCGGCGGTGACTTCGGCGGCGGAGGGGTCTATGGCTGCGGTTAGCGGTGGGTGCTTGGTGATCAAGCACATGCTGGGGATGAGAAGCAGTAGACGGCTCGGCGAATGCAGAACGTGCCTTTGACGTCGTCCATGGCGAAGGTGACGGCTGTGGACGGGCTGGAGAAGAGCTGCAGATGGAATCGGATGGAGATGCAAGAGGCGCTGGCGCTGCTCTTCCATGGAGGGGCAGCTGCAAGGGTCCAGCGCCAACCCGCGCGCTAACGGATGACAAAGCTGAGAGCTCGAGGAGCTCCCTCCAATTGTTAATGCACCACCGCACCAACCACTTTCGCCTCACGTCAACCTCGACCAGGCATCAACCACCTCCTGTGCTCGATCTCCTCTCCATCCCTCGCCCTCACGCAGCCGGGCATCGTCTCGCCCTCCTCCGCCATGCCCCGGCAGGCCGCCGGCACCGTCTCGGTGCGCCACGCCGCCTCCGCCATCGACGGCAACCCGCCGCCCTCGACCGACCAGGACGAGACGTGCCCCGTGTGCAAGACGACGCGCTACTTCAACCGCGACATGGAGTTCCGCATCAACACCGAGTGCTACCACCGCATGTGCAAGACGTGCGTCGAGCGCATCTTCAAGGACGGGCCCAACCAGTGCCCCTACGCCGGCTGCCACAAGACGCTGCGCCTGCGTGGCTTCAAGTCGGCCTTCTTCGCCGACCTCAAGGTCGAGCGCGAGGTCGACATCCGCCGCCGCGTCGCAAACGTCTTCAACAAGGTCGAGGATGACTTTGAGACGCTCGACGCCTACAACGACTACCTCTACATGGTCGAGTGCCTAACCGACGACCTCGTCAACGGCGGCGCCGAGGCCAAGAGCAAGGCCGAGTCGCAGCTCGCCGATTGGGAGGCCCTGCACAAGGCCGAGATCGAGCGCAACCGCAAGCTCGCCCGCGAGTCCGACGACGCGCGCCAGAAGCGCATCGCCGCCGAGCAGGACGCCGCCCGCCAGCGCCGCAGGCAGGACCAGCAGGACGCCGCCGATGAAAAGGCCAGCGCCGCCCGCCTCCGCGAGGAGGTGCTCACCTCGCTGCAGAACGCCGAGATCGGCCACGCCACCGAGGCCATGGATAAGATTATGCTCAAGAAGCGCGGCCAGCAGAAGCGCGACGTCGCCCTGGCAGCCCTGCCCGCTAGCGGCCTGTCCATCCGCGGCCTGCGCGCCAAGAGCAAGCCCGTCGCCGAGGACAAGCCCTACGACCCCTTCGGTGGGCTCGACCTGGCGCCGTCGCGCGTGGACCTGTCGGCCGACCGGCTGCGCGAATACCACAGCGAGTGGATCGACGTGATTCGCTCCAAGGACGAGTACCTCGTCGGCGGGTACAGTGCCGGCGAGTACATTTCGCGCGCGCTCTTCGAGGCCTTTTCCGGCCTGGGCGTCTTCGTGGCGGAGGACAAAGTTGACCGGGCCGTGCCGACGGCGGGGGCGCGGGAGGCGGCCGGCGCGGGGGGCAAGATGGACACGGACGATCCGTTCTGACGCCTACCTGCTTTGAGCAGCTGGCTACCTACCCGCGTTGAGGTGGCGTGGGCTTGACTTTTGGCGAGCATTTGCACGGCGTTTGGGACACTTTGCATATACGGTTGGGAAAAGGGGCCGGGCGGCTTATGACTTATGATACCACATGTACCTGGTACATCATCTACTACAACCAACCGTCAAAATCAAACACAAATTCCAGACAGAGAAAGTCCAGTGTGGGCAGCGGTAATGTAGTCATGACGTGTATTTCTGTCAAAGAGCTAGTCAAAAAGATGCACGACATACGAGAAAGCCCACGAGGAGGCCGAGAGTAGGTCCTTTCCTCCTCGTCCGTCTGCGGCCCCAGCAAGTTCTGAATTGCCTCCAATAATCGCGAGTAGTAGCCCTCCCTGCCTACGTCTTCCACGCACAAACAAACGCCTCGCTGTGTGACTGATGCGATACCAAGACCCAAAGTGAACAAGGAAGAAGAAACAAGAGAAAAGGCGGCCATGGACGGAAAGAGGGAAAGAGGGAAGGAGGAGCAAGGGGTAGCAAATCCAAGCAGCAACGGTAGGAAGAGGAAGAGGAAGAGGAAGAGGAAGAGAAGAGGAAGAGGGAATGGACGAGAGTGGTTCATTGCTGCCAGGGCGTCTGCTGAGCTGGCCGCGGGAAGACGGGCACGGTCTGCAGCTGGTCGATGCCCCCGCCAATGGGGGCCTGGTTGTGCTGCCAGCCCATGCCGGTGGCGTGGTTGACAAAGGCGCCCTGGCGGAACGGGTTCGTCGTGCCCGTCGGCTGCGGCGCGATGCCCTGCTGCTGGACCGGCGACTGGGGCGCGCTGCTGCGCGCAAAGGGGTTGGTGCCCGTGGGCATGGGCTGGAGCGGCGCGGCGGCGGGCGTCTGCGACTGGAAGGGCGAGGGCGAGCTCTGCGGAGAGGAGCGGGCAAAGGGGTTGGTGGACTGGCGGCTGAGGGTCGGGGTGCCGCCTGCGGGAGAGGCGAACGGGGGGGTGTTGGTCTGCATGCCGGTTTGCTGGGCCATCATCATGGACTGCCGGAAGGGATTGGTGGTCGTTGGCTGCGGCAGGAGTCCCGTTGGCTGGCCCATCTGCACCGACGGCTGGCTTGCGAACTGCGGGTTCTGGAAGTCTGCCATTGAATTCTGAGGGATGGAACCGAGAGGTTGGAAGCCCTGCAGCGGCTGTGGCTGCGGAGTGAAGCCTCCAAAGCCGGCTCCTGTAAAGCTGGGCTGCAGTTGTTGCGGCGGCTGCGGCTGCGGCTGCGGCTGCGGCTGCGGCTGCTGTAGTTGCTGCAGTTGTTGCTGTTGCTGCAGTTGCTGCTGCTGCAACATAAAGTTCTGCTGCGGCTGGTACGGATCATTGGCCACGAAGCCCGTCGGCTGCGGAGCGAATCCATTTGACGGGAACGGCATGCCCGTCTGCTGCGGCTGCTGGAACGGAGGGTTGCTGGCTGGCACAGCCGTCTGCTGGGGGTTGACCTGCATGGGCGTCTGGTTCTGCTCGATCGAGTCGAAAAAGTCGATGAGGTCCGGGTCTGGGCCCTTGTTCGCCTGCGGCCTCGACTCCGTCTTGGACTCGCTCGGCGCCGGGAACGGATTGTTGCTGCTGCTGTTCGGGGCCGGCGAGGACGGCTTCGGGAACTCGAGGCCCGTGGCCTTGGCCGACTTGGCCGACGGGACCCTGACGCCCTTCTTCTTGGCGTCCTGCTCCGCGATGTACTGCCGCCGGTGGATCTCAAAGTCGGGGTCCTTGAGATAGTCCTCCAGCTGGCGGCCGAGGTTGACGGGGGCGTGCTTTAGCTTGGGCACCTCGACGCGGGTGTGGTGCTCGTGCAGCCGGGCGACGCTGAGGTACTGTACGACATAGTCCGTCTGCCTCGTGAACGTGCGGTAGATGTCCATAGCTCTCTCCGCGTCGGGCTTGGACATTTCAAAGAAGTGGCCTGGGACGACAGAGGTGAGACGGTKGGCGGGCGGGCGAGATAGGTGTCACGACGTACCTAAGATGCTGATGAGGCCCTGGTTGAGCACCTGGAACAGCGAGAGCAGGTCCAAGACCAGGAGCCGGAAGACGGCAATGGTAATCTCGTTTTCGGGCTCCGACTCGAGGACCTGGGGGAGTGTCAGTCGGTGGTGCCGGGATTGCGGCCTCCAATGGCTCGACTCACGTCGCACCTGACCAGGGTGGAGAGCTGGTTCTGGACAGTCTCCGTCTCCCGCAGCAACCCCTTGTCCACGGACAGCTTCTCGAGCCTCGATTCGGGGGCGCGCACCCAGTCGGTCTTGGTGTCGCGGTACGCGCGCGCGCGCTCGGCCAGGTACTGGGCGTAGTGGCGGATGTTTTTGCCCTGTGTTTGCGCTGTTGCGTGGCGTCAGCATCCCCCGCCGCACCCAGAATCTGTCCCTCGGCTGGGGCAACGAACCGTCTGAAACATGGCCCAGGGACAGCAAGTTCCGGTGCTTGGCCAGAAACGCCAGCGTCACGTCCGGCGAGCCCTCGCGGATCATGAGATGGATGGTGATGAGGCTCTTGAGGACGACGGTCCAGGTCGAGTCGCGCAGGCGGTGCTGCAGAGCACGGAAGACCTCGCCGACGCCCACCTCGCCGGAGTGGGTGGCGACGAGGATGTGCTCGATGTACTTGGTCTTGGGGGGCGCATTCTACGGAGGGCTCTGGGTTAGCTCGCGGGTGCTGCCTTCACCGCCGCGTCCTGGGGCCAGCGATGACGACGGGACGGCGGCGAGATATGTCGCACCTTGATCTTGGTTGCGCCCTTGACGGACTTTTCAAACGAGCTTGACATGGTGCGAGCCGGCTCCTGGGACGGCCAGGCTAAGGGATACTGGCTTGCAGTCCGAGGACGGGTGCGGGTGGCAGAGAAGAGAGAGAAGCGCGGACAGGAGACGGGTCGAGTCGAGTCGGTCGAGTCGAAGACGTCGGGCTGCTGTTCGGTCAACCTTGGGTGGAGAGGCTTGGCAGCGCGCAGCGCCGCTTGCGGTGGGGTCCAGCCACTGGTGCTGCGCAACACCACTGCGCGCACACCCCAGTCGCTCCATAACATCACCACATCACCGTGAGGCGGCACTGTCGAGCCTCGTCGCGCCGGCTCGACAGCTGCCAGCGCAGCCGACCGTAGCGCAATTGACATCGTGAACCAGCCCACATGATACAAGGACCGCCAGCTGGTGCAGCCAGCTGATTGCGAAACCTATAGATTGTCGCCGCGCATAGTGGGCTTGTCCCTTTCCTCGCCTCCCCCTCCCACAACACGCAACCGAACCAGCCCCGACGCATCACGGCAACCACAATGCGTCAGCCCCGGCTGTGCAGTCAAGGGCCGCGTACCGGCCGAGACGCTGCTGCCGATGCGGCCGCTGTCCCGGCCGAGCAGAAGACGCAGCACCCTTTGGATATCCACGCCCCAGACGGCCAAGACGAGCATGGCGCCCGTGACTTGCCGTGCCTGGAACTGGACCTCCTCAACGCGCCGGCGCCCGTGCTCAAGAAGCCGCTGTTTGACCAGGTGCTCGAGCGACACCTCCCCGTCGAGCTCATGTACCAGATCATCGGCCATCTCCCCCGCGAGGCCCACGCCGCCCTGGCTCTAACCAGCAAGCAGTGGCTCAAGCGGTGCGGTGGCTATGCCGTCTTCCACCTCAGCAAGGCGGCCTGCCGCCGCTTCCTCCCCGTCCTCGACAAGGACCTAGCCTACCACTCGTACTGCAGCGGCTGCAGCAAGCTGCACACGCTGAACAACATGCTCCGCCAGTACCCGACCGCGCAGACGGTGCGCTGCTGGCGCGCCCCCTGGGAGTCCCCCCGAGCGCTGCCGCCGCTGCTCACCAACAAGATGCTCCGGCTCGCCATGCAGTGGTACCGCGAGGGCCGCCAGTTCGACTGGCTCCTCGGCAAGATCGAGCAGCAGACCAGCAACCTGTGCTGGCACCACAAGTACGAGGGCAAGTCCACCATTGCCGGGCGCGTCGTCGGCGGCGAGCTCATGTTCCGCGTCTTCGACTTCGTGCTGCCGCCCCAGCCGCAGGGCACCTGGCGCAGCTTCGCCGCCATGCGACACCTGCGCAAGGCCCTGAGCCGCAGCGCGTGCCCCTACATCTGCCCGCACAGGACCTGGGAGCGCGAGTATCCCTTCCTCCACCCGGACAACATCTACGCTAACTTGATGCTGGAGAGCCAGTACGCCCCCGCCCTGCCCATCACCGACACGCAGATGGACACGCATATGGACCACTTCATCAGCCCCGAGCTGTTTTGCATGCTCGAGCATCACCAACCTTGCGACAAGGAGTGCTCGACCGCCATGGCTGGCTGCCGCACCGAGCTCGTCAAGAGCTGCCACCTGTGCCACACCGACTTCACGCTCAGCGCCGTCGACGTCGAGACCGTGGGCCGCGTCATTGTCATGACCAGCTGGAAGAACGTCGGTCGCGGCCTCTCGCCCACTGATCCGAAATGGACAGCCCACTTTGCTGACATGGGTCGCAGAAGGATTTCGTTTAAGCGGGCCGACAAGGCAGACGTTTGCATGGAGTATGAGGGCATGGAGGATGACGGTTTGGAACAGTTCCGTCGTCCCCTGCTTACGCGACAAGACCTCAGCGCTTGGCTGCCACCGGTCCAGGATACGTAAACGACTTTGCTGTGAGCACATGTTTGGCGGCTGATGACGAGTATAATGGACGGGACAGGGAGAATTGCTAGGAACTTGCTTGCTATGAGGACTGTAAATAGCTCAGCAACGGCGAGGAAACGAAAACAAAACCGGCGTGGACTTCCACAACATGGCACCATGCAGTGACTGTACAGATCGAATGTGACAAGATGCTGAAATGAGCAAGATTGGAAACTTGTCCGCTGCGCGCGAGAACCCAATCTCACCTACCGTCCGTAACAACAATCAGTCGAGCCCCCAGAAGCCAAACAAAAAAGAAAAACCCTTCCATTCATAATAAGTCAGAGCTGTTTTCCATCGCGTTCGATGCTGTAACAAGGTCGGTGTGTCGAACGCCCATTTCATAGATAACCAGCCCTTGCCTCGCCCCCAGACCACTGAAGCCCCGGAGGGAGAGCCCGAGGGTTCGGAAGGGCGGCTTCTGCATCATATTATGCACGCGGTTCTCATCACCTGCAGGCATCCTGTTAGCAATTGGCTTATCTGTGCTGCGGTAGACGTGGCGTTACATACGTTTATTTGAATGGAAGGGTCATGGAGAGGAGAGAAAAGAAGAAATCGAGGTGCGTGCTGTCAGAAATTTAAAGACCTGGCAGTGTGGGGTCAGCGGAGTTTCGCCGGGTGAACTGGCGCTGGCAGTCACACCACTGATGTCGGTACTGATACCAAAGCTTTCTTGAAGCTCGTTCAATAAGCTTGTCGCAAGTCATTGCAGCTGCAGCGCATCGCTGGTCCTTGGCCATGGCGCCTCGTCTTGGCCGCTGCAGTCCCGCCTTGCGCAGGAGGGTTTGCAGCAGGGCAGCAGTCCCAGTACTCTCGCGGCAATGCCTCTCTGCCCGCGCCCGCTGGGCGAGCTCTGAAGCTCCCGAGCCGAGCCAACATGCTCAGAGGGCAGAACTGCTGAACATATGGAACAGATGTACGTATCGACGTGCATGTTATGGCACGTTCCTGACCTGATGCAGACCGTGGAACCGACCTATCGTCCGAGACCCCGTCTGACGTCTGCGTCGGATTTATTGGGAAGCGGCGCAATGTTGGAAAGCACCTCTCCTTCGCCGACCTTACCACGCCCTCCGGCGAAGTCATTCAACTATGTTCCAATGCCGAAGGCGACGGTGCAGCCCACGACAAGTTTCGCCAAATCCCCGCGTTTGCGCCCGTCAGCGTCCACGTGCACGTCGAGCCGCCGACGAAACAAGCCCGAGATGCGCAGGACTCGGGCAGCTCGAAACTAACAGTGTACCTACGCGATATCCGACCGCTCAACAGCGTCCCCAAAGAACTCATAGTCACATCCGATGTCCAGTTCCCACAGACGAAGCGGCACCTCCAAATACGCTTCCACCCTGAGCTGCAGGCTCGGCTCAGGTTCCGATCGTGGCTAAAGGGCGTGCTGAACCAAGGCCTGCTCGAAAAGGGCTTCACCGATATCGAGACGCCGACGCTGTTCAAATCTACTCCTGAAGGAGCGAGGGAGTTTCTGGTTCCCACTCGGCAACGGGGTACGGCGTATGCGCTGAGCTAGAGCCCACAGCAGTACAAGCAGGTTCTCATGGCCAGCGGTATTGCGCGCTACATGCAGTGGGCGCGTTGCTACCGCGACGAGGATCTCCGTGCGGATCGGCAACCGGAGTTTTCGCAGGTATGCAGCTCTGCTCCTCACACTTGGAGACTTGCTGACGCCCACCTCCCAGCTCGACATGGAATGGGCCTTTGCTGGGGCAGCAAAGGTCAAGCAAGACGTCAATGACATCATACTGAAAGCATTGTCTGCGCTTCGCCCGTCACAGACGTACAAGGATGTTCGCGGGGAGAGAATCCCTATTGTGGCGGATATCCCGAGTGACTCTACGACCAACACCGAGAAAGACGCACACGAATTTACAACCATTACATTCGCAGACAGCATTGCTGCGTACGGAATAGACAAGCCGGACTTGCGAATACCCAACCGAATCCATGCCATTGGAGATATTGAGCCAATCCGGAACTTTGTCGGCATGATCACACACCTACCCGATCCCCTGATCGAGGCCTTCACCTTTCCGTTGAAAGACTGCTCGCCAGCCGAGGCTCGCAAATTTGTCACTAAATTCATGGATAGTCTGCCGTACTCACTGAGCGAGAATTCCGACGGCAAGCCTCAAATTTTGATACACGACTCGAGCCAGCCCTTGAGCGGCTTCTCCTCGCTTGGCTTCGAGTACCAAAACGTCCTTGACCTAGTATCAGGCGGCAAGGAGATGAACGATGGAGATGTCGTGGTTTTCCAGGCCCGAGAGAAGGCAACTGGGCAGTATTGCCATGGCTCGACGAAACTCGGCGAGCTGCGAAACGCACTTTGGAAAGCCCTTGTTGAAGAAGGATACATGGAGAAGCCTCAACTCGGCAAACCGGGCTCCCTCCAGTTTGTGTGGGTGACAGAGTTCCCCATGTTCAAGCCCGTCGAAGAGGGCGAGCCTGGCCAGGGCGGAGCGGCTGGGATATCCGCCTCCCACCACCCCTTCACGGCACCCTTCTCAGACAAAGACCTCGAACTCCTCTTCACCGATCCCCTACAAGCCAAGAGCGCCGCCTACGACCTCGTGCTCAACGGTGTAGAAATCGGCGGCGGTAGCGAACGTAACCACATCGCAGAGATTCAAGCATTCATCATGCATGACGTCCTCAAGATGACGGAGCAGAGGATCAAGGACTTTTCCCACCTCTTCGAGGCGCTCCGCTCCGGCTGCCCTCCGCACGCGGGCTTTGCGCTGGGGTTTGACCGCATGGTGGCACTGATGACGGATACGCCGACTGTACGGGACGTAATAGCGTTTCCTAAGACGATGAAGGGTGAGGATCCGTTTGTGCAGTCGCCGAGCAAGCTGAGCAATGAGCAGCTGGCGCCGTACGGGCAGCAGCTTCGGTCGAAAGGGATGCAGGCTTGAATGCCACCCCTCTCGGTGTTTCTGCGCCTGCCGAACCATGCAGCTTGTATATGTAGAATTGCTGTACCATATTGTACTACATCTAGACTTGTAAACCACGAAATGTACGACCATCGCGACGGGTGAGGACAGGTCGATTCTGCTCAAACTCTGAAGCAAGAGAGAAGAAAAATCCCGTGACGAAACCGACTCAGCGTTATCCAAATTCTTCACGAAACTTCTCATTGCCTCTTTGAAGGGTCGAAGAGCCATGCACCATATCTAACAACAAAATTGGAAGAAATAGCGTGGCAGTTTAAATGTCTATCGTTGGTTGTTCACTGTATCTTGTTAGATGGCCTGCAGTGTTGGCACGTCCATGGCGCTAGCATCCGCCAACCCCACCCCTACCTCGTCCCTCACCGCCAAAAATTTCAGAATTCTGTTATCGCCAGCCCTCAGCAATCCACAAGCTCTCAATCATCACAGCACCTTTCTCTCGATACGCTCCGTCCAGTAGATACCCGCCAGAGAGAACCCCTCTCGGAGCCACATCGAGATGTCTTCTATGAGAAACGCCGTTGCGCGGCGGCCGCACCGCGAGCGAGCGCAGCCCCTCGAGCGTCGCCGACTCGGTCTCCTCGAAAAGCACAAGGTTCGTCGAGGTGGGCTGCTCAATAGCAGCGCAAGTCGCTAACAACCAAAGGACTACTCGCTGCGTGCCAAGGACTACAACAAGAAGCAGGCCCAGCTCAAGGCGCTCCGACACAAGGCCGCCGAGCGAAACGAAGATGAGTTCTATTTTGGGATGATGTCCCGCAAGGGGCCTGGCTTGAAGATGAAGAACGGAAGGAGCTGGAACGGAACCGTCGAAGGCGACCGCGGAAATAAGGCCTTGGATGTGGATACCGTTAGGTTGCTGAAGACGCAAGACTTGGGATACGTGCGGACGATGAAGCAAGTGCTGTCCAAGGAGGTCAAGCGGCTGGAGGAACAGTTGGTTTTGACCCGGGGGCTGGACCGGTTGGACGAGGATGATGTGGAGGGCAACGACGATGGCGACGACGAAGACGATATGCCCATGCCAACCAAGCCAAAAGCACCCAGGAAGATTGTCTTCATGGACGACGAAGAAGAGAGGGAGGACGCCATGCAAGATGCGATGGAGAAMGACGACGATGACGACGACGACGAGCCGTTTGAGGGATTTAAAGATGACGACGCTGGCGAGAGCGAAAAGTTTCAAAGGGAAAGATGGTTGCGGAGAGTCAAACGGCAGCTCGACAATTCTCGCCAGAAGCTCAAGACCCTGACGAATGCCGAGAACGCACTGGACATTCAGCGTGCCAAGATGGCAAAGACGGCGACGTCGGGCGGGATGACGAGGAAAGGCAAGAAGATTATGGTCCGGACCCGGAAGCGATGAATACTCGAGGCGCGTCGAGTTTGTTGGCGTTTGGTACCGCCTGCATGGGCATAGGAGTTGGGGGTTTAATTGACGACTTTCACTGTCCCCGTTCCATTGCTTCTCGTTGCTGAACTTGTGATGGGGTCTACAGGCAAAGTAAAGAGAGCATCACAGCTGGAAGATGCGCTCGAATCATGTGTGTCTTGGATGTCGTTTACTCGTGTCGATGCATCAATATTTGGACCCCGCACATTTGAACAGCAGCTTGACAACGCCCGACAGGCACTTGAAGCCAATCGTCAGCACCCACACGAGGCACTTGAACAGCCCCTTGGCCAGCTTGATGACCACGCGTATCAGGAACGGCCGCTTATCCTCGGCCGCCCTGCGGCGCCTGCTACTCTTGCCCAGGCTCTCGTCCTGGCTCTCGACGTCAATCTCAAACTCGTCCATCTTGCGGCGCACGGTCAGCTTGCCGAGGCGGCCGGAGGCGCGCCTCCCGCCGGCGAGCACGACAGGGGGCGGCGGCTCAAAGGTCTCGAGCGGCGCGGGCGAGTTCCTGTCGTCGGCGGCGGCGACGAGCAGCAGGGCGGCGACGGCAACGTCGACAATGTAGAAGGACTCGATCTTGGAGGCGACGCGCGTGTCGACCTCGATCCAGCCG
Organism: Tolypocladium ophioglossoides CBS 100239; assembly: GCA_001189435.1. Classification (NCBI taxonomy): domain Eukaryota; kingdom Fungi; phylum Ascomycota; class Sordariomycetes; order Hypocreales; family Ophiocordycipitaceae; genus Tolypocladium; species Tolypocladium ophioglossoides. Next base: position 60,764 of record LFRF01000026.1, read on the forward strand.
CCGCCGGTGCCGTCGCGCGTCAGCTTGGCGAGGTGCTGCGGCGACTCGTGGTGCTCGAGCGTGTACTCGGTGCGCGAGTAGGCGGGCGAGCGCTCGACGGAGATGCAAAAGGGCGTCGCCAGCGCCTGGTGGACGAGGAAGTGCGTGGCCGTGTCCTCGTCCCAGACGAGGCGCGCGGACTCCCGCTCCGCCATGGCGACGGCCGCGGGGTCGTCGGCCTTTTCCAGGGCCATGCGGGTGGCGGGCGCGGGCGTGAGCAGCGCGACGAGGCCGTCGTTGGGCGGGTGCCTGCGCGACTCCTCCTCGAGCGTCGTGATGAGGGCCTCGTGCCAGTTCTTGGTGTCCGAGGCCCGGCTGCCGCTGCCGCTGCCGCTGCCGCTGGACGAGGAGCCGACGTCTGGCCTGGGGGCCTTGTACGGCTTGCTGGGGTCGTGGCGTGTCAGCGCGACGTGTGCGGCGGCGGACGTGGGATCCAGGCGGAGGTTGTAGAAGGGCTGGGCGGAGGCGGATGAGAGGGTGTACACGGGGGCGTCCTTGGTCTGCGCCAGCTTGAGGCAGTAGACGCGGCCGTCGGAGGCGGATGCCTTCCACCCGTTGGCGGTTCTCCAGAGGTGCTTGAGCTGCTCGGTTGTGCAGGCCTGGGGCACGACGGGCGGCTGCAGGGCCTGCTGTTGAGCAGGCCACGCACTCGGGACGGGACTGCGCACCGGCGCCGGCGCCGGGCTCCGTGTCTCCGGCTCGGGCGGCTCCTCGTAGTACGACTGGCGGCTGATGACGGTTCGCGGGATCCGGGACGGGCTCATCTGCGTCGGGGCATACTCCTGCTGGTCCAGGGGCAGCGCCGGGTTGTACGTCGGGAAGATGGACCGCAGCGCCTGGGGCTGGGGCTCCGCGGCCGACGGCGCGTCGTCTCGGGGGGGCAGCTTGGCGATGGAGCTCCGCGACCGGCCGCTGCCGCCGCGCACGAGCGTGTTGGCCACGTCGGCGGCCTGTCGGGGCGGCTGGGCCGGCACCGGGCCGTCGAGTGGCCAGTTGCTGCCCGGAGGGGCATCGCTGCCCGGAGGGGCATCGTCTCTGCGCGGCGGCTCGGGCTCCAAGGACGCGTATACGCGCTGCTGCTGGGGCACCGGCCTGGTGTTCTGGGGCAGCGTGATGTGCAGCGAGGGACGCTCGCGGCGGTCCGGCGTGGCGGCGCGTCCGTCCTGCGGCGTCGCTGCCCTGCGCTCCTGGGACTCGGAGCGGCGGCCGCGCTGGGGGGTTGTCGTGCGAGGAGGCTTGGAGGAGTTGGGGCTGGGGAAGAGGGAGAGGCCGCCCTGTTGTTGCGGCGACATGTTCCGTGGCCGTCGTGTCGAGAGAGGCAGTTCAGGGGATGGCAACGCTGCGAGGAGCCCGCAAATCCGGGTATCGAGCTGGCGGGAAAGGAGAGACGCGAGCGTGCTTGTACTACCGCTTCGTCATGTCTCTGCACAGCCGTGGACGGGGGGACGTCGACGACAAGAAGAGGCGAGGCGGGAACCGGTGCACGGGATACACACTCTTACATAGACACGGCAGAAGCAGACGGGCGATGCCAAACCGAAAGCGACTGCTTCGCATCTCCCCAATCGCGGCCTCGGAACGGGCCCGGCCAACGGCCAGCGGCCAGCGGCCAGCGGCCAGCGGCCAGCGCTCGCCGGCGCCTCAGCATCTCATCAACGGCCCTCCGTGGAGTGGTTGGCTGGGCGGGAGAGCAAGCAGCGGGCATTGCTGAAAATAGAAGCCCCCCGCCGACGGGGCCAATGGGCATGCGCATCACACTGCAGCACGGCGGCGTGTAAGCGCCGGAGGATGCGGCGCGGGGGCCGTCATTGGCCGATGGGGACACCGAGGGCGCCTATTGTGCATCATGGGTGGTTGCATTGGATTTGCTTGGTTGGTGGCGTGTTCTTTGTGCGAGGGGCTGGGCCTGAGGCTCAAGGGGCAGATGACCATGGGCGGCGTCAACCCGTCTTGATTGGAAACGGACAAGACTGATGACAACGTCCTTTTTGCTGGTTATCTTGCAACAAGCCAGTCCCGTGCCCATTTCAAGCCACGTCTGCGCCCGGCCGCACAGACAACGGCAGCAGCCCACACGGCCGGCCCCGCAGAGCTCATCCCTGCCACGGGCCCAAGCCATGCCCTCTCGCAATATCCGTATAAATTGCCCTACTCCGTACATGCCTGCTGATTGGACGGCTCTCTCCTCTCCCGTGCGCGTTGCCTACGGCCGGGCCAACGGCCGGCCTTGGCGCTCGTGGCTTGCTGATCTTCCGGGCCGCACGACGGGCCGGAGCAGGCAGAGCACCGAGGAAGCCTGCGATGTGGCCGCTTTGTTTTGGGAATCTTGGTCTGCACGTCCGCGCTGTCTGGCTGGGCGACTACACTCGATATTTTGAAGTTGTCACGTGTGGGGTCTGCAATATCCGGTTATAACTGCTGTGATGAGAGTGGGTGGGCTGGTTAATACTGAAGTATGATGGTGTATGGCCGTCAGTGCTCTCATGCCAACCATTCAGACCACAAGGTAAATCCCGTTGGTTTGGAACGGGGATGGAAGCTTTCTGCAGGAAAATGCAGCCTGGAGATTGGATGGCCTGCCTCATACGCAGAAAGAGGACTTGGCGAGACGAATAACCATCTAGGAGGGGATGCGTGACTCTCTACTTGTTATGTGACTAGCACCAGCTCCATTGGCCAAGTACTTCCTTCACAGAGCAAGATTGACTTGCTGAACTGGAGGCGGGGTGGAATTGGCCCCTGCTCCTGTGGCTGCTACTTGTCATTATTTACCCAGGCTCCCCCAACGGCTCCCTCCGCCGAGTCGAATTTCGAGCCGTTCTCCGATCTAAGCAGACAGCGCGCGGGCCATGAGCAAGGCCGTGCGCTCATTTATTCCCCCACAAACAGACCTACGGAGTACAATGGCAGACAAAGGCGACGCCTGCAGTATATCTATTCTGGCGTTCACGAATGGGGACAAGAAAGTCGATGAGGCCGTTGAGTTTCTCAGCGCCTTTCTCCAGAAAGAATGGAATCGGGAAAGAATGCCTAAAGGTATTCGCGATGCTTGGGGAAGGTGCAGGCAAATCCCCTCGACAACACCGAGCGCATCTTCCATGATGCTGGATTTGGAGCGTGGATTTCCTATACCCTTGCACCCCACCGATATCTTAACTACCGTCCATCCAAACGCGGAGTCAAGGGCCTCCAGTGTCTGGAAAAACAACCTGCCGCGTATCGAGAACTGGCCGCAAGGCGAGTAGCAGCAGTAAAGCTACACAAAACTACAAAGGAGGCAATCAAAAAGCTAAAAAAGCAGCTGGGAGAGGAGTCGGAAGAGGAGTCGGAAGAGGAAGCCGACACGTATCAGCACGATAAGCGTGCGTGGGCCAAACGTCGGGTTGGTAAACTTCCGCGTGACACAAACAGGCGAAAGAAACGTCAACGGTAGTCAGCTGTTCCCTCTGCATTCTGCTCTAACATTTCGTCACAGGTCACGAACCATCCCCGACTGCCTCAGACACGAGTGACTCCGGGGAGGATAGCTTGCATGCCGGCCCTGCCACAAATGGATCCGATGCTCCTCAGCCCAATGATGCTGCATTTACGCATCATCAGACTGCTTCGGCCATACAATCCTTTCCTGCACAACCTTCGCCCGAACCCTGGACCGCGCAACCTTCTGCTGCCGAACTCTCGATCGCGCAATCATTGGCCGATGTTATAGGCGTCGGCTCTATCGAAAGCAATCTCAGCATGGCCTTGGATGCATTTGGTGACCACCCTACTCTCCAGTCGACTTGCCAATTGGGCCTGTCTCCGTTCATACGCGGCGCAATCCGAAAACTCCTGAGCATCAACGGTGAACTGTTAGCCGATATGACGATCACGATGCCACGAGATCCTTCTGATACTGACCATCAAGACTGCATTACGACGTTGAACATTGAACCAATTTACATCGAGCGTTGTCTCAACGAGCTATTTGGGGGGCACACTGATGTCGTTGACGGCAAACGATGTGTGATTCTCGGCACAACAAGGATCTGGCCTGACCCGAAATTGGTCCTGGACGATCCTAAAGAAGGGGCTTGTGAACGGCTATTTGGATCACAGATAAACCGAGCTGTCGACTCTAGCCAGCGCCGGCGGAAGGAAAAGGAAAGGGCCATGCTCAATGGGTCCTTCAGCATGATAGTTCAACTAGATCCTGAAGCGGTAGCCCAAGTTAAGCTGTATTTGGATGTAGGGACTGGTTCTGACATGAAAACGGGTCTTTGGTTACTTGCTTAGTCGTATTGATGTATCCTTGCAGAAAATTGTCTCTCTGAACCACTCTTATGATAATTTTTTCAGCTTCCCATTCTTGTCGTCGGCACTAGCGAAGTATAGTTCACGCCCCTCTCTAACGGTCATGCGCCCGCTACAATCATCTTCCTTTCTCCTCCAAGGACTAGGTTTACCTTTGCCATCGTTGTCACGTATGAAGACGTTGCAGCTTTTGAAAGCTACCAGCTGTCCTCTGTCTCTGACAAGTATCGGCAATGGCAAACAGTCTTTAGTGAAGTCGACCTCGCCAAGAGGCTCTATGGACAGGCTCTAGAACAGATTAGAGGAAATTCAGTGAGACTAGGTGCGACATACCTCAGCGTCATTTGTCTGTGAATGCATACTTTTAGCCGTTGCCAATGATGCGTTGTTCACCGTATTCGCTGGATGAGATCAGTCATGCGCCAGCCCATACCAAGGCTCCTGGCCTGGTTCGAGAATGCCTTCAGATGTTATCTTCCACGCGCGATGTAACTCACAGGATAGCGCTTCAATGGCAAACTAAAAGGACAAACAATCTTATTGATCTCCAAGGCCGTACCTCAGATTTAGTTGCGAGAGGCAAAATTAGTCGCACCAGGAGGCGGGGCATTTGAGCATGGCATGTGATCCGGCCGCGTGGAGCGGAGACCCTCGATTTAGGCATACATGCTTGAGCAGTGAAATGAGTCATCTGCCTTGATAGATGTCTTGGTTCTTAAAAAGATGATTTGTGAGTTTAGGCATTGCGACGCGCCATGCGAGGCAGTGACGAAACCGTGGACTCGATTTGAGCAGAACGAGAGCAAAGAGGAGATCAGCGAATATGTCTGCATGTGCTTCATGCATATACCTATGCATAACAGCATCATGCAGATAGTTGATGCAGATACTCCGTACCAAATAATAAAAAATGCAGATAGGTGACTGTGTTGTCACTCGGGACGACGAACGTACCGGTGGACCCTGTGGCCGCAGCCACTTGTGCTTTGTAGCAACGTAATCTGGCTCGATAGAGGATAGATCCCATCTGGAAAACCACGATACTTAATTTTGGGCGGGGACCAGTCCTATTGGCGATTGCGATATGAACCTCCAAATCCTTATGTGCTCTACATTGATGCTGGACCTGATACTATTAACGGTCCTTGCAGCTTTAGTAGGAACTTCTCCGAGATTCCTGAATTCCTCCTCGGCGGCCGTGACGCCGACGAGCTCGGTGCCTAGGTAGGCGAAGGTGGCGTTGACCATGACGGACCAAAAGCCGATGAACTTGCCGAGCGAGCCCTTCTCGTAGAGCGGCGCAAAGGCGCCCGGGTTGTTCCAGTAGCGGAAGCCGGGAGCGTCACCGGTCGGGCCGCCGCCGCAGGCCATGATGAGCGAGAAGAGGATGATGCCGATGACGACGAGCACCTTGAACGACGACAGCCAGAACTCGAACTCGCCGAAGAAGCGGATGCCGCCGACGTAGTTGATGAGGAAGATGGCGGCGAGGAAGATGGCGACGAAGACGCCGGGGTTCACCTTTTCGCGGGGGACCCAGAACTGAATGACGATGGACGCGGCCGTGAGCTGGTTCGGCGTGACGATGATGTACTTGAGCCAGTAGCTGCGCCGGGAGTTAGCATGTTAGCATATCCCCCCAGAGACAGGAGCAGAGACCAACGCACGTCCATCCGAGGGCGAATCCGAGCGAAGGGTGGCAGTAGCGCGTAGCATAGCCCGTAAAGCCCGAGCTCAGAGGCAGCCAGGCCGACATCTCGCCGAGCCCGGCCATGACCATGAAGACGAGGCCGCCGACAAAGGTGTATGAGATGAAGAGCGAGCCGGGGCCGGTCTGGGCGAGGGCCTTGCCGGTGCCAACGATGAGCCCCGTGCCGAGCGCTCCGCCAATTGCAATCATGGTGATGTGGCGCGCCTTGAGGCCCTTGTGCAGCGACGTCTCGGGCGACGTCTCGATGCCGCGGATGTGCACATTCTCGTACGGGTTCTGCTTGAGGCTGCCCTTCTCCGCATCGTGGCCCTTGGGCGCGTGGCGGGCGCGGATATCGTCTGAGTCGCTCATGGTGAGGTTCGAGCGATGCCCAGGTGCGTGTGTGTGGTGTAAGTGACGGGATGACGACGATGGCCTCGGCGAACCGCTGCGGGTGGCGATGCTGCGACTGGCTGATGAATCCTTCACACGAGGCACACGCTCTGGACTCACGACGCGCATGCGGGTGGTGCGACGTTATATAATAGGTACTGCAACTTACAAAGTACCGTWGTGTTGACCGCGCAGCTTGCGAGGGTGGCACGCTAACAGACGCCCCATGGGGCAGCGTGTTCCTTGGGCGGATCACGCTGAGACAAGGTTGGTGTTATCTAACTGGCTGTGTGGTCCATATCGTCGGCCCAATTCCCAAGGACGGGGTCGCCGCCGACAGCAGAGCCGGAGGCGCCTTGATAGGCCCGTCTGACCGGGGTCGTGCCAGCTGCTCATGAGCCGGCCCGCGACCTGCGAGGGGCATTGGTGGCGCTTTCGCAGGCTTGATAGCGTCTGCGCTGCTTGGTCTGGCTGGTCTGGCTGACCGTCGACGTCGACCAACAAGAAGGGTGTCCACATACGGACTACGTACATGGACGAGTATGGCAGGACCTTGCCCCCACGGTCACCCCTGGCCCCGGTCGGCTGACGAGGTCAAAGGAGCCAAGAGGTTGCCCGGCCTGTGTGTTGTGCTCGATGCAACCCTGCGCACGCGCGGTGGAGTGGTGTCTGGGATTCTGCCTTGGAGAACATGTCGTCGACGCCCGTCGAGGTTTCCCGACCGGACGAGGCCGTTGCAGGCGGGGATTCCCCAAGCAAGTGACCGACCGCGGATCCTGAGTAGCGCCTGGGCGCATGGTCATAGCCTCAACGACACGCCTCGCCGGTTCATCTGCCCTTGATGGCCCCCCTCCGACGGGTCCACAGGGTTGGCGCGGAACGGTTCTAGAAAGCGAGAGTGGAGAGCCTCGCGTTAAGAGGCGTGTGTCTGTCGAGCGGATTGGCGGCGGCCTGCAGGCGATTTGTTGTTGTTTTGCGTCTCGCAGGGAGTCGCAGCGTCTGTTTACGAGTACACGAACGCTCGTTCCTGCCCCCCCCCTCCCCTCCCCGCCGCCGGGGCTGTGTCCTGCAAGATAACCCCCAAGCTTGCGGAGGAGACCGGGTTCGTGCCCCAGTTCCCAGTTGGAGATGGCTGGTCCACCGTCAGCACGAGCAGATTCGCGGAGAGACKCTGTTTCCAAGTCGTCGTGTCCGGGACATTCGGACATGCTCACGTGGGCCCGCGCCCGCGACATGACATGGGCTGACGATTTGACCGACGCCACCGGCCTGCCTCGCCCGAGGCGGTCAAGCTTAACATGAAGCTTGTTGGGCTTATCAATTAGCGCACCGGGCGGGGGTGGCGGCAGGTGAGCAGAGCAGGAGCCACGCAGCGCCGGGAGCAGCGCAGGCAGCCATCGCGTCTAAAACACTATGGAAAATATCGTCGCCTCCTGAAACGCGACGAGGAGCGAGGTGTGACGTCTGGCGACTACCGAATCCAACATCGTACTTCGTACGCCTCACAAGATCGCGGCGGGTCGCCCCCCCCGCCTTGGCCAAGCTGTCCGCCGACGGGTATAGGCCGTGCGCCATCACGCCCTTTGGCGACATGCTGCGATAGCCTAGGGCGCTAGGTATCTGCGATGCCATCTAGCGCGGAACTGCCGAAGAAGCTTCGATTCGAGTCGCTCACAGTTGCACCTGGCCGCGTTCAGTGAGGGCTCGCAGAGTCCGCCAAAACTTTGCCAAACTCGTGGCGACGGCCACTGATCGGATCTCAGCATCGGACTCGCCCCTTCGATACATGCGCGATTAACGCAACACCGCGAAGAGCATGGCATCGTCGAAGTTCGGCATTTGCTTCATGTTCGTCAGTCTCAACGTTGGACGTATTCTGCCAACAGACCCAGCGGCGAGAGTAACAGTGGTGCTAATGGCAACAGTTCAGCGTCGAAGCGAAAGGCAGCGCTGCAATCGTCGGCGGGCCTACACGCATCACCTACCACGGGTGGTTTCGCATCAGCCCGCGCCCCGTGATGCTAGGCACTAATCACTGCCAGCGAGCTTATCTCTCCTCAGCAGCACACATGGAGGGCGTTGGCAATTCCAACCAGCCAGACTGATCCCACGCCAATGCTTGCTGTCGGGGCCGAGTCTCGGCAGTAGCAGCCAGACAGCGTTGGGCTCCCCAATTCGGCGCACTCGCCAGGGCAAGTTGACAGCCAAGCACTAGGCTTTTCGGGCCAGTCGTCCTGGCTAACGTGATCTGGGTCGAGTCAGTAACTCGCCATCGCCGATGTTTCAGGGCTGAGAATCATGCCGGCCGAGAATGTCCTTTTCCTTTCGAATCCCTAATACTGAGCCCGGGGCGGGACTTGGTGTCCATTTGCGGCGAGTTCCGCATCTTGCATTCCCCGCCAACAAGCTGCGGATTGCGTCCGGGCTGAGGCCGAGCGGTGGACCCAGCGAGACATTGATGCACCGGGTCCGGAAGTCCGAAACCTCACGGACCTACCCGAAGTACTCCGTACTCCGTTCGAATTACGGACTACTTCGTCTCGACTTCGATTGAACGGCGAATGCTGAGCACCTCGGGTCGGTCGCGCAAGGGCTTTGTCATCACGCAAGCTGCTTATCAGAATCGTCATCATTCGCAGGCCTTAGACAATGGCCAACTCCCATTGTCAATGCGCCACCGACGCCAGCTACTCAACGCGACGTCTGCTGAAATTGCATCTCGGGGAAAAAAAAAGATGTCGCATTTTGCAGCCGATTTTGGCCACTTGTGCTCGCATCACCATTGCCGGTCGTTCGCGCCATTATGTCGTCGTCCAAATCTGACAGTGGCGACAAGCAGCCCAGGATCATCCGCAATCTCTCCTTTACGTGAGCATCTCCCCCTTGCTGTAGAATTCGTCTGACCTAAACAGCGAGCTGTACCAGTCGGCGGTACACCTCCTCGGGCAGTACTTGGGCACAATCGTGACGTGCCGCTACGCGACCCCGGACCATGTCGCTGCGGAACCGGATGAGAGGCTGCACGAGTCGTTTGAGCGAGCAATCGCGGAGACTGTCCTGCAGCACCCAGCCCTCCAAGCGGGCCTCTTCAACGAGGACTCCAAGCAGCCGTCATGGATCGAGCTGGAGAGCATCGACTTTGCGAATCACGTTGTGTGGCAGACTGTGAGCGCTTCGGACGACCTCCAGGTTGCCCTGGGTGGCCTCTTGGAATCGCAGATTGACCGCAGATTTTCCCATCTCGAGACCCAGCCCGGGTGGAGGGTGGTGATTCTGCACCAGCACGGAAGTCGGGCCCTGGAAGTTGCCTTCATCTGGAACCACACCGCTGCAGACGGGATGAGCGGCAAGATATTTCACGAGACGCTGCTGCATCACCTCAACTCGGCCGACGGAGACACGCCGCCAAACCTGCACAACAGGGTTCTGCGTCTGGCAGACACGGCACAGCGGTTCCCACCCGCTCCAGAGGCGATTTGCAAGTATCCGATCGGCCTGTGCTTCATGGCGTCGGTGATATGGAAGGAATTCAAGCCGAGAATTATCGCCAACAAGGAGGGGACACGGGCAGCCTGGTCTCCAATCCGCCTGAAGCCGTACAAGACGCAACGCCAAACAGTCACCATCGACAACGCGACGCTGCAGAGGATCCTCTGTGCCTGCCGCGCAAACAACACCACGTTGACCGGCCTCCTCCACGGCATTGCGGTGCTCTCCTTTGCGTCGCAGCTCCGGCCTCACGAAGCCCCTGGGCTGGCGGGCGACACGGCGCTCAACATGCGCCCGGCCACTCCCTCGGCGCCTCCAAGATACCCGTGGTACGAACCGCACAAGACCATCGGCAACATCTTGTCCAGCATGGAGCATACCTTTGATCGACACCTGGTAGGTGCCATTCGACGCCGGCTCGCAAGCGCGCCTCTGGCGGACCCGGACCGAAAGGCAGCCCTGGCCCCGGCCGTGTGGTCGGTGGCCCAGGCGGCACGACGGGACATTCAAAGGTCGCTCGACCTAGGCACGAGGGACAGCATGGTAGGGCTGATGAAGTTTGTGCCGGACTGGCGGGCGCAGATGCGGGAGCACGCCTGGAAGCCGCGGCGCACGTCGTGGGTCGTCACCAACATCGGCGTCCTCGACGGAGACACGGACGGTGCCGGGGCGGGACGCTGGACCATCGAGCGGGCGCTGTTTTCGCTGAGCGCAGAGGCGTCTGGTGCCGCAATCCACCTCTGCCCAATATCCGTCAAGGGCAAGGACCTGTGCGTCGACTTTAGCTGGCAGGACACGGTCGTCGACGGGGCAGTGGCCGGGCGGCTGGTCAGCGACGTCGAGGCGTGGTTGGAGTATCTGGGTGCAAGCAATAGCTGCAGTGCCGGTGGGGTCAGTGATTCACCCGAACGCGCGTCCTGAATTGCTTTGTCGCTAGCGCTGCGTCTTGGACTCCCTGTCCTGGAACCTCGCAATTGAGTGGATTCCGTTGGGTGTCGGGCGGGCACTGCCCCCCTGCTTGCTGACTGCGGCTCAGCCCTACGCATTCGTCAGCTCCATGGCCGCTGACCGCAGACGCACCGGAGCGGCATGGCTCCTCTGCATCAGCCAGTGGGATCAGTCGGGGTCAGTCTCGCAACTGGTATTAGTCTAGACGCAAGAAGCTACCTAATGCAAGAAATATGAACCAAACTCATGGGTGGGACCGAAAATGGTACCCGCCACCTCTCTCCGGAGCATACGACAGCCTCGCTCCCGGCGCCATCATGGCCGCAACCTGCCTGCCGCTGGCCGATGCCGCCCGGTACCCGACGTCCTGCAGTGCCGGCCGCAGGAGCATCGCCATGGCCAGGTGGCTGTGGCCGCGCACCTGCACCCTGTTGGCGACCAGCACCGAGATGACGGCAAAGAACAGCTGCAGGCCCACGGTCAGCCCCAGGATGAGGTAGACGTACTTCCAGCGGTTGATCTCCAGCATGATGGCCTTGAGCGGCACCATGCCCGGGACGTCGATGTTGGAGTTGGACAGCGCCGTGACCCCTATCATGCCGATGGAGAAGCGCGCCATCATGATGGACATGAGCCCCGTGTCACCGCCCATGGGCAGGCCGTAGAAGGACTCGGCGGGGTAGCTCTGGAACTGGTACTGCTTGGTGCTGTTGCTCACGCCTGTCGTGGACGCGCCGTATCCCTGGAGGGCGATGGCCGGCGGGGCCATGCGCGTGATGTTGACGCCCAGCCGGTGCTCCTTGATGACGGCATTGACGACCGGACCGACGCTCACGTTGCACTGGTAGAACCACGGGTCCGTCGTCGACGCCTCGAACGCCCTCACCACGCTCCACGTGTCGCCCGACGGCTCCTCCGGGTCGTTCAAGAAAAGCGTCTGGTCGGGGCCGTTTTCAGCCGGGAGCGGGCCGACAACCGTCTTGTCGGCGTCGTCGATGGTGATGTTCTCCATGTTGCCGTCGCCGCCGCTGAGGACGCGCCAGCTCTCGCACTTTGCGCTCGTGGACACGTAGCGATTCGTCGCAGCGTTGCTCTCGTAAGACGCGTTTGACGTGGTCGACTCGAAGAATACAAATCGACAATCCGTGTCGCTGCAATACGCCAGGTTCGTGTCTTGGTTGTATAATGTGCCGGGCGCAGGGATCTGGTCTGCGGTGGCGAAGCCGTACGAGAGGGCAACGAGGCCGTAGCTGCCGGGCGTTAGCAAAGAAGCCGGTCCGCCCGTACSGGACAGCCAACTGACTTGTTCGCAGTATACCGCAGGGTGCTGAGGGCCTGGGACGACTTGGACGAGAGCACCTTGAACGTCTGAATGGTGGACAGGTCTGGTATGGAGACGATTCCCGGGCTCGTGACGGTAAACTTGTCGGCGGGGTTGATGTTGTAAGTCAAGCCCAGCGTGGCCAGGGCGATTTAAGATGCCTATGAAGCAATTGCATTGCACGCGCACGGTCAGTCAGCCTGGACGTGATGTGGGGGACATGGATGATGGCAGCGTGGGGGGGAGGCACTCACCACGTTGAGCAGCACCCAGACGAGGACAAACATCTGGACGGGCAGACGGCGCGACACGCAGCCGAGAGTCACCAGACGGCTGAGGTTTTCGCTCTGCAGGATGAGGTCCACCTGCAAATCGCATCATGAGCATCGCATCGCATCGAAACAGCGCAGCGCCGCACAACAATGGCGCATACCTCTCGCGGCGACGTCTCGCGCAGGCTCAACAGCCACCACCGCAGCTCGGTCACGTTGGCCTTGAGCGCGCTGGCAATGTTGAGGCCGAGGGCGAGGGACAGGCCGATGATGAGCGTGTTGAACTCCCTCCTCTTGGAGCTCGCCATGGCGTTGCGGCTGGAGTAGCTCCAGAGCACGCAGTAGATGGAGGCGGCGAGCGCCGCCGTCATGAGCCAGCGCACCAGGCTCGTGACACACAGCCTCCTCAGCTGCTTGCTGCGGTTGAACTGCTCGTACTTGTAGCGGCCTGGGCGGCTGGCCGGCCGGCGCTGAGACTTTTCCGCCATGTCGGCTTGCGTCCGTGACGCCGAGACGATCAGGCTCTCCTTTACATGAATGGTCACGGTCCATGGGAGGGCCGTGAGCACCGAGTGCAGCCGTCGTGGTCCTCGAAGGGGACGCCGCGTCTTTTCAACCCAACCGGCACACGGACCGTTTTGACTTTGGGCTGGCCCATCGGCGGCGCCGGTGCTCGACCCCTTTCGGCCCTCAGCAGCGCCTTGACTGGCTGCCGAGGCCGTGGTCGCTAGAGTCGCTGCCGATTGACGCCACCGACAAAGTCTTGCGTAGGTGCGCTGCGGGGGCGTTGAGGGCCAACAGCCCGCCGCCGCCGGAAGAGCTCGCCCTGCCGGGTTGGCGAGCGTCGAGCCAGCCGCTCATCTGGCTGCTTCGCACATCATCATCATCACGGCTTTTGTCCAGATGAAGATGCAAGTAATTCCCCTTGTGCCTCGCCGACGGGCCGTCTCGTGGATGGAGACTGCATGAGCAATTGACGCACGGTGCCTGCTTGAAGTTGGCTGTTGGCTGCCCCCACGTTGGTACGATTGGATGCCCCATAGGGCTGGCGGGCGCAGCCTGACCGCTGCCGGTTCCTTGCAGCATCATCAGCCGCGCGGATCCAGCGCACTKCCGAGTCGAGTCGAGTCGAGTCATGAGCCATGGCATGACGCTCATCAGACGCCGGACCCAAGGAGCTGTTTGCCTTCAGCAGCAAGATTTGCTTGACTTGCACGACGATCTATCCAAGTCGGGCCCCGAGTTGGTCGACTTTTTTCGGCAAAGCCCCAGCATGGGCCATGAGTTGAATAATGTTTGTGATAAACGCCAAACGTCACCACGAGACGGAGTCGGGAAGGCATCGTCCCCTGGCGACCCGTCTTGGTGCTGGCCTATGCAATCAAGCTGCCACTGCACGAGTATGCTCGACAGAGGGTCGTTGTGGGTTGAGCAGACAAGCCTGGGAGCGGATTGGCCAAGTGACGGTGCTCAAAGAGGCCTCCATACCTTCGCGCCTAGTAGCCACCCAGGCGTCTAGGCCGCCCAGATCGATATGGAACTGCCCGTAATCGGTGCGGCAGCATCTCCGGTGGAAGAGGGCATATTATCATCACCTGTCAATTCGCCGTAGTAGTTTCGATGGCCGGGAGCCAAGGCTTCCCATGTGCAAGGCGAGGCCAACTTGCATGCACGTTGTTTATATAGTTATTACTGCTCAACGTGGTGAGCGCGCGCTACGAGGTACGAAGTACAAGCTTCCATGCAGCCAACTGCCACCTGCTCTTTATCGAGTTATCACTGTACAGCCAACACACAGATGCAACAATCAATTCAATCACAATCGCCTGTGCAACCACATCGTCATTATCACCATCAACTGTATGACCGTTCGACGGCGCCAGAAGAGCCCACCTTTTGACAGGCACCTACGAGTAGGTACTGAAGGATGCCCACACCTGTAATTGAGCTTCGTGGGAACCCCTGCTAGCGCCTGTCGACCGTGGGGGTCAAACGCAGAGGTACCATCAGGGCCGGTAGATCTAGACTCCCCGCCACTCAAAAGGCACGACCACAACTCATGGGATGGTTGCATCGAGCACCATGAACTTGGCGGTTATAACCATATTTATTGGAACTAACGAGCGGCGCCACGACTGCAATCAGCGTGACTTGGGCACGAGCCCAAGACAGACATCACAAAATCACCATTCTGACCCTCCATCAAGTGCCGGTTGGAAGCTTGCATGTCAACCGGTCACCGTCTCCGTCGTTCATATCCCAGTTTGAGGCTTGAGGCTACCCCCTGCTCCATATAGCCTAGTTGGAAGCTTGTGGTCAACCGGGGCCGTCCATGCCAGTGCCAGCCATCAGTCGAATGCCAGGCAGGCTGCAGCACCGGCATTGCACGCTTATTTGTAGCAGTGGCCGTCGATGCAGTAGAGGGCGTCGTTCTGGCAGCAAGACTTTGAGCAGCACTTGAGCGTGTAGCAGCAGAAGCCGCCGATGGGGCAGTACCGCGGGAAGTCGGGCGGGCACACGGCATCGAGATCGACGCCGTCCCTAGGCGCGCGGATGCCCTTGGGCGCGTCGATGCCCTTATCGTTGGCCAGATGAAGCTCGGGGAGCAACTCGGCGATGGCGCCAAAGGCCGAGGCGAGGAGGAGGACGCTGATTCCAAACTTCATGTTGTCTGGGAGATGTCAGGCAACAGATCAGGGTTGGGTCAACAAGGAGATGAGGACTCACCGAGTTAGACGTTTCAGGTTTAAGTTACTGTGGTCTGTTTCTGTTGTTTGCTGTAGAGTCTGGTGAAGACTCCGACGCCGAATCTCGACGGGTTTATATATTCAGAACCCCAGCGCCAAGGATATCGGACTCGGACATTAGGCCGCGGGGTAGGAATCGACCGCCCGACGACTGTGAAGTTGCCGTAGCTTGCATGCCTAGAGGCACTACCGACATTCGAATGGTGGCCTATATACAGCTGACTCTGCATATACGATGCTACGCCCCCGCCGTCGGATGTCTCACGCGGGTCTTCGCTTACCCGACCGCCCCTCAGTTGACGGCACGCCGAGGACATGAATGGCTGATCTGGATGATCACGTTGGCCACGATTCAGCTCGCCGTGCTGACCGCGAAGCGTTGCAGCGGGAGGTGTTACGGATGGTTGCTGGGATATTAGCGGAGCGTCTCGCTCGGAAAGTTTTGCTCTTGGTATTGTCGCAGACAGGCGCCACTAAAACTTGGTGCGGGTGAAGGATCAGGTACAGATGAGTGGTTCCGGAACCAAATGGACAGGAGCAACAGTTATCTACTCGGCAGCATATAGGCATGGAATCCCGCCTCCCTCAACGCAGACCCTAGAGTTGACCAAGAGACGAGAGGGAGGTAGTTGTCTGTTTCTTAGCGTCAAGAGTCTGACGGCTCCCAATTTGCTCGGGTCGGTCCGTCGGCACCGGTACGCATGAACAAGCATCTCATTCGCTGGCGGGACGGCCAGCCCAATTGTCCGAGATCGGCTTGCATTGCGATTGGACCGAGACACACCAACGGCCGACAGTCATGTGCCGACACGCCTCGACTGCCAAGACTCGACTGCCAAGGCTCGAGACTCGACCGGAATTGGTCTATGTCGGACGGCGTTGGCTGCCGATCTTTCAGCTCGAGGCTGGTCTCGCATGTTGCTGGCCATCGAGAGGGGCGTTTCCACGCACATCTCGCGTCCCGTCGTATGTATTCGTACAGGGGCAGACACGACGCATGCCTGAGACAGCGGAAGTCGGCCCAACCGTGTGCGACAGACCGCTGCCTTCCACGCTTCCATGCTGCGCCAGGTGTTGCGGTGTCGTTCAACGGACTGGCCCAGCAGGTATGTACCCCGGACCCTGAAGCTCCGACGGATGGTGCCCCGCCCCGTTTCGGCTGACCGGGCGTGCCCCACCACCCAAATCCGACGTCAGTCCTCGAAATGCCGCGATCATCCGCTTCTTCACGCAGCCCCTTGCCTCAGCTCTGCTATCGGGCCATCCCTCCACTCGGACGCACCAACATGGCGCAACGCATCCGTGCCGTTGACTCTGACAAAGGTACCCCTCCCCCCCGGTCCGTCCGTCCGTCCAAGCCTCGTCTCTGCTTCTGCTGACGGCTCAGTCTGGACCACGCTCATCACCAACCTCGATTACCTCCCCGGGCTGCTCACGCTCGCGCACTCTCTGCGCCGCGTGCGGTCGGCATACCCCCTCGTCGCGCTTTACACGGACTCGTTCCCCACGTCGGGCCTCGCCGCTCTCGCTGCGCGCGGCATCCCTGCGCAGCACATCCCCTACCTACTGCCCGTGTCATCCAAAGACTACTCCGAAGACCCGCGCTTCTACGACTGCTGGAGCAAGCTGACGCCCTTTTCGCTGACCGAGTACGCCCGCGTGGTCCAGCTCGACTCGGACATGCTGGTGCTGCGCAACATGGACGAGCTCATGGCGCTGGAGTTGGACCCGCCGGCCGTGAGCGAGACGGGCGATGCACGCACCAGCAGACGGGTGTTTGCGGCGGGCCACGCGTGCGTCTGCAACCCGCTGGGGAAGCCGCACTACCCCAGGGACTGGATCCCGGGCAACTGCGCCTTTTCCTCGCAGCACGCCGAGCCCGACGCCGCGCAGACGGTGGGCGCTGACCCGACCGCGGGGCCCCTGGGCTTCATGAACGGCGGCCTGCAGGTGGTCAACCCGTCGGCGGGGCTGTACGCGCAGATCCTAGCCCACATGGAGGCGGACGCGGCCAACATGGACTTTGCGGACCAGTCGCTGCTGTCGGACCTGTACCGGGGGCGGTGGGTCGCGCTGCCCTACGTGTACAATGCGCTCAAGACAATGCGCTGGCCGGGCGTGCACGACGCCATCTGGCGCGACGGCGAGGTCAAGAACCTGCACCTGATTCTGAGCCCCAAGCCGTGGGACGAGGTGGACGAGCGGGGGGAGTGGATGGGGACCGACGAGACGCACCGTTGGTGGGTGGACGTGAACCGAGACCGGCGGGCGGCCGAGCGGGAGCAGGGCATCGTCGATGGGTTCTAGGTGTGTTAGTGTATGATGGGCGATGCGGATGATGCGGGCAGTACACGGGATACCACCGGTAAATCATCTAGATTTCTATTCGCGCAGACACGGCTCTCCATCACGTTCCATCGAAACATCCAACTCCAGGAAAGGTACAAGCTCCAGATAGTCACTATCTATCAACACCCAGCCAGTCCACGTGTAGCCGGTCCTCGCTCATGCATTTTAGTCTATGTTTAGCACAAAGTAAAGGATCGAGGTATCTTGCGCAAAATGTACGCTCAATGCTTATATTTCTGCCAATGGTTAGCCACCGAGATTTACGTCAGGCATGTCCGGCTTACCTCGCCGATTCGCCGCCGGTTGTGCGGATCAATCGTGTTGGTCGCCCCCATGAGCGTCTGCCCAATCGCCTTGGTGACGCCGACGGCCGGCCGAAAGATGATGGTTGGTGCCCGCTTCAGCACCGCGCGGGCGACGCCCCCAGCTGTCTGGCTCTCCATGAGCTCGCCCGGGACGGCAATGATGGCGTCCCTGGCCAGGTTCACGTCGCGTGTCAGGGAGCGGTATCCGCCGCGGATGCCCTGCAGCACGCCCGTCGGCTGGTCCGCGTAGAGCGAAATCTGCTTTCTGTCCTCGGCGTCGAGGTCGTCGTCGTCCCAGCCCTCGGCCTCCTGCTGCTGCTTGTCCGTGAGCATCTCCTCGGCGCCCTGGAGGGCGTACTGCGTGCCGACGGCGATCTTGGCGCCCAGCTTGACGAGCTCCGTGCCCGTGGTGCGCGCAAAGGCGGCGGCGCCCTTGGAGATGCTGCGGATGACGCGGCCGTCCTTTTGGTACTCGCGCAGCGGGATCTCAACCAGGTCGCGGAAGCCGCTGCCGATGTTGACGAGGGAGCGCACGGGGGCCAGGCCGGCCACGACGCCGGGCAGCTGGTTCTTGCGCACGTCGGGCATCCATATGTCGTTGAGCGTTTTGCCGAGACGGTCGAAGCCCGAGACGCCGTAGATGATGACGTGGCGCATGACCATGCGGGCCTCTTCCAGGACGATAAAGTTCATGAACTCGGTGGTGTGGCCCGACCGGAGCCCGGCGTAGTCGACCCGCTTGGGCTTAAAGTCGAGCTTGACAGGAATGTCGTTGACCTCGGCGCGCTGGAGGAACGGGACGTCGCTGGGCGACGAGTGCACGGGAACGTCCTCGTCCTTGAACTCGAAGAATCGGGTGATGAAGTCGAGCGCGTCCTGGTCGACGTGGAGCCGCAGCGGTAGCACCGTCGCGCGCATGACAATCTCGGACGCGGCGAGCTCCGGGAGGGGCTTGACATTGAGGAGCTCGAGGTGCACCATGCTGGTGCCCATCTCGCGCTCGCCCTGGTCCTGGTCGTAGGTAGCAAACTTTTTCCACGTCGACGTCGGTACGTGGTCGAAGATGTCCAACGACTGCACGCGGACATCGATGCTGCTCAGCGTCTCCCCCGCGGGCGGAAACACGACCACGTCCGCGTTGACGCCCTGCAGCTCAAAGGTGATTTTGTGGTGCCTGCTGCGGTTGAGCCTCAGGCGCCTCGACTTAGACTGGCGGTGGTGCCGCGCGGTGCGGTTCGTGGTGGCGTTCAGCGCCGTCGTTGCCACCGACTCCGTCTCCGTCGCGTTGTCGTTGAGCCCCTCGTTGATGGCGCGCGTTAGCTCCCGCGGGTCGCGGTTCGCGGGGACGCCAATGTAGATCGAGTTGAAGAGGAAATCGCCAATCGTCTCCTCGTCCTCCAGCTCCTCCTCGTAGACGTGCGGCCGCGACTGCCGCTCGATGGCCTTGGTCTCGACGTCCTCGACGGCCCTGGTGATGACCTCGCGCGTGTGAGCCCAGTCGTAGCCGTCAAAGAGGTTCCAGATGATGTGGACGTCGCGAACTGACACTGTCAGGGGGCTTGCCCTGACGAGGGCGTCTGGTGCCTGGTCGTAGGTGTTCTTGGCCGAGTTCCAGACCTTAGCCGCATGGTCCCTACCGCCGTCGTCGCGACTGTAAAAGTCTTCGTGGATGACCAGGTCGTCGCCGCTGTCTTCCACCTCGCTCTGGGACGGGTTGAAGCCGGTGAGCAGGACGCCTTCGGCCGTGTCCTGCATCGTGGTGCCGTGCCGCGTCGCGTCGAACATCTCCTCCCCGCCAGAGTGCTCCCCGTAGTACTGCGAGTCAACACGCAGCGAGTCGCCCCCGTAGTCCACGTCCGAGCCCCCGCTTCCCGCCATCTCCTGTGCTCCGGCAAAGTCCTGGTCAAAGTCGTACTCCCCTTCGGGCTTCCCAAACGCCTCGGCGGAGATGGATGCCAAGAGGTCCTGGACGGGGACGACCTTGGTCCTGTACTTGTTTTCCTTGCTCGGCGGCGTTGGGGGCTTTAGCGCGTTGGCCAGCGTGATGAGGGTCTGGGTGGAGTCCGCGCAGGTCTCCAGGACCAACAGGTCGTCGCGGAGCTCGACATCGACCTGCCTGCTGTCGCCGTCGCCGTCCGGGGTCGCATTCACCTTAACGGCGACGCTGGCAGATGAGATGTAGCAGATGTCGACGAAGCCCTTGGAGCACATGTCGACGACCTGGGGGGATACCGCCGACGACAAGCGGCGTCTCGAGCTCGCGGGTGGGTTGGCAGTCTCCGTCGCGGAGACGTCGTCGGTCAAGAGTATGGACGCCTTGTTGATGTTCATGGTGACTGTTGTTTTGCCGTCGTTGGGGAGGACTGTCTGCACATGGGCATCTGTGAACGCGACGACCATCTTGGACGTCAGGTTGAGTGGGTTCAACCCGACGAGACAGTCGCGCAGCCCGACGTCTAGGGTCATGGGTTTGCCCGCGGGCGTCGACGGCAGCTGGGGCTGTGCGAGGGTCGCGTGGGCCTGCTCGCCGAGGCTGGCGACAGACGCGGCGAGGCTTGCTTCGAAGTCCTGGGGTGTGGCGTCGGCAGCGAGCCCGAGGACGTCCATAATTGTCGGCACGCGGTACTCGACCCGGAGATCCTGGAGCTTCAGCTTGACCGTGGGCTCCATCTCGTCTCCAATCATCCTGGCCATGACGACGGGGCCGTTGCCCAGCGCATCAGGGGAGTCAAAGACGGGCGAGCTGACGAGGTCCTCTATCTTGTTGCGCCGGATTGAGACTCCGTGAACGGCGACGGCGACAAGGGACGGCACCGTGATGTGGCCAACCTCCAAGTCTCTGACCTCGCCGGCGACGTGTCCGACCTGTCCCCCAACGTCGACGGCCACGCTCAGCTTCTGCAGTTTGGCTAGCGTGAGGAGGCCGGGCCGGTCGTCCTCAGGCAGGTACTTGGCCACTGTGGATAGCTTGGCGACCTCCTCGCCCAAATTCGCGAGCGCCGGCGACAGCTGCGCCAGGTTCTTAACGCGGACGTTGACGGTGTCGACCGTGGCCCGCAGCACGGACCCCTTGCGTCTCTGTCGCAGGAGGGTGTCGACCATGATATCGTCACTGCCGTCGTCAAACTTGACCTTGGACGGCATGATGAGCTCGAGCAGCTTCTCGAGGTCCCGGTCCTTGGGCGCCATCAGGAACTCCAGCCGCACCCCGCCGACCTCGGTCGTGATGGCAGGATCTGCCAGCGAATTCCTCAAGTACGGCCCCGACACGCGGATCCGGCTGCATGCGACGCCGATACCCTCGTCGCGGCTGACGACCTTGATGGTGTTTGTCTCGGCCGCCACGCTGCAGTCTTTGCCAACTAGCTCGACCAGGGCGCCGCCGACTCGCACGTTGAGCTTGTTCTGGGCCGCGGCCGACCTGTCCTCGGGGTCTATGGGGGTCTCAAAGCGGACGCCTCTCGGCTTTTGCGCGGGGGGCGCGGTGGACTTGTTCGGCGATGGGCTGGACGTCATGGAGGCGCTCATGTTAAGAAAGCTGCTCAGTCCCCCAAACCAGCCAAACGTCTCGTCGAGTCGCTGCAGGTCGACCTGGACGACCAGCGGCAACGTTTCGACGTCCGTTCTCCTGGAGCCCGCCGACTGCAGCATCTTGATGCCAATGTCGTACCCGCTGGTTAGGAACGTGTCCCGCACGGACATGCTCATCGGCCTGCCGCTGTCAAAAGAGATGATGTCGCCGTTGGCGTAGCCGAAGCGAAACCGCTCAACGTCGATCCTCGTTAGGACGGCGTCTTGATTTGCTGGACTGCTTTTGCCCATGGTTGGCATATCAGTCGGGGACACGGATAGGGTCAGGTTTTGCAGGGTTGCATTCAGGAGAACCTCATGGTCAAACATGAATGCCGCCGGATCCAAGTAACGCTCGGGGGTATCTGCGACTCCGCCGAGCCTATTCAAAAAGTTGAGCGAAATATCCTGCGCCGTAACGCGAATCTCGGCTGTCTTCGATTCCTTTCGGGATTCGGCGGCAGGGTACCCGTCCTTGACCGCGGCGAGCAGCTTTTCAACGACCATGGCTAGTAGAAAGCCCAGCGACGCGTCAAAGTGGACGCTCAGGGGGGAAAGTACCACCTCCAACGTGCGATCATTGTTTGATGTCTTGACAGGGGGGCTCAACGGGGACGCTGACGAGCCGTGCAACGAAAACGCGCCAGGGGCCTGGGGGTAGATGGACGTGTCCAGAGACTGCGACAGCTGAGCAACGGACTCGGGAGACGCCGCCTGGACCTGGATGTGCGGATGATGGGATGGTATGTATATCGACACATTCTTGAGGTGCATGATTTCCTTGACTACACGCGTTGGCCCTTTGGGCGTTGCTACGTCGCCCTGGTGGTGCGCATCAGCCGTCTCCGCGGGATTCTCGTGCAAGGACGCTCTGCTGAACGCTGGAGAGGAGGTTCCGCTGTCGGGGGCCCTAGGGACTGGCTCTGGCAGCGCTGGATGAGAGTCGACGGCGGGGATGGGTTGAGTCTTGCAGCTCTCGGACTCGTCGTCCCAGGCCCCAGGCATGACTGATGGCGGGGGTTGTGGTGCTGTCGAGGCCGGTGGTTCGTTTTTCTGATGGTGCGAGGGCACAAGCGATGTACCGGCCGCAGTTCGAGGTCCTGCGTTAGAAAAGGCGCTCATATACATGCTCTCGGCTTCTTCATGCGTGTAAAGGTGCGACTCGGCGAGGTCTGCGGAGCTGCCATGCTCTAGCGAAGCGACGGTTGGTTCATCGCCAATACCCGATTGCTGTGCCTCGGCCAGCCGCAGCGACAGAAAAGACTCTTGCTGCTCTCGGGATGCGGTCGAATGCATAGATTGTGCAGCGTCCATTGTCGAATGAAACAGCGACTCCTCTGGCAGTGGGTTCTCAGGCAATGCGTTAAATTCTTGAAACACAGACGCTCGCGGCGTGGGAAGACTCTCGTCCTCGGGATCCTCTTCAAAGTCGTAGGGGATACCAAGGGCCTCCTCACTGTCTCCGAGTGCGCTGTCTCCAAGGACCTCACCGTCTCCAAGGGGATCCTCGGGGTCCAAGGCATCTGAGTCAGTCGCATCTGCCTCTGGGGCATCCTCCTTCGAAAGGTACTCGCGAAAGCTTTCCTGCAGCGAGGCCATGGGCTGCTCGTGGAAGCTGCCCTGCGACAACGAAGTGGTCTGCCGGGACGGTGGGTTCCGTGTCATGGCAGGCGACGAGGCGGCGGACGGCGAGGCCATCGAGGGCGATCGCGTCAATGCGGAAAAGACGTTGGCCTCGGAAATGAGATACGCGCGGACGTTGGCCAGTGAGACATGCCGTTTCCCTTCCTTGGGCACGATGGACACGGGCGACTCTGCATCGTCACTCTGCGCTTGGGCGGTGACCCCTTCGACCTCGATGCCCTCGAGAGCAACCTGGAACGACACCGGCTCGAGGGTGGACGCGCTAGTGTCGGCGGGGACGTCCATGTCCAGCTGAAACTTGACGGCCTTGATCTTGATCTGCATCCGGTCAACGATTCCCTGCAAAAAGTCTGCCAGAAACTCGGGCAGCGACAGGGCCTGTCCGGTGCCAAACGCGGGCTCGTCGTCGCTGCCGTCGTCGCTGACGGTGACAGAGGCGCCGAGGTCCTGTGTCTCCGCGACAAGTGCCTCTTCCAGCTGCTTTCGCTCTGATGAGGGTTGTGTTTCGAGAAATGACTGGGCCAGGTCGACGGTATTGGGCACCGCATCAGCGTCATGCGAGGCGGCGGTCGGCGTTTGGCCCGGCCTGTGCCGCTCAGCTCCGACCTTGAGCCTCACGTCCACGCCGTCGACCTCGATAATTATCGGGCTCGTGTAGAAATCCATCGGTATCGTGACGCGGAGCAGCAGGACCTTGGCCTTTTGCAGCCTAAACGCAGCGGGCAGTTTGAGCAGCTTTTCGAGCTTCTGGCGGGCTGTTAGTCCTCCGGAACGTGGCCAGCCTGGGAAGAGAAAGAAAACAAAAGGGGGGGGGTGCATACCTTGAGCTTGATTCCGACATCCCTGAATTCAAGAACCGTGTTCCTGCCGAGAGCAAAGTCGAGGTTCTCCATGTCGAGCGCCTCGGCGTCGAGGAGCTCCAGCCGCGAGAGGGCGTACCGCAGCAGCCGCTTGGGCATGCTGGAGCTCCGGAACGACAGAAACAAGGTCGCCATGGTGGTGGTGTTGAGGTTCGGCAATGGCGAATACACGGGCGCCAGGCCCTCACGAGCTGCAGGGCAGCGCTGCAGACGCGATATCAACAGACCCTCGGCCGGATGCGGGGACCGAGGTCATGATGGTTGGGGAAGGCGTCGGGTCATGGGCAGGGTGCGGCGGTGGGCGCGGGGTGAGCGCGGCGGTAGGGAGCGGTGATGATGGGCGACGAGCCACCGTCCTGTCGAGAAACAGAGGTGGGCAGCGAGAGGCAGAACAGATGAGCCCTGCCTGATGCCGCGATGATTGGGGATGTGGTGGAGGAGAGAGATGGATGGGCCAGGTTGGAGATGGCGTGGGGCAGTTGGGCAGTTGGAGGTCAGGGATCACGAGCTGCCATGTGGCCCGGGCGCCTGGCGCCTTGGGACCGGGGCCCCGCAGCGTGCTGGATCCACTGGGCACACAGCCCGTGACTGCCGTGGCCGCCGGGCGCAGCCCAGCGTCATTGCCCACCTGGCTGGCCAGCTGATCTATATTAACTGGCAGAGGGATGCGACCTGAGGTCGCACAAGACAATCACGCACACGACAATCACGCACACGATCCACGGATGGCATTGCGCCGTGCTGCTGCTCTCGTTCCAGACGTGTTCAGCTCGCTATGAAATATGTAGGTACAGCTCATCCCCGCAAGCCTCGKCGTCGTCGCGCCATCTTTCAGAAGCGCCATGCTCGCAGCTATCATTCAGGAGCGCCGATGCAGCCACGCGGCTGTTATCGCATCATGGCATCTCCCCAGTAGCAGCAATCTCAACACAGCATGCACTGCTCCGCCATGGCCCAGCGCCTCGCCGGCACTGCCAATCAGAGCCGCGTCCCTTGGCACGAGACCGAGCCGACATTGGCCTGCGCTTGCCGCGCGCTTGCTGCCCGCTTGCTGCAGGATCGTCGTTGCTGAGCTGCCTGCGAGGGCTGAGGTGACGCCTCACTGCTCTCGACGTTGCTACAAGACCATCTCTCTCCCCCGAACTTCCTCAGTCTGCTACTGTCTGTCCTATTTTACCGTACTCGTCTTTGTATCCTTATTCCCATAGAAGATAGCACCATGGACGCTTACTCGATATGCTACACTAGCCCCTCGCGCCGCAACTCATCAAGAATCTACCAAGACCTCAGATCGGTTCGCCTGTCAAGCCTCCCCGCGTTGGACTGCGGGCTCCTGCGCAAGATAGCGACCATGGACGCATCCGCTCAGGTATACAGCCTGTTCTACTGCCCAGTCCCCTGTCATGAAGCGTTTGTCTCGTGTTTACAAACTCCTCATTCCAGTCAAGGCATAGCCCTGCTTACGCTGAATGCAGCGCAAGAATGGCGACCCGGCCGCGATACCGCACGTGGGCATCATAGGCGCCGGGCTGTCTGGGCTAGGCTGCGCTGACATCCTGCTTCGGCATGGCTTCAAGGTCACGGTGGTTGAGGGTCGGGACCGCGTCGGGGGCCGCCTCCACCAGGAGAAGCTCCCCAACGGGCACTGGGTGGACATTGGGCCCAACTGGATCCACGGAACCGACGATAACCCGATTCTCGATCTCGCCAAGCAGACCAAGACGGCCGTGGGCAACTGGGATACGTGCTCCTACGTCTTTGACGAGTCTGGCAGCCTGTTCCCAGTGGACGAGGGCGAGAGGTTCGCCGACATGATGTGGGACATT
Source organism: Tolypocladium ophioglossoides CBS 100239 (assembly GCA_001189435.1). Classification (NCBI taxonomy): domain Eukaryota; kingdom Fungi; phylum Ascomycota; class Sordariomycetes; order Hypocreales; family Ophiocordycipitaceae; genus Tolypocladium; species Tolypocladium ophioglossoides. The sequence continues at coordinate 86,510 of LFRF01000026.1, forward strand.
ATCCAAGACGCGTTCAAGCACTCCAATAAGGCGAGCGTGAGCATCCCCAATAGCAAAAGCCTTGCCGATTTCTTCCAAGAGAAAGTCGTCGAGAAGATCCCCGAGAGCGAACCAGAGTTTGAGAGAAAGCGGCAAGTTGTGCTGCAAATGTCGGACATGTGGGGTGCCTTTGTCGGCAGCCCGGTGCAGCGGCAGAGCCTCAAGTACTTTTGGCTCGAGGAGTGCCTCGAAGGAGGTACCGTGCTTACCCGCTCTGCGGTTCGATGCTGACTGTAGCAGAGAACCTGTTTTGTGCGGGCACGTACAGGCAAATTCTTGACGCCATTGCCAGGCCGGTGCTCGCTGAAGCGGACATCAGGTTCAACGCCAAGGCGCGGAGGCTACTACGTCGCCGAGAAACTGGGGACAAGGTCCGGATCGAGCTCGAAGGCGGCCAGGTCTTGTCGTTTGACGAGGTTGTCGTGACTTGCCCCCTCGGCTGGCTGAAGCAGAACCTCGCTGCGTTCGAGCCCCCTCTGCCGGGACGGCTGACGCAGGCCATACAGTCCATTGGCTATGGCTGTCTCGAAAAGGTATGTGCAGCTGCAAACCTCGTTTCTACTCGTCTGACCTCTTAGGTGCACATTAGCTTCCCCAGAGCCTTTTGGCTGTCCGAGGCAAGCGACCGCAAGGTCAAGGGATTCGCCCAGTGGCTATCGCCCAACTACGCCCCCGACTCGAACCCCGACAGGTGGAACCAAGAGGTCGTCGAGCTGGCCAGCCTCACGCCTGAGACATCTCACCCCACGCTCCTCTTTTACATCTTCGGCGAGCAGTCTCGGCATCTGACGGCCAGGGTGGCCGAACTCGACGACCAGGACAAAAGGGACCAGTTCCTTTTTGACTTTTTCAGGCCGTACTACTCGCGGCTGCCGCAATACTCCGAGGCCTCGGACGACTGCCGCCCCACGGGCTGCCTGGCCACGGCCTGGCTCCGCGACGAGCTCGCCGGGTTCGGCTCCTACAGCAACTTCCAGGTGGGACTGGAGGACGGCGACGCGGACATCAAGACGATGAGAGAGGGGCTCCCAGACGAGGGGCTGTGGTTTGCGGGCGAGCACACGGCGCCATTTGTGGCCCTCGGGACGGCGACCGGGGCGTATTGGAGCGGCGAGTCGGTCGGCCGAAGGATAGCGGAGGTGTACGGCAGCGAGCCGAGCCACTAAAATTGACATTGGAAGGCTGATTAGCATTATTTGATAGATTCCGCAGCACCTGGGCAATTCTGAACGGAAATTCCGAACGAAGCAAGGAGCGAAACGTATCCCAGAGCGCACCACTTTGATACTGACGCTGAGGCCCTGGGACTTCTAAAACAGCCTCAACCCGGAGCTAATAGTTATTCTAGCCCGTTGACGCCACTGCCAATGTTGCTTTCGGCAGTGCCAGGCATGCCGATCCGGGAAACGTCAGCCGAGTGAGCACCAGCAGTGGACGCCAGCAGGATCACATCGAGGCGCTCAGGGGCATACAGACAGCCTGTTTCAAGCCGCCAACTACTATCCCCAGCGATGTGCGCCTTGCGCTCTCAGACAAGCGTAATTCGGACCGAATGTCGCTGGAGATGCCCATTCCCATTGGCCCGCGAGAGAGATGAGCCTATGGTTCGGTTTTTCATTCTCAGAATCTCGCTGTGGCTGATGATGGGCAGTTCCGGCCTGTGGAAACTGCCAAGATGATCTGCTCGCAGGGCGGACGTCAAGGTCGCCAGATATATATAAGCTTCGTGTCTCCCGGCCTTGATGGTGACTTGCCATCTGTCCATGGACCTCCATCAGCCCGGGGGCCCAGTTTGCCGACCAGCAATACACTAGCCATGTAAGTCCCAACACCGAGTCTGAGATCACCAAGCTCTAACCGTCCAGGTTGCCGACCGGCCGGGCTTCTACAGCCACGACAACTACGAGCGTGCCGCCGAGTTCATCAAGTGCATGGCTGAGCAGATCCACACCGACGACAGGTACAGCACCGTCGGCATGCTCGAGGCCACCAACGAGCCCGTCCACGCTGGCGACTACCACTCCGAGGCAGCCGACATGAGCCAGACGTTTTACCCCTGTCGTGGAACCGCATCAGGGACACCGAGAGCCGGCTGGGCGTCGCCGACGCTGACCGCTTGCGGCGACCGTCGCGGGTACGGCGTCATCGTCGGCGAGTAGTCCATCGGTGGCCGACGACGTCGAGGCCAACGACATCCGCGACCGCCTGTACCAGGCCGACTGGTACCGCCGCTTCGTGGGCACGCGGGTGCAGGCTTTAAGAGGTCGGCCGGATGGATCTTTTGGACGTGGAGGTGCGACTGGATCGGCGGCATGGACAAGTGGCACTGGTGCTACAAGTCGGAAGCACCGCACAATGAAGAAACGAATATGCATCGGCCTGTGGTTACGTTCAGGTCTGGCAACGTGAACTTGAACCCCCCCGCCGCTTCGAAAAGAATCGTACTGGTACGTCTTGAGCGTCAACTTGGTTACAATTGCAACCCGGTTGGCTCGTCACACGGCGGCATGGACTTGCGTATTGGGCTGACAGGTAAACGACGGGGTGAGGATTGGGAACATGGAGTCGACGAATCAATGGATACGGATACGCCGAGTCCAGCGCCAACACTTGCTACGGCGACATCTAGACGGCGGCCTGACCATCTTTCGCGACATGGCCCTCGAGGCGTCCTTTGTTGTCTTTGACGCTGGCAACACACACCTGGTGGCCCAGGACGTCTCATCAGCAGGCTCCGATCCAACGGCTTGAAGCCGATAGCCTATCAATTGAACTGCGAAATAAATAGCAAATGGCACGAATGTGAACACATGTGTCATCCTCGGTTTCTTACTGTGATGCAAAATATAAGCATAGGGCATAGGGACAAGTCAACCAGCCAGCTCTACGGTCGCAACAACCTAGTTCAAAAGTCCATGGGATACTGCCCGGGGGGGACGCCGAAATACCCGACATCCGGAATGGGTAGCAGCGTCGCATTCTGGTTGTACGACTTGAAGTCGAAGCCGGCGGTGGACACGGTGTTCCCCCACCACTGGATGGTGACATGGGCGCCGAAGCTGAGCGCCAGGGTCTGGATGATGGCGGAGATGGCCACGCCGACGTCGAAGCCAGCCTCGAGGATGTAGTTGTACTTCTCCCACCAGGCGTTGTAGCGGCGCTTGATCCAGTACATGAAGATGAAGGATATGTAGATGCCGTTGGTCGCGTAGGACAGGTTGTTGCCGCCGGTCCAGTTGAGGGCGCCGGCCCAGGTGACGGCCGGGTCCATGACGTTGAGCATGCCCAGGGGATGGAAGAGGTAACGGTTCCAAGTGGCGAACCGGGCCTCGGACCAGCGGCTGCGGGCCGTCTCGCGGACGGACGGGCCGTAGCGCTGGATGAGGCCCCAGGAGATGCCAATGACGGTGCCCATGAGGAAGCACCACGGCAGGATGGGGTAAAGCTTGAACATGTTCTTGACGCCAAAGGCGCCGTACTCGACGGCGCTGGCGAAGACGAGCACCGCGTCGGTGCAGACGAAGTGGTTCGCGTTGTTCCACTTGCACAGAGTCCCGTTGTCGAAGTTGTCGACCATCCAGTTCAACATGCCGATGAAGATGAAGGTGTTGAGGAGCGCCGCGAGCATCTGGCCGCGGAAGATGGCCCGAGGCGGCAGCTTGGCGTAGTGCGCAATCTTCTGATCCGAGATGTACGTGTCGGCCTGGCTGTTGAAGTTGGACCCGAAGGCCGTCACGATGATCTGCGCCTCGGCATTGCCCGCGAACCAGACGCCGGCGAGCAGCTGGAAGAGCACGTTGAAGCCCATGGAGATGTTGGCTCCGGCATAGAGGATGGCGGACGGGATGAGGAAGACGGCGCTCAGGGCGATGACGGTCAGCTCGATCCACCACGGCGTCTCGGTGGGCCAGGCTTTCAGGGCGGCAATGCCGAAGGCCATGGAGACGATCAGGATGGCGAAGAACCACCAGTCGGGCACTTCCTTGTACTCCTTCATCATGCGCGAGTGGGCATCCACATTGCCTTCCCAGATGGAGGTGCGGTAGCGGATCGACCTCCACATCTCCTTGCCCGACTTCTTGAGCGAGTCCCAGAACTTGATGGACACGTAGAAGAGAGTCAGGGGGTACCACGCAAACCAGGCGCCCTGGCCAAAGACGTTGGCGCCAGAGAAGTACGGCGGCCCGTACTCCTTGTACGCGTCGAGGTCGATGCCGCCATGGCCGTTGGAAACGACGGTGACGTTGTAGATGCCGCCCTTGTTGTTGAAGGCCTCGTTGCTGTTGATGGGGGTGTAGGCAGACCAGTAGTAGTTGCCCCAGTACATGCCGATGATGATGAGCCCGGAGAGCACACGCGCGCCGTATTGCTGGATGGCGCTCCACCACGGCGTGACGAGATAGCCCGAACCGGCGACGTTCCAGTCAAAGGTGGCCAACGGGTTGTATCCCATGCCGCCGTAGAAGCCCGTGACCATGCCCAGGGCGAAGTTCTCGGGCGCGATCCACGTCATCCAGTTGAAGGCGTGGAGGGCCGTGAACAGGGTGTTGGGGATCCAGAAGTACAGGAACATGGCGCCAAAGGCAAGCATGAAGAAGCGGTACCGCGTCATCCTCCAGCCGTTGACGACCTCGCCCTTGGGCTCGGGCCTGACCAGCGCGCGGTTAAGGGCGAGGATGGGGAGGACCTTGGGCCAGATGGCCGTGACGGGGAAGACGACGAAGCGTCGCAGCAGGCCGGCGAAGCCGAAGCCGAAGAACTGCACGGCCAGGGCCAGGACGATTTCGTAGCCAAAGGACACCCATTTCTGGTCGAGATACTGCGGCAGCTTCTGCACGAGATACATGTAGTAGGTGCCGCCGGCGCTGTTGGCGACGGTGAAGAGGATGGTGGCAAACATCTGCTCCTTGTACGACCACGGGCCGGGGTTGAGCGAGTGGCGCGTCCCGCGGATGGTGACGCCCCAGTCAGGCAGGACCTTGGCGAGGAACAGGCCGCAGGGGGCCACGAGCAGCTGCATGACGTTGGAGCCGAGCGAGATGGCGGGCTGGCGCGGGCTGAAGAAGGTGTTGATGGCGGTGGCGCCGGCCATGAAGACGATGCCGAGGACGTAGGCCCGGAGCGTCTCGACGGGGATGCTCGGGTCGTCATAGGGGTCGGTGACGGAGCGGACCTCGGGGTAGGGCGAGTGGTACTTGATCATGGCGGCTTCGATCCTGACCTGGAACCCCCAGTCGGCAGCGTCTATGTCGGCGAGCTTGGCGCCCTGGACGAGGCGCCGAATCCGAGCCATGGTCTGGTGGGGGAAGTTGGGGTCGTCCTACGGCACGTACGCACGCGAGTTAGCACCAAGCGGCTCTCCTCGGCGGCAGCATGGGGGGGGGCATSGGCATGGGCATGGACAGGGACAGGGCGCACCTTGTGGAGCGCGATGGCTTCGACCAAGATGTCGACGGCTTCTTCGTCGTCCATGACGACGATGCGCTCCAGAATAGCCGTCACGTCGTCCCGAGGAGCGACGTTGTCGTCCTCGGCCACGCCGGCGTAGTGCTCGGCGACTTTGCTCCGCATCTCGGGCGTCATGGTCTGCCCCTGTCGAACGGCGTCGACGATGGCGTCGACGTCCCGGGCCGCCTCAATGCGGTCGGCCTCACGCTTCTCCCGGGCGGCATTCTTCTCATCGCCGGCGGCGGCGTCCGCGTCGTCCGTCCCCGGACGGGCCACCCGCCGGATGTCAGACTCGCTGGTCCGGCCCATGCTGCTGCTGCTCGTGATAACCTAAAACTCGACAAGTAGATTCCGCCCCTGGCAAGAACGGGTGGGTGGAACGGTCGAGGGAGAAGAGCGGCTTGGTCGGGGCCATGCTGAGGTCTTATAAGTAAACCCGGGGTCCCGTCCGGTCTGCTCCCCCGCAACTCGCCTCGCCTCGCCTCGCCATGCCTCGCCATCATTGCGTTTTCTGCCCACGACATTGAGCCTAATTGTGACCTTGTGCCAAACGTCCATCGTGCATATTGCGGGGTAGAGTACGAAGTGATACGAAGTACGAAGGTTGGGCCCATGAGAAGATGAGAAAGCGAATGTCACGCATAGCGAGGTCCGCTTTGGCCCCTTGGGCGTGCAACCAACAACCAACAACCAACGCAGCCCTTATTATCAAGCCTGACACAGTGGCTGCCCGGATACATACGAGTATGTACGTAGGGATAGTTTGCTACATTGATTACAGCCGAGAATATGTGTGGATGGAGGCGCTGCGGGGATGAGGGCCACATAAACAGGTCGCTGCGATCCCGTCTGAAGCTCAGGGCCCAACGCAATGCGCACCTGTCGATGCCACCGTCGTGCTTTCTCGACAGGGTCCGTTGCCGTGCGAGCCCGAAGCCGGCTACTGTCAGTTGCAGTGAGCTCGAGTCGAGGCGAGCGCTACTCCGTGCGAGGAGCGAACCCGGAAACGGTGTGCAATATCAAAGACTGAACGATCCTGGTCCTAGCACGTCCAACCTGCATATTGCGGGGTCCTAGCTTCGAGTTGGACAGAGGATCGGCGGAGTTATCGACACTTCCCCGCSTCACGTCCGCGCTCGGCGTATCCTCGTGCGAGGCCAACCGTGGGGGGGCACGAGGATGTGGCCCTGTTGGGCTAAGCGGGTGCTACAAGCGGCACTGTATAGCCGCTGCCCCCACGCCGGCGTCCAACAACGTCTCCCAAGACCAGACCATCGGCCCGAGCAAGCCAACAGCCCGCCCTTCAACGATAGAAGGGCGGGTGCCGTATTGGCCGGGCCACTGGCGTCCATGCTGCATACGACGTAGTACAATGCGGCCATCGTCCTATCCCCCGCCGCCCTGATGGACACGTGGGGTGGCCGTCTACTTCTGGCAACTTGCCCACCTCACGAATCGACGAGACGCATCCTCTGGGCCAACAATGACGGCCCTCCGGTAAACTTGTTCTCGAGGCGGCGCCGTCTCGGGCCTGGCAGAGGCGTGGGACCGAAGCTGCCTCCTTGCATGTCGGGGCTGAGGACGTGCCCAAAGACGGCGGATGTCACTTGCAGTCAAGCTCGAGCCAGGCCCGTACATAACCTGGGAGGAGCAAAAGGCACAAACAAGGCTGGACGGGTGGCTCCGCGTATTCAATCAATCAGCCTCTCGGCCTGGCTTCAAGCAGCCCCTATTCGGTCCCCCGTCACCGGATCCAAGGACGCGCAGCGCATGTCATGGATGCTCAACATCAGACACGGCTGCCCAGTCCGCTTACACGTCCGCCCAGCCCGCTTACACGCCCGCCCAGCCCGCTTACACGCCCGCAGTGCTATGCAGTCGGTTCCCGACAACCCCAACTCCGAGCAGCAGAAATCGGAAGACGGCATCACGCCTCGGAAGCCAACGCCGGCGCCTCCAGCTCCCTGCCCCTGGCGACCTCGACCCCCTCTTGCGCCGCCCCCTCGAGCCGCGCTCGCCGCGCCTTGACGTCGCCGCCCAGCACCTCGTCCCGCGTGACGCCCAGCCGCTCCTCGTCGAGGCCCATGCTCCGCAGGAAGCGCACCGTCGCCGTCCACTCCTGCGCGCGGCGCGGCTCGCCCCAGCCCAGCTCCTCGGCCATGACGTCGATGACGCGCGGCAGCGCCTGCAGCGCCGCGTCCACATCGAGGAAGGCCAGGCGAATGCGGCGCGAGATGACGTCCGCGGCCGTGCAGGCCGCCTCGGCGCGGACCCCGTGCCGGACCTCGGCCTCGACGAAGGGGAACGAGGGCGCCAGGCGGGCCGTCGCCGAGGGAGGGGGAGAGGACCCGGCGGGGGCGTTACCGAGGACGGACCACGCGCGGTCGCCGTAGTTGGTGGCCAGGTGGTGCGCGATGTCGGCGTCGATGCCGTACGCCTCGACGAGCTGCGCCGGCAGCGCCGTCGAGTATCCGTGGGAGCCGAGCACCTTGGTGATGCGGGTCCGGCACGCGCCCGTGGTGGTGAAGCCCGGCCGGCCGCCGCCGCTTATGTCGGGGAGGGCCGTCGGCGTCGGCGTCAGGCCAAACGCCTTGACGGCCTCGTCGACGGCGTCCTCAGCCATCTGGCGATAGGTGGTCCACTTGCCGCCGGCGCAGGTGAGCAGGCCGGACGCGGAGACGGTGACGAGGTGGCTGCGGACGAGCGACTCGGTGTTGCCGGCCTTGGGGTCCTTGACCAGCGGGCGGATGCCTGTCGGTGTCAGTCGCGGCTCGCCATGGGCGCCGCCGAGGAACAGGAACGCCAGGGGCACTCACCAGACCAGGTCGCGAGGACGTCGTCGCGGGTCAGCACCGACTCGGGCGCCAGCAGCTTGCTGACCTCCTTGAGGATAAAGTCGACGTCGTCCTGCCGCGCCACGGGCTCCCGCTCCACCGCGCAGGCGTTGTCCGTCGTGCCCGCGACCGTCATGCGCTGCCACGGCAGCACGAAGATGACGCGCCCGTCCGACGTGGCCGCGTCCAGCATCCCCATGCCCTGGGGGCACAGCTTGCCCGGCAGCATGACGTGGGCGCCCGACGCCGGCGCCACGATGGACCTGCGCGCCGGGTCATCCATGCGCTCGACGGCGTCGGTGAAGGGCCCCGTGGCGTTGACGACGCCCCTCGCGCGGACGACAAACTCCTGCGCGCCCGCCTCGTCGCCGTCCGGGCCGGCCATCAGGTCGCGCACCCTGGCGCCGCAGATGCGGCCGTCGTCGTCCTTCTCCAGCCCCGTCACCTCGACGTGGTTGACGACGGTCGCGCCGTACAGCGAGGCCGTCAGCGCCAGCGACACGTTCATGCGCGAGTCGTTGTGCTGCCCGTCGTAGTACACCAGCGCGCCGACCAGGTTGTCCCTGCGCAGCAGCGGGAAGGCCTCGAGCGCCCGCGCCCTGCTCATCAGGTACGAGCTCTCGAGGCCCTGCGCGCCCGCGAGCAGGTCGTACGTCTTGCACCCGGCCCACAGGTACGGCGCCTGCCACCAGTGCTGCAGCGGCAGCAGGATGGGCAGCGACGAGGACAGGTGCGGCGCCGTGTCGAGGAAGCCCTTGCGCTCGCGCAGCGCCTCGATGACGAGCTCGAGCTGCGCGTAGTCGAGGTTCCACACGGCCTTTTCGAGGGACCGCACGCCGCCGTGCACGAGCTTGGTGCTCTTGGAGCTGGTGCCCGCCGAGAAGTCGTCGCGCTCCACGAGGGCCACCCTGAGCCCGCGCGTGGCGGCGTCGAGCGCGATGCCCGCGCCCGTCGCGCCGCCGCCGACAATCAGAAGGTCGTACTCGGCATGGCGGCTGCCGTGGCCCCGCAGGTCGGCCAGCTGCTCGGCGCGGCCCCGGACGTTGGCAAACGAGGGTGGGACGACGCGGCCGGCGCCGTCGCGCTTGAGCTCCACGAGGGGCTTGTCACGGGAGCGGCTCTTGTTGGCACGGCCGTAGACGACGGTGCCTCCCGCGGCGACGGCGGTGGCCGCGGCGAGGGGGCGCCAGGCGCGGGAGAAGCGTGGCGGCATGTCAGTATGTGGTGTTTCGAGCCTTGGATGCTTGGCTTCGATGCGGCGACACCAAACGCGTCCGCTCTGCTCTCGTGCTGCAGCTTCGCCTTTGAAGGAACGAAATGTTGAAAAGGAAAGAAATCCACGATACCAGCGCCGAGTCACAAGGAAGCAGGGGAGAGGTGGAAATACCCGTGCCGTCGACGCAACTTTATTTGTGCGCCCCCGACGGCCTGTGAATCGGGGCGACGACGGAGCTCCCGCCGGGGCAACCACCAGCCGCAGCCGTCCTTTAGTTTGCCCACGTGTTGCCGCTGCCGCCAGATGCCGTTGTCTCATCCACGGAAGGGTGACATCATGGGCGGGAAGTGGGGTGCGCGACGATGCCTCAACATTCCACCAGCTCGCTCGGCTTGATGACTCTCTTTCCGTGTCGCCGGGCTCAGCCCGAGAAGCAAGACGTCCTCGTTCGTCCGCTTGTCGCTGACCTCTTTTGCTTCCCCCCCGCCTCCCCGAGTCTCATGATTTCAACACCGCGTGGGCCTCGGCAAGCACGAGCTCCCCGCGAGAGAGGCGCGCATCGCCAGACCTGTCATCCAGGGAGCCGCACGTCAGGCGGACCCGGCTCATGCACCTCGGCGTTCCCGCCCCGAGCCCGCCATGCGTCTCGGGCTTGGTGCCCCGCCCGTGCGCCACTCCTGAGCTGAGCTGCCTCGTCCTCTATCCCGCCACCTGAGCGGCGTGGCTGCGCAAGGACGGCGGGAGTCGGGTCCACCACTTCGGGTCGCTGTCGGTATGCCGACCCGAGCCCGAGTCCGCGCACGCCCCTGGAGTAGGTTGTTCTGCGCGGATGCCTCCGGCGCTACTGCACGATCTTCCCAAGGTTTCGCCTGGGCGGCCACGTGCCGTGCAGAAAACGCACACCAAATGTCGTTGGACTCGGGCAGGAATTGAAGTGCGCGCAACGGGCGTCCGGGGGGGCGTCCGGGGACGCCCGAAGCGAGTCGTGGCACGTGATCAGGGTCAGTCCTGCTCAGCTCGCACGTCTCGAAAAGGCGAGCCGTGTTCGAAACAAACTTTTCTCGTATTACTCCGAACCTGTTCGTCGAGTTGCTGGACGGAATCGTGGAGCGGCTCATGGCAGCCGACCGTCTCCACCCAGCCCTCATCACAAGGTACCGCAGAGTCCACGGTGCACACCTCGTTCGGCTTCGTAGTTACGGATGCGAACTGCTCCGACAAGTCGTACGACGGCCACGACTTGCAGCGTCGCTGAGCTGTTCCGAGTCCCCGGGTTCTGCTTCCCCTCAAAGGTGAGTCAAAGGGTGAGCGGAGCGCACCGAGCCCGGTCAGGACCTCCTATCCACCCATGCACGTCGGCGAAGAGCCCAAGGCGCAATCGGTGATACGTACAATCAAGAGCATGAAACATGACACGGTGAGTGGAACGTAGAATGATGGAATGCGTGTCATGTATCCGTCTGCCTACATGATTACACTAAACCGTACTCGAGACAACAAAATACATATCGCTCGCTGGTTCCCAGCCATGAATCCAAATCACAGCTGGCAAAACGCCCGACACATCTTCACTGCTGCTTTTGCCTTGTTGATGTACTCTTTGGTCTCACTTCATGCGTCGTCTCACTCGTCGCCTTCCGTCTTCCACCCCCCCCCCCC
>LFRF01000026.1:97750-129220 GCA_001189435.1 Tolypocladium ophioglossoides CBS 100239
TTGGAACCGAGCGCCTTGTTGTGTGTATTGGACCACACGCTGCGCCGGGGCTGGAACAGGCGGTTGAAGCCGAGCCAGGGCTTGTTGACGGGGCTCTCGCCCGTGTAGATGAAGAGGTCATACAGCCCGCCACCGGTGAGGGTGCCGAAGAACGGGGCAACCATGGGGATCTGTGCCAGTCAGCAAATGCATCCCGCACTGGGCATCCCATACTGGGCATCCTGGCCCGGGCTCGTCACTCACCCAAAAGTAATAGCCGCCAAAGGAAAACACCTCGGGGCCGTAGCCAATCATGTACGTCACCAGGCGAGGGCCGAAGTCACGCGCCAGGTTGATTGCATAGCCCGTCTCCCAGCCAAAGCACGCGCCGATGCCGAAGATGAGGAAGAAGAGGCATAGGGGCATCAGCGGGCCGGCGCCGATGTTGTCCGGGTCGGCGAGTGCGAAGATGACAAACTGCAGGATGGTGCTAGCAACATACTCGGAGAAGAACATGCCGGTGCGGGTCATGAACGGGGCAGGATACGTGCAGAAGACGCCGGCGGTGGCGTTGGGGCCGGTGACGGTGCGGATGCCGGAGCCGCCCTCGAAGTTGTCAATGGCGGAGCGGTAGTTGCCGTAGATGATGGCGGCCCCGGTCATGGCGCCGAGGAGCTGGGCGAGGGCGTACACGGGGAGCTTGCGCCAGGGGTGGCCTCGGTAGACGCAGTTGGCGAGGGTCACGGCCGGGTTGATGTGCCCGCCCGACTTGCCCCCGACGTAGACGCCGAACATGACGCCGATGCTGGTGAGCCGGTTAGATGGTTTCTCGAGCATCATGGACGCGGCATCGGCGACGGTGCGGCGACTTACCCCCAGCCCCAGGAGATGCTCTGGTAGTTGCCCTTGACGCCCTTGCTGAGCACGACCTCGGCCACGACGCCGTCGCCAAAGAGGATGAGGACCATGGTCCCGAGAAACTCGGAAAAGGCATCCTGCCAGATGGAGCGGATCTTGGGCCAGCGCGGCTGCTGCTCGGCCGGTGCAATGTCACCGTTGGCGGCCTCGTCATGCATCACGGAGCCTGCCATCTCGACCCTGCAGACGGGCACGGACTTGCCGATGGACGATTCAGATATCGAGTCCTGGGAGGGGGGAAGGATGGACATGAGTGCGAGAGGGAGGCAGCGAGGGAAGAGTTTCAGCGGGACGACGGAGAGGTATGATGAAGAGACCAACCAAGCGTCTCTCGAAGCTGCCGGCACCGGGGAAGATGGCGACTATAAGTGTCCCCACGGGGAGGGCACGGATGGGATAGCGGCTCGCGAGACCGTTGGCAACCGGGCGGCCGGGTCGCCTGGGGGGGAAGGCGGGGTCTGAAGGGAGGAGTCGCGATGAGCTGACGAGGGGGCCTAGCGGTGCGGCGAAGTGAGGGGCTGGGCGTGTGAGTGGTGATGGCAATACCGAGTGCTCCGTACGAAGTACGATGGGATGAAAAAGAAAAAACGGCCCAAGCTCGCCATCGAAGGCCCCCGGAAAAGTAACAGCGAGCAGGTACCTACTTCGTGCTCCTCGGACTCCGGAAACCGCCAGCAGACAATCAAGCCCTTTCTTTGCCTTGTGCAGAGCTCAGAGGCTCCTCTGGCTCGCGCCGCCGCGGGAGTGGCCCCAAATGCAGCCAACGTCGCAGTCCTGACTGCAGCCACCAAAGAAGACGGCGGCCCCGATGCAGCTTTTCTCCAGCCCCTGCCCTTGCCGCGTCGCCTCGCCTCGGCCGAACAGCAATGAATCACGAGCAGGTTGTGCAGCGAGGAGGCGCCCGCTGTACGTACGAGGACGTATTGGAAAACTGGGGGCGAAGACGCAGTCCAATGGACGCCACCGGCGCGCCATGGCGCCCTCTGGCGATTCGCGGGGTGAGGCCAACGGCGAGGGACATGACGGGGTGGATCGTGAGGGGGCGTGCTGGTGGCCGGTGGCTTGGTGTGGCCGCGGACGATGCAGCTTCGGTGCGCGCACCGAACCGCCGTGGTAGAGGATGCCCCTGTTGGTCCACGTTGGTCCATGTCGGTCCATGTCGTCGTCTCTCTCATACCCAAACGGTTCCGCGGCCCAAAGTGAAATGAGGCCTGCTGCCGCCGAGTCAAACTCGCGGGTAGTACTCCGTATTCTAGAACACCTCGCCCACCGCGCCCCGGGCCCGCTCGCTGTCCCCGTTCCCTGTTCCCTGTTCCTCTCCCGCTTTCGCTTCGCCTTGGCAGTGGAGGTGCGCTGCCACGGGCACGGGGCAGTGTCAATTTTCTGCCCCTTCCGTCCTCATGCCCCAGGAAGCCGGGATCCGTAACAACGGGAGATCCATTTGCCTCGTCCAATTCAGCAAGTCCAATTCACCCGCACATCCTTCATGTGCTGGGCCTGCACGCCTGTTAGAAAGTACGTACCAAGTACAAGTGCGTACGGAGTCTTCCGTACACTACACGGCATCCTGGAATAAGCTTCTGGGGCACACCCCATTCCTGGCAAGCCACGAAACACCCCTGCCGTGCTGGTGGTCTCCGCCTTCGCATCCAACAATTCGCCGACACTGACCGAGCTGTTGCAGCCGTTTGCACCTGGCTGCTTGCACGATATCAGCCGCCGTCACGGGCCAGAGACGTGTTTGCTTCCCGTAGGCGGGTGCTGCCGTTGGTTGCTGCCAAGGCGTGCCGGCGCCCCATGCATGGAAGCTTCGTCAGGTGAGGCTGGTGAGTCATCCTAATCCCCTTCGGCGTCACGGCATATAATTACCAACGCCGAAGTGTTCTGCGCATCATCGTATGTGTGCTTGCATACCCGATGGTGAACTTGGTGCGTCCCAGCTGCCCCAGCTTTCCCGGGCGCGTCCGGGTGTGTCCCCGGTGTGCCTGGTGTCGATATCCGGGTTCGGTCTGCTGTCGCGAGCATGGAGCAACCACACCGACGAGAGGCCACGTGAGGGATACTGCTCTTCCACGGTGTGGTCGTCGTCAAGCTCGGGTCGCAAACACCGAAATATCGTCCCTGGAAACGCTAGTTTGTCGGCGTCCTCCACAGCTCCATCACGAACCCACAGGCCCCGCCCACGCCAGATGGATCATGGATCCTCACGGGCTACCGGAATACGCGCTATTGTCACATGGCAGCAGGGACCAGACGAGACCAGGCCAGCTACCATGAGTGATTCTTCCACCAAGGGTCGGGCACATGCCATCAGCCTCTCACCAGCTTGTGACAGCTACGCTCCCCCACACTTCCGTATCATTAATAGTCGTAGTCCAGGACGATCGGCGGGGAAGCCGAAGTCTCAGTGAGGGGTTCCCCTGTCGCAGCTCCAACTGCGACAAGCTCGAGAGCTGTCGTCCAATATTTCCCGAAAGGCGCCACCATGTGAAAGTCGAGGCCCTTATCTTCTCATCCTCGTCCTCGTCCTCCTCGCCCTCGTCCTCGCTCACTCCTCTACATTCGCATCTCCATCTCCACAATCCTCTCCCCAGCTTCGTTCATCCACATACCCCAGACTGTCGCCTCCCCGCCTCAGATTGTTAGTGTTGTTCGTCCGTTGAATGCTCTCGTCCATTCTCCCTCGTAGATCCGCCGCCATGTCCTCACAGACGTTTGTCGGTGCCATCGACCAGGGCACCACCAGCACGCGCTTCCTCATCTTCAACCGCAGCGGCGAGGTCGTGGCCCTGCACCAGCTCGAGTTTAAGCAAATCTACCCCAACCCCGGGTGAGTCCGTGACGCTCCCGAGATGCCTGGATCGATGCCAACTGACATCCCGCCTCCCCAGCTGGCACGAGCATGACCCCGAGGAGCTCATCTCGTCCGTCGAGCAGTGCATCGACGGCGCCGTCAAAAAATTCGAGACGCAGGGCCACTCGCGAGGCCAGATCGCTGCCGTCGGCATCACCAACCAGCGCGAGACCACCGTAGTCTGGGACAAGACGACGGGCAAGGCGCTGCACAATGCCATCGTCTGGACCGACACGCGCGCCCGCGATCTCGTGCGCCGCCTCAAGTCCCGCATCGGCTCCGGCGAGCTGACCCAGCGCTGCGGCCTGCCCCTGTCCACGTACCCGTCCGTCAGCAAGCTGCTGTGGCTGCTCGAGAACGTGCCCGAGGTCAAGGATGCCTACGAGCGCGGCAACCTGGCCTTCGGCACCGTCGACACGTGGCTGGCGTACAAGCTCAACGGCGGCCCGGCGCGCAACGTCCATGTCTCGGACCCGACCAACGCCTCGCGCACCATGTTCATGAACCTCTACACCCTCGACTACGACATGGACCTGCTTGAATGGTTCCGTATCGACCGCAACAAGGTCAAGCTGCCCAACATTGTGCGCTCCGCCGACCCCGAGGTGTACGGCTCCCTCGCCAGCACCGTCCTCAACGGCACCAGGATCATGGGCTGCCTGGGCGACCAGTCGGCGGCCCTCGTCGGCCAAAAGGGCTTCACCCCCGGCCTGGCCAAGAACACGTACGGCACGGGTTGCTTCCTGCTGTACAATGTCGGCGCCAAGCCCGTCATCTCTTCCCACGGCCTCCTATCCACCGTCGCCTTTGACTTTGGCGAGGGCAAGACCATGTACGCCCTCGAGGGCAGCATCGCCGTGGCCGGGTCAAGCGTCAAGTTCCTCGTCGACAACTTTGGCTTCATCGAGGAGCCGTCCAAGCTCAGCGCCCTGGCCGAGACGGTCGAGGACAACGGCGGCTGCACCTTTGTTACGGCCTTTAGCGGCCTGTTCGCGCCATACTGGATCGACGACGCCCGCGGCACCATCTTTGGCATCACCGCCTACACGCAGCGCGGCCACATTGCGCGCGCCACGCTCGAGGCCACCTGCTTCCAGACCAAGGCCATCCTCGACTCCATGGACAAGGACAGCGGCCACAAGCTGACAGAGCTGGCCGTCGACGGCGGCATGTGTAACGCCGATCTGATCATGCAGGTATGCGCATCTTCCGAGCTTCACACGAGAGCAGTTGGTTAACATTCACCAGACTCAGTCGGACATTATCGGCATCCCCGTCAGCCTCCCCGCCATGCGCGAGACCACAGCCCTGGGCGCCGCCATCGCCGCTGGTTTTGCCGCCGGCGTCTGGGAGTCGTTTGACGACCTCAAGGACGTCAACAACGAGGGGAAGACGCTGTTCAAGCCGCATATCACGACTGAGGACGCTTCGAAGCAGTTTGAGCGCTGGGAAAAGGCCGTCCAGATGAGCAAGGGCTGGTCCAGCTAGACGTCTTTGATTCCTTCTGTGTTGGAGTACTATACCATTGGCGACGTGCGTGTTGGTTGGTGGATCCGAGCGCGACGAACAATCTGCTTCTAGAAGCTGGGAGTTTGTATCATAGCTCGAAATGACGATAAGAGGCGGATGTGCTTTCCGTCAATCTGCAGCAAACACATCGTGGCGTGTGTCCGAGCGCGCGTCGAGTTGCCGTCAATCCGTCGCTTCTGTCAGGCCGCCAATCCTTGATCGTGGAGGGTAGACACGCCGCCCGGCCCACAATTCCGCAAGATTGCCGTACGTAATGGTGCCCTGTCGAAAATCCCGCTCCCCATCTGGTCGTGGACTCGTGATGCCTCTGGTGCAGGCCGTAGAACCCTGTCAACGTGCGAAGAGTTGTCTGGCCGCAGGAGTTGTAGACTCGTCGTCATGCTGCACGTCGGCCGCGGCCTGTTGAAGCGGTCGAATCAGATCCGTCCATCCTCCTGGCTTCTAGCGTCTTGTGGCACTCAACCCGACGCACTCCAACGCCACGGCGCGCAGCCAAACCGCCCGAATGCACGCTCCAGCTGCCCGCCAAGCGTTCCCCACGGTTGCCCTGGCCGCAAGAGGCCAGTCCGGGGTACGGCGCTGAAACACCTGAAAGGGTCGATGATCGCGGTGCACCAACCCCAAAACGGGTTTCTGCCAGGGCGTTCTTCTGCGTCTCACGCACGCCACCCGTTCAGACCCTTCCCCTCGGGTGCTTCGTTGCTTCACTCATCATCCCCCCGCTCGTCTGTCGTCCAGTGAGTGATTGAAGCGTGAGTGGGTGAGCATCGAAAGAAGACTTTCTGATGGGCGGCGACCTTGCGGCTCTTGCTTCGTATGCTTACTCCCAACCGCGAGCAGCGAACCAGGCTTTGCGATAACGATTGACACTGTGGGCCGACGAAACCGAAACACCTTCTCGCTCAGCCGCCGGCCGAGGGACTCCAAGCACCTTTATGCTCACCCAGCTCCATCAACCTACGTTGCCGCGACTATTGAAGCAGCAAGGTCGTCTCCGCGTCTTGGGCCGACGGCGCATAGGCCTGCTTTCTGCACGATACGGCCCGACCTGTGCAGCGACGGACCATCGCCCCCCACTGGAACACCACCTCAT
Source organism: Tolypocladium ophioglossoides CBS 100239 (assembly GCA_001189435.1). Taxonomy (NCBI): domain Eukaryota; kingdom Fungi; phylum Ascomycota; class Sordariomycetes; order Hypocreales; family Ophiocordycipitaceae; genus Tolypocladium; species Tolypocladium ophioglossoides. The sequence continues at coordinate 104,125 of LFRF01000026.1, forward strand.
ACCCGAGCCCAGGTGAGCCAGCAAGCCATTCGCTGGTCATCCTCCTCCACGTCGAAACCAAGGGAGGCGAAACGTGTTCCACTTGCAATCAGCTTTATAAACAACCGATAAGGCCGGTTCAAACGAACCACATCTCTTACCTCAGCAAAAGGGGGACCACTGTGGAGTTTGCTTCCCCAGATCATGGGACAGCCATGGTAGAAACGAATGCACCCCCGGTATCAGTGGCCGAAGACGAGACGAACTCGGGCTTCAGTCACGACGAAGGCGGGCCGAGTGGTGATGAGACCTCGCACAACGGACCTGCATCTGCTGGCACAAAGCGGAAGAGGACAAAGTACCAGAAGACATCGTAAGCCTACCCCTAAACCATGTGGTATTGATAGGGGGCCCTGGTGGACTGACGGCCATCTCTCCAGGTGCGAGCTGTGCAAGGCTCGAAAAGTGCGATGCGACAGAGCGGAACCTGCATGCTCATGGTGTGCCGGTCACAACCGGACATGCGTGTATATCGAGAAGCAGAAGCCCGGCAGTCGAAACGGCTTTTCCCTCGAGCTTGAGACCAAGGTGAATCGGGTGGATGCGCTCTTGCAAACGCTCTGGCGACGCGTCGAAGACCACATCGCCCATGACCACCCCGCAGCTGCGGTGCAGACCCTGTCACCGGTAGTCAGTAATCACAACACTCAACAAGTCAACGGCTTCCCTCCGCCGCCTGATGACAACGGACCACCCAGGTCGGTAGGCCTCCCGGCCGGGACTCCAGTCCCTCAGGGAAGAACTCCTGTCGCGTTTTCGAGTCCATCGTGGCAGGGCCCAGAGGGCAGCCATGGTGGACTGCCAGGCGGTACGCGGACGTCGGTTCCAGGGCCGCCAACGAGCTTGCCCATAGGCGGCAACGACTCCTCCTTCCATAATCCTTCAAATCCGGCGTCACGCGTCGCTGGCGGCGCCCGAGCAGGCTCCTCGTCGCTCTCGGGAGGGACAGATCTGCCGCCGCATGACATCATCTGCACCCTCGTGGACCTGTACTTTAAGCACTGCAATACGTGGTGCCCGATCCTCGACCGGAAGTCGACGTTTGGCGTCTTCTTCGGGTCGACGTCCCTGAGCGAAGTCGACCGCATCCTCCTCCATGCGATTGTGGCGACGACGCTGCGGTTCTTGAAGGACCCGCGCCTGTCTCCCGAGATGAAGGCCCATTACCACGCCGTGTCAAAGCACACCGTCATGATATACGCCATGGATCACGTCAGTGTCGCGGCCCTCAAGGCGCTCGTCATCCTCTCCCTGGACGAGCTGGGCACATCCAATGGCCCCAAAGGGTGGAACCTCCTCTCCCTGCTTACGCAAAATGTCAGGCAACTGGACCTTTGCGAGGAAAGCAGTATGTACCTGTCCGCCGGTTCAGACGACTTTATCCATACAGGCTCCGTGCGAAGAGTCACGGTCGGCCGGCCCGAGTCGTGGATCGAGGACGAGGGCCGGCGACGGCTGTGCTGGATGGTGTATCTTCTGGACCGATACGCGACGATTGCCACGACGACGTTTGACTTTATGCTCGACGACAAGAAGATGAAGCGCGTGCTGCCGTGCTCGTACGACTTGTTCTCGCGAAACGTGCCGGTCGAGACGAGGTCACTGGAGCCGACGCCGGACCAGCGGGGCGGGGCCTCGTACGCAGTCGACAAGCCAGAGAACCTCGGCAGCTTCTCCTACCACTGCGAGATCCTAAGGACCCTCAGCCGGGTGCACGACTTCCTCAAGACGCCCATCGATGTCTCGTCGTCGACAGAGATGACGGGCTGGCGCAACACGTATCGGTCGCTCGACTCGGCGCTCGACAACTGGCTGCAGAGCCTGCCGAGCGAGTACAGCAGGATATCGGCGCTGTGCCACTCGGACCCCGCGAGCCGCGTCGCCAACTGGTTCATGCTGCACAGCGCCTACGTCACGGCGGTGGTGCGGCTGCTCTCGACGGCGGCGTACCCGACGGTTCAGTCTCACGTCTTCGTGCCGTCGCACTACGCCATGCAGCGGTGCCTATCGGCGGTGCAGAGCCTGGGGGACATCACTCAGGACGTGTACGAGGCTAACGGGCTGGACCTCGTCGGGCCTCCGTTTGCGTTTTCGCTGTGGATCGCGGCCAGGCTGCTCATCGTCCACGCCGCCGTCGTTGGGTGCTCGGTAGATGCCAAGATTGACTTCTTCATCGACATCCTGGGCTATGTCGGCCAGTACTGGGAGGTCGCCAACAACTACGCCAGGATCCTGGCCAGGGTCGTTCAGCGAGCACGGCGGAGCGAGATGAGCTTCACCGCCATGAGGAGGTGGGTGGTCGTTGCCTGTGGCACGTGGACTTTGCTAACCGACGTCTTTGGCAGGAGCGCATACGACCTGGTCAACCTGACAGCGTCCCCGCGCCGGTCTGGGCTGGAGGAAACGTCGTCTCAATCCGTGACTCTGAGCGAGCTAGACAACATCGACGTCTTTGAATTTTTCAATTATCCCAAGGTCCCCGGGCCGGGCTCGCGAGTGCCGAACGGGCAGACGAGCATCCTGCAGCAGCAGGGGATGCACAAGGTTGGGCCAGACGTGAGGGACAACGCCGTGCCCGATCCGGAGCACGACTGGCTGGAATACAGCACGCCGTTCAACTAAGTAACTGGGGCTGTTCAGTTGTGGAAAAGACCTGTCACCATGAAGCTGGATGACTCATGGCCCATTGGAGAGGCCTGTAAAAGTATACGAGGCAGTCGAGCCGAGGCCAAATGCCTCTAAGGACGATACGTGTAACTAGCTTCCTCTTGTCTTCATAAGCCCTAATTCGCAGGATTGCCGAAGACATTAAGAGCAAGAATCAAAAGGCGCTTGAGGCGCTAACACAATTACAAGTCATAAACCTATCCTCGTTTATCCAATGAATATGCCATTATTCGTTTCACGTGCCAACAGATGCAGCTGTTCGAGTGATATCCGTATGCAGTTCTCTTTAACATGATGGTTAGATGCAGCCACCAGCCACGTTTTCGCCGTTGAAGAAACGGGTGCGCATGCGGCATCCATTTTCGGACTGGCGCCTGTTGCCTCACCTGGCCTGTCAGCTAATACCGACCGACTGTCAAATCAATGGAGTACCTAACCAGCATACTCCATGCACCCCTCCACGACCGTAAATCCCGTTAATATACAAACCCCACAGGGAGCCCCACGGCCTGACATCGGAGAATACGAAGTAGGTAACTACGGATACCTTCAAACGAGTATAGATTTAGTAGTACTTCGCACCATAGCACCTAAACACAACCACAAATCCATTACAATCGAAAATAGCCTTTAAAAAAGGCACTGCAATATGTTGCTTTATTTAGAAGTTAAGAGGTCGCGGTATGGGCGTTGTCCGAAGGTACCTACGAAGTACTTCGTACTTTGTATCGAAAATTTATTTATTTGAAACCAGGGTCTCGTTAATCTGATCCCCAGTAGCAGCACCTTACCCTGATCGCATTCTATTTATTCGCAAACGCATCCATAGGGCATAACATATATACGGGGTCGGAGGGGTATATTAGCCAGTGGTACTAATATGGGTCTCGGCCGGCAGCAGCGTGTACCCCGGAAGCCTGAGAAGGAAAACACGTAGAACGCGGTCTCGTTATACTTTGACGAAGGAGAACGCACACACCGAAAGGACGCTGCGTGGACAAACCGGTCTCGTACTCAAGTCTCTCAGGTATCAACATTCACGCGTTTGGGGACTCTCACTTACTCAGATCATCTGATCACTAGACTTGTAGACTCCGGGTGCGGTCCATTGTCTTGTGACAGGCGTGGTTTCCTCACTTCATCTTTACTCGTTGGTTGACCAGGCAGTCTTACTCATTAATTGACGCAATTGGCGGGGACAAGGTGCCCGTGGGCGTGCTTGTTCTGTCAAGGCGTGATTCTCATCTGGGAAAGTGGGAGATCAGCGTCCCTTATGTACACKCCAGGTGACTAAGACCCCTGAGCACTACCCCTGTCGTGGGGTGTGTCCGGCCTCCCCGTTAAACTAGGAATATATCCTCTTTGCTATATCTAGGANCGGTTATCTAGAACCCCTGAGCACTGTCCCTGTCGCGGGGTGTGTCGGGCTTCCCCATCAAAATACAAAGCCCCCCTTGTTCTGGGCCCCTGTCGGGTACATTGCCCCGCTGGCTAACTTTCGCCTCCGACCTCGTACACGCAATAAGTGTAGTCAATTCATCAAATCATCAAGTAGCTAGTTAAGTACATGGTGGGTTCGGTGCCTAGCCAAGCAGCCAGCTAACCAAGCAGCTAATTTAACAATCCGCAGTGCCCATAACAACATTCCAGCCAGTCCAGTGAAAGACCTGACCGCCGTTTTCGGACCATACGGTGGGCCAGCAATGCTGCCAAATAAATATCATACCATCAACAACCGAACCAAAGGAGATCAGATACTTGTCATGCGGCGTCTTTTTTCTGAGGTTAGTAGAACTCAATCGTATCCCGGCGATAATAGACTTACATCATTACACATCCAAACACCTGTATTATATGAGCAGCTGACACGCGAGCAAGCGGACGGGCCAGGTGTCATATGCGGGTGGCCCCCAATACTGCGGAGATAAGTAAGGGCGTCATCATATCCACGTTGAGTGGGCTGGCCCCATGTAGACTCGCTGCAGAAGTATTCGGCGTCGCTGAAGTTGGTGCGCTTCTCGATGATGGCATTCTCCTCAATGATGGTACGCTCCTCGATGCTGGTAGTGTGGTTGAAATCCGTATCGTAGTTGGGGTTAATCTCCAAAAGTTGCTTCTTAATCTCTTGTATCGTGCCGTTTAGTGTCAAGGTTGGTCCGCCTGGGAACGCCTGAACATCCAGGAAGAGAGGAACCACTCTGGCGCCCGGAATAGGGGCATCGTAGACCTTAGTCTGGGTCGGAACCGCACGGACAACCGCAAGAAGACTGCATATAAGAATGGATAACATAGTGCAAGAGAAACCTTGTCTGATTTCATAACAGAAGAAGGAACGTGGTGATGTCTACCCTTATATCTCGTTCGGACCGCACTAAAAGCGATTCCTAGGCAGCTGTTATAGGGTTCAAGGTCAATGCGCATCCTCTTTTATTAACCCATGTTCATCAACAATAGAAAGGGGACTTGTCAATACGCGGTTATGCCCCACCGGCCCTAAACGTCTAGCGCAAGAGCCGCAACTAACCCCATGCACTAATTAGCTTAAAGCCCGCAGCCAACGAGACTCTTCACTCTATTCTAACTAACCAGTTGACCAGGGCAACTTTGACTGACCAATCAGCGGATCAGAACCCCACGTTATTATACGGGTCCGGATTGCGCGGCAATCTACTTTTAATGAATCGACACCCAAAAAAGCAGATCGTCGTGGCTCGAGCGCCGATACGAACTGCCATTTTGTACGGGGGCTCCCCGCCATTATACCTTTCGGCCCGACAGATTAGGCACATGACGCCGTGAAATCGAGTAAATGAACCTAATCGTACCAATCCACAGTACGAATCGAGGCACGCGCCTCAAGTAAAGTAGCCTGACATGCCTAGTCCGCCTAGGCCCATCTCTTAGGTAGTCGTTTCCCTTGAGCAGCGGTAAGGCTTGTGGGTTCCCTCTCGTCCCACAACTAGCGGGGTACTTTGACCGTTGCGGCAAATGTAGTGTAGCAATTTGTACCAAGAAGGATTGTTGGTACTCCTATCACAAGCCAACGATCTACGGATAGTTAAAGGAAGTATCGTTGATGCGCTTAGCATCTGATTGGTTTTTGACCCTGTAATTTAGTACCCACAAGCCTTACGACTGCCCAAGGGATGGCTTGCAGGCTTCCCTCTCGCCCGATAAGCCCAAGGGATTGTACGACCATTTGGTCCCACTCAGCAAGTGCAAGAGAGTCATGCTCGGCATCCTGTGATAACACGTCATCCCGCGAGGCCATATTTATCGTGCCATCTAGCATGATTCGCTCGGCTGGTAGGGTGCCGCGTGCGGCTGCCGTGGCTTCCGTATGCCGGCGTCACCGTGCTGTGCTCTTTGATATAAGGCCATGTTCCGTGACCTTCATCGCCGCTGGTGCCGACTGCCGGCCGTAATTTCCGCTAGTGCTGGTACCTGTGCCCTCGCGGCTTCAGCGTTACGATCTCAGTGAGCCGAGGGATCTGGTCGAGTGCTCCTTGCACGCCCCAAGTCTTCGAGGTTGAAATGCCTCTATTCGTGACCCAGGCATCAGGGTGTCTACCCGGCGGTAACCATACCTTACGACGGGTATTTTTGGAATCTTGCGAAGCTCATCTATACGGAGCTAGAGCGTATTTAGAGACTAACTCGCGTGTTTGAAGGTATCTGCCAGGTCGATATCTTACAAAATTCACGCGATTCCTTTAGCGAGATCTAGCTCGCTTAGTATTGCCAGAAGCGGTTGAATTGATAGAACAGCCTGTCCTCCGTTAATAATCAGAGTAATTTCTTCATCTACGCATAAATACTCTCGACGACAGAGGTCATAGTATGCCTGTAATGGCGTAAGTAATTAACATAGCAAAGCGCAATCTTCTCTTTCTAGATCAGCCAGGTATCGCTAATATACATTTTTTTGCAACGGCAGGAGTTTCAAAGTATTGCCGGCGGCGCTCGAAGATAGCCACGTCGGTTATATTGACAAGATTACTTACTCCATTCCAAATAGAAGTTAGTGAACTTGGGATACCGAACAACTTCGTTACCGATCTTCGTGGCCTTAAAGAAAGTATTGCTTGCACTTTGCCACGACGATCTGGTTTACGTGCCAGCGGTAGAAGGATGGACGCTGTGGTGAAGCTCTCGGAAGCCGATGCGCGCCTTCGTCAGCGCGGCATCACGATCCGTGACAGTGACTCGCGGCAGCGCGATACCCTTTTTTCGTAGATGAGCAGCAAAGAGATCTCCCAGCGGTAATCGTCTTCCCGCTCGCTACTCATAAAGATAGAGGCAACAGAGAAGGTCTTGTTATATCGAGTGGCAGCGCAGATATTCAATAGTGGCATGTTGAAGCGGTCGGTCTTGCAGGCACAGTCCATAAGCAAAACTGCTGAGTGTTGACAATACCGATCGAGAGCGTGGCGTGGCGCAGGAAACAAGCCAGTCGGTCTGCCCTACTGATCACGGGAATCGAGAGACAAGAAGCCAAAGCGGTCTAGCTGATCCCAGAGGAATTGAGAGGCGACCGGCCAGCGAGCTCTTGGAAGCGATAACGGGCGAGGAAGGCTGTGTCCAGTATGTACTACGAAATCGCACGCTCACAACTGCAGAAGAAGCCATATGCTGAAGAGTACTCGGTAGCATTGGCAGAAGCCAAACCCTGGTCGTCCATCAAAAAGGTATGCTAATACAGTGCCACGTGGCGCAATGCGTTGACGAACCGCCATGCCAGCTCCCTACTCGTACATACGGCGGGCGCGGACATGGGGTCGCTGGTGAAAAGGCTATTGTACTCATGAATTCATGACATGAATAACTATCAACGGTGCAGGTTCTGGGAACATACGAAGTAGACATGTCAACAATGCATTTGACCCGTGGACCGATTACCTGGTCCCGTTTAGCAATCGACCTGCTCGGCCAAGTACTGTAACCGTCAGGCCATGCTCGCATGCTGCAGCCGGCATGCCATCGCCAGGGAGACACCCGTCGATCATTGCCCAAGCCATCTGACGAGACAGCCTGGGCCTGCGAATTGGGCGTGTCTCGCGCCGTCCATTGAGCAACCATGGGAGCTCCGCAGTCGTACGAAGTAGCATCTGCGTGCGGGGATCGCCCGGAAGATGAGCGATTCCAGGGCCTCCCGTCGGTTTCTCCCGCGCCGCAGAACGGCCTCGAGTTTAGCGTCGGGCTTCTCCAGGAGCGTCGTCCCCTCGTCAGCTCGGGAGCTTTTCTTCATCACAGCTCGTCGCCATGTGGATCCTAGCCGCCTTGTCCGGGCACGCCGTGCCGCTCCTCTGCGGCCTCTTGTGCGTCTACATGGTCAGCAGGAGTCTCGTCTACGCCAAGCTAAGGCGGTTCGGGGGCCCGGTGTGGACCGGCTTCACCGACTGGCCCCATAGCATGGCGATGCTCCAGAACAACTGCCACGAGTGGTACGCGGGAATCAGCGAGAAATACGGTACGAGACACCCTCCAGCGGCCGCTTACACTAACAAAGCTGCTAATACGCCACGTGCCCAGGTCCGATTGCGCGGGTGGCGCCCGAGGTCCTCGTCACGTCCTCTCCCGAAGTCTGGATGCATGTGTGCAGCAAACCCGGCTACAAGCGCTCCGACTGGTTTTACAATGCATGCCGGATCGAGCACCGGCGGGACAATATCTTTAGCCAGACGGACAACGGGAAGCACGAACGAAGAAGGAAGCAGATGGCGCCGGGAGTATGCGTCCCACCCACTGTCGAGGCCAGGCCGCTGACCGATACAGTACTCTGGAAGGGAGAACCTCGACTTCGAACTGTCCATCGACCTGCGCGTCCAAGAATTCATAGGCCTCATCCGGAGCAAGTACCTCTCGTCCGACGGCCAGGTTGTGCCCATGGACCTGGGCCAAAAGGTCCAGTACTTCACCCTCGACGTCATCAGCGCCGTCGGCCTCGGCAAGACGTTTGGCATGCTGCGGAGCGACTCGGACGTCGATGACTACCTCAAGTCGAGCCAGGAGGGCCTCTCCATGGGCAACGCAGCCCTCGCCATGGGCTTCAGCGGGCTCGCACACACGCCCCTCATCGGCCGCTTCATTGCGCCCTCGCCCACGGACAACAGCGGCTTCGGCAAGATGATGGCCGCGTGCTTCCGCTACGTTGACGAGCGCGCCGCCAACCCCACCGACAAGCGGTCCGACATGCTGGCCTCGTTCATCCGCCACGGCCTGTCGGGAGACGAGCTGCGCTCCGAGGTGCTCGAGCAGATCATTGCGGGCTCCGACACCACCGCCAGCGCCATCTGCGGCACCCTGCTGCACGTCATGACGAATCCCCGTGTCTACGCGAAGCTGCAGCGCGAGGTCGACGACGCCGTGCGCGACAGCGGGGCGCCGCGCGCCCGAGAGGGCCTCATCGCCACGACCCAGGTTAAGCAGCTCCCGTACCTGCAGGCCGTCGTTCGTGAGGGGCTGCGTGTCTGGCCGCCTGTCGCCAGCATCTTCCCGCGCGACGTCCCGCCCGGCGGCGACACCGTCGTCGTCGATGGCGAGGACGTGTTCCTGCCCGGCGGCGTGTGCGTCGGATACTCGGCGTACGCCATGCACCACAGCGAGGCCGTCTACGGCGCCGATGCAAAGGCTTTCCGGCCTGAGCGGTGGTTCGAGTCGGATCCCGGCAAGCTGGCGGCCATGGTTCGCACCAACGATCTCATCTTCGGCCACGCCAAGTCTCAATGCTTAGGGAAGTCTGTTGCTCAGGTCGAGATTAGAAAGGCTGTGTTCGAGGTATGTGGACCTTGCCCGCCCCGCCGTTATCATTTGGCTGAGCGACCACAGCTGCTGCGTAACTTTGACATGGCGCTCATCAACCCGACGCATCCGTGGGAGGCTCACAACTGCCTCGGGCTCTTCGCGATATCGAATATGTGGGTGCAAGTGATGGAGCGAAAACCTCTTGAGATCTTAGTATAACCAATATATTCAAAGCCATCGAGGAAGAAGCGGAGGTCTCGCCACGGGATAGTGCGATTGAAAGGATCGGCAGCAAGAAAGTCACGTAGTTGCTCGAGTTGATCTTCCGTTAGTTAGAAAGCCACGCCTTGGGCCGCGTTTTCGGGGTGTAAGGGGGCCAGTAATAGCAACTCGGACTTGGTCGATTAGGTGATTGGTTGGATCCGCGATCTTGGCGTAAGAGTAGTGCGTGTATTGCTGCAAGGCCCGAATGCAAACTCGTTCGTCTCGTGAGAGCTCTTGGGCACGTGCCTTACGGCTAGGGGCTAGGCTAGCTTTAGGCTCAAAGGCGTGAGGCTGCGTGTGCAATGCCGAGGTTGAAAGTTACCGCATGAGTTAATGACCGTATGAGGCCAGGCCGCTGTCTTGGAGGAAGGCGGAAAGAGGGACGGTCTGAGTCAAGGATATTAACCCGACTGTGAGGGCCGAGTTCCCAATAGATATGTGGGTTGTTGTAAGGAGAGGCAGCCGGCTGTAGCAAGGAAAACGAAGCTGCAAGGAGGGAAGTTGGCTACCTTGTGGCTCCAAGCGTTGAAGGGTTGGTGGCAAATAGAGGGTGTGGTGTTGAGAGGCGCAAGTTTAACGAGGGGTGCAGCTGCTGACGGAAGTTGCCGATGACGTATGATAACTTTAATCCGTACAAAGTACTTCGTAGTTATTCTATATAAATTAGTAGAGGTTCTTGTAGCAGTTATAGCCAATTAAACCGGTTGTCATGGGGCAAGTACACACTAGGGATCTATGATCTGTACTTCGTACTCGTACGCATCTGCATCAGGTCAGGGAGAGAAGTGTTGGCTTTGCGGTGGACGGAGTTAGGCAGGTGCCTTGAGGAACCTGCCGTAGGATCTCGCAGACCGTGTTCGAGAAGATCACGTGAGATGTGTCAAGCGACGTGGCAGGCCCCACCTCCCCACGATCCACGACAACATGATCTCCGACCAATCATGGCACAGATATTGTCAACCTATCTGGACGCGGCATCGCCCGTTACATTGCCGAGGTTCGACGTCAAGTCATCCTCGGCTTGTTGAGCTTCCCCTGGCTCCTCTGGCCGGCGGAACACATGAGACGGAACTGAACAGCTTCATCTCCAAGCGTTGGCCTTGCAATTGTCGTTCTGGTACGCACCTACGCAGCAGCGACGCACATCAGCCTTCGCCCTCTCGACAAGTCGACACAATGCCCCCCCCGGCCGAGACCTTTAGCCGCGACGAGGTGCGCGAACACACGTCGGAGGACTCGCTCTGGTGCATTATCGACAGCACCGTCTACGACCTCACCGACTTCGTCGACGCCCACCCTGGAGGCGAGTCTGTCCTGCGCCAGATTGCCGGCCAGGACGCCACGACGGCCTTCTACAACCTGCACCGCCAGGAAGTCCTCACTAAGTACGTCAACCTCGCCATCGGCACCATCCAGGGCGAGAAACCGCAGGTCATCGCTCCGCAGCCCGGCGACCTCAGCAAGATCCCCTACGCCGAACCACTATGGCTCGCCCCACCGCCCTTCAAGAACCCCTACTACAAGGACTCGCACCGTCGGCTGCAGCGCGCCATCCGCGAGTTCACCGACACGCACCTGACGCCCGAGGCGCAGGAGTGCGAGGCGACGGGGCGGCACATCAGCCAGGAGATGATTGATCACATGAGCAGATTGGGCATCCTGCACATGCGGCTCGGCCCGGGCAAGCACCTGCACGGCATTGAGCTCATGGGCGGCGCCGTCAAGGGCGAGGAGTTTGACTACTTCCACGACCTGATTATCAGCCAGGAGATGTCGAGGACTATGACCAGGGGCTTCCAGGACGGCAACATGGCCGGCATGATGATTGGCCTGACGGCGGTGCTTAACTTTGCACGCGATGAGGCCTGGAAGAACAAGATTGCAGGCGAGGTCTTCAGCGGCAAGAAGAAGCTGTGTCTGGCCATCACGGAGGCGTTCGCCGGGTCCGATGTGGCTGGCCTTCGAACCACGGCTGAGAAGACGCCTGACGGCAAGCACTATGTAGGCCATCCGAGGTGTTTATGTAACTCAGAGCTAACTCGCACAGATTGTCAATGGCACCAAGAAATGGATCACCAACGCCACATGGTGCGACTACTTTGTGACAGGCGTCCGCACTGGCAAGGGCCTGAGCGTGCTGCTGATTGAGAGGGGCGAGGGTGTCGAGACCAAGGCCATCAAGACGTCGTACTCGCCGGCAGCCGGCACCGGCTACCTTACCTTTGACAACGTCAAGGTGCCCGTCGAGAACCTCCTGGGCGAGGAGAACAAGGGCATCCACGTCATCATTAGCAACTTTAACCACGAGCGGTGGATCATGACGTGTGAGTCAACACGCAAACCGTTCCCATCATGTCACTGACGTTTCGTAGGCGGCACTATCCGCTCCTGCAGAACCGTTGTCGAGGAGTGCCTCAAGTGGGCAAACCAGCGCCTCGTCTTTGGCAAGCGCCTCATAGACCAGCCCGTCATCCGCCAAAAGTAAGCGTCCCCATGTCCTCTGACAGCCAACCCTAACCACATTGTAGACTCGCCAAGATGATTGCCCTCGTCGAGGCCAACCACTCCTGGCTCGAGACCATCACCTACCAGATGTGTCACATGCCCTACAAGCAGCAGGCCCAGCACCTCGCCGGCCCCATCGGCCTGCTTAAGATGAGCTGCACGCGCGCCGCGCACGAGATTGCCGACGAGTCGATTCAAATCTGGGGCGGCCGCGGCCTGACGCAGTCGGGTATGGGCAAGCACATTGAGATGTTCAACCGGACGTACAAGTTTGATGCGATCCTGGGCAGTGCCGAGGAGGTGCTGGGCGATTTGGGTGTGAGGCAGGCGATACGGAATTTCCCCAAGGCGATGCTGTAGAGCAATACGGCGGCCCAAATATTGCATGACGGTATTTGGATACTGCAGCTTAAATCGTCTATGTCTGTTACCGAGATGCTCACGAGGCCCAACAGGTGACAGCGTGCGTGATACTTGTCTGCTTGCATTAGCCTTCCGGCCACTCGGCCCACCGTATTCTGCGTGGCAGTGCACCACCCAAGGCAACGTTCACGCCACTTGTTCAGGATCAACGCAATTCATCTCGTCCTGACTACCAGCTGAGCAGACCGTGCACCCTCTAGCCTCGACCCCCCAGCCATGCTAGGGAGAAGAGCCCAAACGAAACAAAAAACACCATGGACAGATGCCGTCAAACCACTGTATCCCGTCGAACTCGACACCCCGCCGCCATTTCGTCTCCCTTCTCGAGGTCGGAACCGCCAACGCCGTCGAAGGCGTCAGCTGCAAGGCGAATCCAATTCCAAGGTGTTCCCAATCCCATGGTGAAAGCCCGGTGGTCCTGTTGCCCAAGGTTCCGCGCAACGCGAGTTGCGAGCCAGCCACTTTATGGTCGTATCGATCGTACATGGTGAGGAAAAACTTTTTGTCAGACTTCAAAGATGTCCGAAGAACAAAGGAAATTTCGTCGTGGGTATCATGGAGCTGCCACGCCAACTTCCTCCCCGGTTGATCGAAAAACCCTAAGAGGACACACCACGGCCGCCCTTAGTTGTTGGGGCACTGAGACTGGACATGGCCGGCCTGCTGGCACTTGTAGCAGATCTTCTCGCCGCCAGCGGACTCCTTGGGGCAGTCGCGAGAGTAGTGGCCGGACTCGCCGCAGTTGTAGCACTTCATACCGTTGACGCACTCTCCTACAGAGCCGTTAGTCTAGCTAGAGGTATTAGGTCGGTTGTACTTACGGGACATGTGGCCGTAGCCGCCGCACGAGTAGCAGGTCTTGCCAGCGCCGCCAGCAGCACCGCCACCGAAGCCGCCGCCGTAGGAGCCGCCGAACGAGGACTTGGTGCAGTTGCGGGCAATGTGGCCCATCTCACCGCACTGGAGTCAAGGCGTTAGCTGGGGGCTGAGATTCATGCCCTTGAGGTGCTCACCTTGTAGCACTCGGTGGACTGGCCCTGGCCCTGGCCGCCCTGGGGAGCACCGCCGCCCAGAGGGCAGTCGCGGGAAATGTGGCCAGCCTGGCCGCACTTGTAGCAGGACTTGTTGTCCTTCAAGGGCTCGGGGCAGTCTCGGCCTGGCATCAGTCAGCGCGTGTTGTGGATGTTTTGCAACTAGGCACTTACTCATGTGACCTTCGCCTGAGCAGGGGGTTAGCATCAGTGGCACACAACGAACGAATGAGCACTACATACCGCCGCAGTTGTAGCTGATTTCCGGTCAGTTTCTGGCCAAGACGATTGATGGGTGTTCAAACGTACCACTTAGCAGGGCCTTTGGTAGGGCAGTCACGAGCCTACAATTGTTGTGAGATAAGTGTCAAAAAGAACTGAGCGTCCTGTCATACCTGATGGCCGGTAGAGCCACCTGCGTGAATAGACATTAGCACTTGTTCAAGCGACAGTAGAATGGGTGCAGATGCGTCAAGAAAAGGGAGTGGCAGTGTGTTGCCCAAGAGACATTTGCAGGTATATGCGAGAGAGGGGATTGAACTCACAGGAGTAGCACGCGCCACGGGTGTAATCCATTTTGGTAGATTTTGAGGGGTGTGAGAACTGCCAGCAGCGTCAGCAAAGAGTGATGCTCTGAATCTGCAATGTGAATCTGTGCGATGAAACCCTCGCGAGGCGGGGACGATCCAGGGTTCGCCTCCAAAACGAGAGCGTGCAGATGGCAGCGGGCACAGCGCAGAAGCCACCTACCGTTCGGAAAGAGGTGATATGTGGTTGAAAGTGTCTGCGACGGTCAGGCTAAGGTTCTGATGAAGAGTACAAGAGCGGTGCAAGCGAAAATGGGCAGAGTTTTCGTGGATAACGGTGCTGGCTCGGTTTTTTACCGTGCGCAGTCTGGAGCAAACGGTACCAAGGCGGGGCAGGCTAGAGATTTTCCACAGCGGGGAGATTTTGGGTTGCTCGGCATTAGGCAAAGGTATTGATTTGTTTGGGATGAATCCGAGGAGGCAGCTCATCTGCTCCGTGAAGGCGTGGAAGGAATGATCTGACACTTACGTGAAGGCGAAGAGGATGCGGGGATCTCGGCCGACGATGCGAACGGGCGACTGTCAACAGAGACTGGCGCTGTGTGATTGTGTAGGAGAGGGAAAGTTGTGGGAGCTGCGAGGCCTTCAAGAGTTGCACTAGCGGGGACTGCCCAGATCTGGCAGTACGGCGACGCAGGTGGCGGTGCGAGCCCAGTGCCAATACTGATCGTTGCAGCCTTCGCTACAGGGCGCTGGTCGTTGGCTGGGGCGCTGCAGGTTGCTCCGCAGCGCGCTAACCTGCGGCTGATACGGTGCGACAGCCGCTGGACGTTGCACAGTACGCGCTCGACTTTGCCGTCTCCAAGGGGATGCTTATCGCCACCTTCAGATGCTTTTGCAGAGCATTTTGCCAAGCGCCTTTGACGTGTTTGTTTCCAAGCGAAGAGGAGGAAAATCGCCGTCGGCGTCAAGGCACCTCTACATCACCGGCGAGCTGCACTTGTCCAGCGCCTGCTGTAGTTGTGCCTCACATTTGCACCATTGTTCATGCTCCTTTGTTTAGGTAGTTACTCTTGACAATCATCGGAGGTCATCTGCGTGCAAGAGCGGAGGGAGCGATGGCTCAGGACCATGTTACCATGTCTTGCTTGGTCACGTGTGTTGGCGCCTCCAAACCTCCAACGCGCTTCAGCCCAGTGGAGACGCGTCAAACCTTCGTGGATGACCAAACAAAGTTCAGTTCAACGCAAACGGTTCTCGCCATGGCGGCGGTGTTGACCTGGTTCGAGACGGGGCGACCCGCCCTCTTTGCCGCTCTCAAAGACATCTGTCACCAAATCGACATGGGCCTCGCTGCGGGTGAGTCGCGTGTCAGGCACCCACGGCAGGTGGCTGATGATACTGCCCAGAACAAGACAAGATCAATCAGATGAACAAGAAGCTCCTCGGAACTCTTCAAGAAAGCGAGGCTGAGATCATCATGCTATATGAGCAACTGGAGGAGGTGACCGCCGAGCGCGACGCGGCCACCGCGGCATTGCCACCTGGAACGGCGGCCTCAGTGGCACCTCCCCAGCCAACGCCTTCGGCACCAGCTTCGACCCCAGAATCCAATGATGCGGCCGCCGTAAAGTCCAAGTTCTCCAAGCTCCGCCGTAGGTTCATCGCCCTCTCGGCTAACTTCAAGACCGCAAAAGATGCGCTTCAGAAGAGAAAGGATGAGCGCGACAAGTGGATGCAGCACGCATTGCACTTAGAACAGCTGATTATGGCGGCCGAGGAAGAGCATGGGATTCAGATTCTCAACCAGAAAGATCAGTCTGCACGAACCCCTAGCCGTATTCTCAACGTCGTCAACGAGGCCTCACCAGAGCAACGCGCAGGGCATGGTGGTGCCGAAGCAGAGCTTCCCCCCACCACAGCAACAACAACCACCGCCAACGAGGAGCGTACGCTCTCGAATATGCCCTCAGATTCCACGCAAGGCGAGGTTGAAGACGGATCCGAAGAGCAGTTGCCACAAATACGCATCGAAGAACCCAACGATCATGTCTCGGTCAAGCAGGAGCCGTCGTCAGACGCGCCAGTTGTTGTGTCTGAACGAGCCGTCAAGAAGAGGAAGTGCGAGTCTGGCCCTGATGCTACAGAACCACGAGTAAAGGCAGAGCACCGGGATGATTCCAGCCCGATAGTCTCTACGGGACGCTACGCCTTCAACACACAAGAAAGCCTCGATCTTGGAGACATCGAGCAGAGGATGACAACCCCGCGGAAGCGGAAAGAGCTCGAGCAATCAGAGTCAAGAGGCGATAGAACAGCCCCGGAGTTGGAGTTATTTTCAACGCCTGCTGTGGCCGCTGCCAAACGTGGGCAACCACACCAATCAGCTGTAGGCGCTGAGAGACCACCGTCAGTACTGACGCCACTGAGTGTCAATGTACGAACGGCCAGGTCAGAGGGGGCCAAGCCCAGTTCACGCCCACTGAAGAGGGGCCTAGGCTACGCGCTCTCTGTGCTCGCGGAAGACGGTGACGTGTATAATACCTGGACAAACATTTCCGCGGCCGGGACCAAAGGTTTGACACCCACGGCGGCACCCACTAATGGCCGGTTGAGCACGCTCCTCAATAGCCCTTTGCCCGCGACCGAAGAAGAAGTCATTTCAAGCCCAGCTGGCAAACGTGCAACCGGCAAACGTCGAATATTGCCGGTTGCGTCGAACATCCCTCTGCCCATACCAGAGCGTCGCGAGCTTCCGTTTGAGAAGGGCGCAGCTCAAGCCGGCAAGTCGCCGCAGGACGGATCAGCTCCCCGATCAGACATGTCGCTATTACAGCAGCTAGTTCGCGAAAAGTCTCCCCAGCGGAAAAAGGGCAGCTCCGCCTCGTCGCTGCGCAGCAAGCCACTCGACGAGCTTCGACTCGACGACTTCAAGATCAACCCGCAAGCCAACGAAGGCCACGACTTTGCCTTTGCTGACGTCGTTAGGGACAAGGGGGATAGGGCTTGCCTACCTGGCTGTACAGACATGCACTGCTGCGGGAAACAATTCCGCGCTTTAGCGCTGTCGCAGCGGCCGAACCCGCCCTTGACGCCGGCGCAGCGAATGGAGGAGCAGAAGCTTCTGGAGGAATACCTGGGCGACTATGCGTATCGCTTGGTTTCGATCACCAAGGAAGCGCGCGAGGAGCTCTGGGTCGAAGCCAAGACGGCCGAGCTGGCAAACAAGTACGGCAAGCACCGACACCGTTTCTCGCGCAAGCAGTCCCCGCCGGGTTTCTGGAACGCCGACTTTCCGAACACGCAGGAGCTCGAGGCGGACCGGGCAGAGGCCGCCAAGCGGGAGAAGCAGGCCGTAGCGGAACGGTATCGCGATGCCATGCGACCTGGCCGGCGCTGGATGTTCAAGGACGAGTGAAGAACTCGTTGTACAAGACCTAGATGTGGAACATAGATATGTACAAGTCTGCGGCTGGCGTTGGTTTACGAAGGACACAAAATAGAATCGGGCCATACGGATAATGAATGTGTCAGACAAAATTCGGGTGCCAAGGCCCAGTCATGCATTCGCTGGACCGTCTATGCGCTTGATCTATTCTAGCAACCATGCCGTCCATCACCCGAGGGTCTCTTTACTGCGCCTTCCGGATAGGCAGCTCCTGTTGGTTTTGCTTCCCAGGGTGGCGAGAGCCCTTGTCCTTGACCTTCTTCTCTTTTTTGGGGGGTGGCGGGTACGCCTTTGAGGTGATGTCCTGCCATTCCTTGGAAGCCTGGAAAGCCTCCTGAATGGGAGCCAGGAGCTGAGCCAGGGACTTGGCCACTGCAGGCTTCAGTAGTTGAGGCGTCAACTGCGGATTGTTAGCATTCGGGTGGTGCAAGATGCAGACGGGAGAAAACATACCACGTCGTTCTTGTAATCTTCCTGCATCTTGGCAATCTCGGTGTAGACCAACGGTTCCAAGCCGTCCCGCTCGCGCTCGACGGTGAACTCGCGCTGGCCACGCAACGTCGCAGCCGGCAGCAAGACGAATTCTACAAAAGCCAAAACGCCGTTTTCTTCGACAATCTTGGGAGCGGCGACGGCCCTTTTGATCTTCTTCGTGACCGTCTCTGGGGCATCGWGCAGGTCGATCTTGCTATCTGTATTTCGCGGTTAGCCTCTCTCGACAGCCGCAAGAGCAACGGCTATTCGTACCCTGATCACTGGAGCTCATCTTGCCACCGTGCAATCCGGGAACCATGGGGTTCAGAATATGGGCGCGCTACATCGTCAGTCGGGCACTCAACCACGTGTACAGTGTAGTTGCTTACCTCTCTGTATCCAAGTTTTGGCAACCAGTCCTTGGCAGCGATAAACAGCTTGCGTTGGTCGAGGCCTAGCGCATATTAGTTTCCGAGGCTGTACGGTGCCTTTTTGAATGAACTCGCCTCCGAACTGGGCGTCCWCGTCCAGGTACTGCTCATCCAGGACCTGTAGAATCGGGTAGAGGAGACCGCTCAGGGGAGCGTTGTCCGTCTGCTTGACTACCTCGGCTCCCGCCCTCTTCGCGTCATGCTCCGAGATCAGGGACGACATCTTGTAGACGTCCATGACATACTCGGGGCTCTTCTGGTACTCGCTGCCCAGGACGAAGCGGAGCTTCTCGGTCGACACGCCGACGGCTTCGAGCATGGACTCTATGGTGAATCTGTAGTACTCGGCTCGGTGCGCAACGAGCTCGAGGGGCGCCTTGAGGTTGTCGAGGAATCCGTGGATATCGGCGAGCAGCACGGTGACATCGCAGCCGGCAGCGAGCAGCTGGGCAATCTTAATGGCGGGCACAAAGTAGCCGCAGTGAGGGCGACCGGTTGTGGCGGTTCCTGTTCACGCTGTCAGAATGCTTTCTTGAAAAGCTGCGCGGGCGAGTTACGACCCATCCATCCAACGGGATTGCTCACCCCAGTAGATCTTCGGGTTGCGCCCCTCTTCGAGGATCTTTTCGATGATCTCGGGGTTCAGGATCTCGGCGAGGTTCTCGCGGATGAGAGCGAGGCGCTCAGACGCCGTCATGGTGGCCATTGTGCTTCGATGTGGCGAGGATGCAGGGCCCGGTGTCTGGCGGTAGTCGAAGTGTTCAAAAATTCAGGGCTTGGTATCGTCGGATTTAGAATGAAGTTTCGCAACGGTGTCGGTTTGACTCATGGACTACGACTCAAAGTCTTGGTGGGGTATTATCGACTTCCTTGGAGGTGTGGCAGACGGAAGGGGTCCACTAATTTCTGCCTCAGACACAAGCAGCCAGCCAGGCCAGCGCGACCGACCGTCTCGGGAGTCGGAGTCACTTGCCGCCTCCACTCACGTAATATCCGTAGCGAAACCGTCCCGTAAATTTTATTTCCCCAACATCGCTCGACCACATCGGCTCGACGCATCTCCCTTGCCGCGGTCGCTCCCATCAGCCCCCGCGAGCACCCTCCCCTCTCTTCGTCTCTTTGTTCTTGCGGTCGCTCGGGTTCGGAATTTGCAGCGGCTCCTCGTCGCTTCCTGTCACAGAAGCAGCCCAGCGCCACGCGTGCCGCATCCTGACCAGCCGACGACGTCGACGAGACACGGCGGCCACCAGCTCCACGTCGACGCCCTGTCGTTTGACGACGAGCGCGTTTCTCCCAGGCCCGATACCGACGACAGAGTCGATGCGGGAGTCGCATTTCTGGGCGGCACCCGTATCACTTCACCATCCCAAGCCGGCAGGATGAGTAACCGCCATCTGCCGGCTGGGCAGAGCATACACCAGGGAGGACCCGGCGGCGTCCCTGGAGTTGACATGGGCGGCGCTCCCGGCGGAGGCCCCCGGAGGAGGCAGCCTCAGTATATGCCGCAGTATCAGCAGCAGCAGCAGCAGCAGCAGCAGCAGCATATGGGGCCCATGTATCCCAACTACGTGCCCTACGCGCCGCAGGGATACTACGGGATGCCGCCGCAGTTCCAGAACGGGGGCATGCCGTCCCCGGGGTACATGCCGTACCAGAACTACGCGAGGTCGCCGCCGTCCATGCATCAGTACGTCCCGATGGTAGGCGTCAGCGTTCCTCCAAACTACCCTCGCCCGGCCCAGCACTCGCCCAGCCTCTCCACGCCATATCAGCCGGCGCCGGCACCAGCGCCGATCCCGCCGCAGACGCCTTCGTCGACGCACTCGTCGCAGATGCTCCCTCCGCCGACTCCGCCTACACCACAGATTATCGAGAAGCCTGTACAAGCTCCTCCTCCAGCTGCTGTTATCGCACCGCAGCAGCTTGTCAGTTCACCAATCATGGAACGCCAGTCGTTTCGGCCTCCGGTATGTTGTGCCATAGTCCCTATCAGGCTTTTCTCATGTATGCTAACCACGTTGCAATAGCTGCCTTGGTTGTCGCGACCCGACGCAACCTTCCCTACCAGAGCACCACGGTCTAGACGGCGGAGAAAGCCGCTCAATGCGGACAGTGCAGCAGTCTCTCTACCTACCGAACAGCATGGCGCGGCCCCAGAGCAGGCTACACCAGCCTCCGTCGCGCCCTCTTATGCAGCCAGCGGCGACCAGCCCAAAGAGCCGTCGTCTGATGCCAAGCCAACTCCACCTACTCCAATGGTCGACTCTGTTCAGCGGTCAGAGGCAGACGGTGCTACGGCCGAAACTGCCACCCAGTCCGATGGACGACCCACTGGTTCAGCCGTCCCTGTGACTCCTGCTCTGCCGAGGCCGACATCCAAGTCCTCCAGTACTGACAAAGGACATGAAGTCAGCGAGACAACCGACGCTGGCGACAAACCTGCCGTGAATGGCGCCGAGACTGTTGAGGCTGGGGCTACCGTCAACGCTGTAGCCACCCCCCCCATCAAAGTTGCCCCGACGAGCTGGGCAAACCTCTTTGCGAAGCCGTCTGTCAAGGGAGCCGCGAACTCGGCCAACGGAACTGGCGCCTCGCTGAATGGTGGATCATCTGACGCTGCTGGCGCTGTTTCTGGCTCTGCGTTTTCCAAGGCCAACGCCAACTCGCTCGCCGAAGCCATTCGTGCATACCGCGTTGACAGCGGCCACAAAATTTCCTTTCTCGAGCCGCGTGGTCTCATTAACACCGGCAATATGTGTTATATGAACTCGGTTTGTCGCCCGACTTAAAATACTATTCGTGTCTAACATTCTGCAGGTTCTACAGGTTCTCATGTTTTGCGTTCCGTTTTACGATTTCCTCGGCCAGGTCAGCAAGAGGGCTATCCACAGCTTCAAGAGCGACACTCCGCTGGTTGATGCCATGTCAGTGTCCCTTCCGCCATTCTTGGTGCCCAAGCTTACACACGACAGGATCATGTTTATGCATGAGTACAAGGTGCTTGCGTCTAGACCATCCGCCGATCAGCTGCGACATATTCTCAAGAGCGAGGACCTCGAGAAGTACGGCGAGCCTTTTACTCCCGAATTCGTCTACGAGGCCATAAGACAGCTCTCCCGATTCGCGAGCATGAGGGTATGCACCATTTCCTGGCGCGAAGACGCATCATTTACTGACTGTTCGTTGTAGCGTGGCCACCAGCAGGATGCCGAAGAGTTTCTGGGGTTCCTGCTGCAGTCTCTCGACGACGAGTGCACCCATGTCATGAGCAACAAGCAGTCAACCGACTCGGAGACGGGATCGGTCGATCTTGCGGCAAGCCAAAGCTCGGCGGATCCGGGCGACTGGCTCGAGGTTGGCCGCAAGCAACGCGCTGCCGTCACTCGCTCCTCGGGCTCCAACTCGTCAACGCCCATCAACAAGATCTTTGGCGGCCTGCTCCGATCCGAGTTCCGTGTGCCGGGCCTCAAGGACTCCATCACCACCGAGCCGTACCAACCGCTCCAGCTGGACATTGGATCCCCAGATATCCGCAACGTTGTCGATGCCTTGCGTGGACTGACCCGCCCGGAGCGTCTTCAGGGCGACTTCAACTCTCCCCGCGGCAAGGACGTCGTGGCTACAAAGCAGGTATTCATCGAGTCGCTACCGCCGGTGCTGATCCTACACCTCAAGCGCTTCCAGTTCGACGCCGAGGGCCACGGCACCATTAAGATTTGGAAAAAGGTCGGCTACCCCTTGGAGCTCGAGATTCCGCGCGAAGCCCTGTCGAGGCAGACGCGCCAGACTATGGGCGAGGGCGCGATGCCCAAGTACAAGCTCATCAGTGTGGTCTACCACCACGGCAAGAACGCGAGCGGCGGCCACTACACGGTGGACGTGCGCCGACAGGACGGCCGGGAGTGGATCCGCATGGACGACACCGTGCTTCGACGCGTGCGCAGTGAGGATGTCGCCGAGGGCGGGTCCGAAGAGGAAGTCAAGGAGGTCCGCAAGGAGAACACCGCTGCGGGTCCCCCTTCAGCGAACCGATTCGGTGCCATCAACGACGAGGACACGGGGGATGAGGACGGCTGGAAGCAGGTCACAGCTTCGGCCGGTGGCAACAAGCGGTGGAGCAGCGTCGTCAACGGCACGAGCAACGGCGCCGCCAAGGAGAAGCAGGTCAAGGAGAGCATCAAGGACAACAAGGTCGCTTACCTGCTGTTTTACCAGCGTGTGTAGCGGCTGCCAGGCAAGCGTCACCGATGCCCTTCGGATCTGTACCGTTAGCCATGCATCATGGACAAAATCTGATGGGTGTTGGAGTTTGCGGGAACGGTCCATCGCCTTGTCAAGTGCAAGGCTGCATGCCGAGAGGCCACGAGAAATGAGACGGCGGTGGTAGATACCCAGCGGCTCATGTTTCGGCGTTTCTGGCGTCTCGGCAAGGATTCCTGTAAATTGGGGTGAGAGGTGGTGGTGATGGGTGCATCTAGCGCACTCGTGAGGCCTGGGCTGGCTTTGGGGTCCAGGCCCTGTGCGATGGATGATTTACTGAGAGTTTTTGTTGATGTAACATCCTGTTGCCAGTCCCTGCAAATTGGGGGACTGCAGCGAGATTGCTGTACAATAAATATAATGCATCTGGAATATGATGGCGAGCTTTGAGGCGTGAACGAGTCAATGAGTCTAAGTGTCAAGACCGCGTCTATACATAGTAAGTGTACACAAGGCTTCAAGTCCTTTGATCAACAGCTACCATCTCTGCGAGCAGACGGCGTATCCGTCCGGCTCTCTCCTATCCTCCCTCCGTCTCTCCTCCACATTCGACCGCTTAGTGCCTCTTGATGACGGACATGGAGTCCAGGGCGTCCTTTTCGGCGAGCTCGGCCTCGACCTGCTTGATAATGGAGCGCAGGTAGGGGACGTCCTGGGAGTTGTTAGCCGTCGGAGCATCGGATGGCCTCCGCAGCCAGCGTCGGGTCGGCGTCGGGGATGGCGTACCTCCTCGGGCTTGGTCCACTGGTCCTTGGGCAGCAACTTGTGCTGGTAGCTGCACTGGATAGAGCGGCGGATGCGGTAGACGCGCTCGTAGGCTTCTTTGGCGGAGAGGCGCTTGAGGGCGAGCTGCGTGGACTCTCGCTCCTCCTCAATGAGGTCGTCGTATCTGTCAATTGGACCCATCAGCTTCTCGATCCCAGGACCAATTCTCTCCGACCTGCCGCATCTTTCCATGCTTTCAATGCCCCCTCCTCTTCCTCATCCAATTGACCTCGCAATGACCTCCTCGGGGTTCCGCACCTCAGGCCGAGCTTGCGGTAGCCGGCGGCGCCGGCGTACCAGTTGGCCGCGGGCATGACCATCTTGGCCAGCCAGGGCCGGCGCAGGACAAAGGGCGCGAGAGAGTAGGCGCTCATGGTTGCGTCGTGGGCGGGCGGCGGACTCGGGGGGTTGTGGCGGTTCGTTTTCTGGAAGAGGTCTTTTTTTCGACAGCGGCTTCGTGATGCGCGAAATGCGGCGACGATGATTGGGAGAGAGGCCAGCCCGCAAAACTGGCAGAGCTCGGGGTGTCACGTGATGGCGTTGGTGTCTGCAGAATTCTACGCACGTGGTCCAGAAACGGTGCGACTGGCACCGTTATGGCGGCCATGTGCAATATCTGTAGGAATTTGAAGAGGAGTCGTTCTGCTCCACATCACTTGACGACGTGGACGTAGATCTCATGTTTTTGAAACCTTCATTCTGCTCAACTACTGTTTTGTGGCTTTGCTCCAATGACTTCTTCTCCGAGGCAACGTGCCTTTACGCCAGCAAAACAGTAGTTACCTACTTCCTACCGTGAATCTCTCCAGCCCGTCTCTGCCGCCATGCATTCTCCCTCCCTCTCCCCACTTCCTGTGTTCTACCTAATGGATTGGCTCAGTTTCTTCTTCAGCTCTTCAATGCTCAATCCCGGCTTTCGTCCCGTACCATGCCTTCCTAACGATGTTTCCGTGTATTGTCTCTCCTTGACAGCCTCCTTGCAGTAGGGCGTGGGCAAATTGACGCCAACCGGCCTGAAAGAGACGTTGGCGAGCATTCAAGTTCATTCAACATCAGTTGACATCACGCATTTGTATTCACGTAAATGCCTTGGTCCTCATCCAAAAGCCTCCGTTGCATAGGCGGCGGCGATTCGGGTTCAAAATTGGAAAAACGGTGTTTCCCAAACTAATTCCCGGATAAAGGGACCCAACTCTCACACCAAATTTTGCAAATGTGCGCGTTATGAAGTCCTGGTGGCAGCAGAGCTCAAGGTCCGCACCGCAAGTGATCAGTTCGAGTCCGGAGATATGTCCCTGTTGCTGCTGGCTGTTGAAGTCTAAGTTCGGCGGATATTTAGCCAGCCACTGTAGGGCCGAATAGACTTCCCCTGTGAGACTCGCGTCCACTATCCCTTTGACTGCGGAGGAGGAGCAGAGGGGTCACTGCGCGTTACGACGTATATACAAAGGTTGAGCCAAAAAGAAAGTACACCTCAGATGTACCGTACCAGGGTCCCTATTACCGTGCGAGCCCGAA
>LFRF01000026.1:129316-182527 GCA_001189435.1 Tolypocladium ophioglossoides CBS 100239
GCCAAGTGCAATATCGTATACTGTACAGCCCTGGCCGGGAACATCCAGAGGTGCACTTTCTTTTGGGCTCTGCCTTCGTACTCCGTACCTCTGGGTCTGGTAGCCCCTCTGCTCCTCCTCCGCAGTCAAAGGGATTGCCGGCGGTAGCAGTTCGGTCAAGAGTCCACAGGACGGTAAGCCTTTGGCAATGCTGCATATTCCAACGTCGCTGATGCATACACGTTCCAGCGCCGTGAAATCTGCGAAGCGGACCACTGGTCCTCCGTGGCCATCGTGTAGCACGGAAATCAAACCACAACGACTTAAGAGTCTCGCAGTGCATTCCGAGGCTCTCTACAACGTCAGTCGAAGAGGTGAGCTCGTCACCACTGCACCGGGAGTCGGAAGATGCATACACGAAGGTGGAAAGACAACCAGTGTAACAAGATAAAAGATAACTGAGGCTTTCCCTCCTCAACGCGGTCCATGCGGGCCGGAGAGTTTTCAGTTTCGGGAGTAGAGGAACGATGGTCATTAGGCTTGTGCAATTTCGGAGATTCAGCATCTCCAGCTCTGTCGCCAGTTGTGCAAAGGGCAGAACTCCGTTTGATGTCCTCACGCCAAGAGTCTTCGAGGTTTTGAGATACCAAGGAGCAGAAAGTCGTTTCACGGAGAGGCTTCCCACTTCTTGAGGCGAAGAGGGCATTCAGATAAAGGTGTTGCAGGTTTGGGAGTTGAGCAACTAACAGCGCAATGAGCTGCACGGCCAAGTACTGGTATCGGGTCCGGGAACTCATGACCTCGGAGTAGCCAGGTTCGTTGTTCCCATCAAGGGAGCCATAAATTCATCGCGTAATCGAGAGCCCTCAGTTGAGCGAACCCAGCAGACGCTGCTTGCAGGCCTGTGGTAAGTCAATACCCAGTGCGTGGGCGCCAATCTCGAGGGCGGCTCGAACGTCAGAGCCTACAGCAAATGGTCTTTGCCAGATCGTATCGACGACGACCCATTTGAGTTTGCTGGCCAGGCCGGATGCCGCGACACGGTGCGAATGATAGAAGGTACTTGGCAGGTTTGGAGCTTCCGGTTGTTTCCAATGCCGAAACTGTGGTAAAGGATGGGTTGTGTAATATCCCGACAGCGCCTAGAGACAAGGCACAGAGAGCAGAGGACGAGGCGATCGACCATTTGCCTAGCTGGGTAGCGGCGCACGTGGTCGGCTCCGTCGGCTCCTCTGCGATTGCCACCCCACCAGGCTGTATAAGGCGCGTGGGAGGTCGGTTGATCACGACAGTGTGGACAGAAGTCGACGACTGTACGAAGTAAGCAGAATCTCGAACACCGCGCGAAACATGTTGCCGAGAACTATTAGGTATCCCTGTCGCTATGGGGTGACCGATTGGGTGTCTGTGGTGGTGTAAAATCCGATGGAGCCTGGTCATTTTTCTTCGCAGCATCTGTGCGTTTGGTGCCTTGGGGCTTATCACGTGTGCCTGCAAGGTCGAGGGACGTCATTGAGGCAACGACGTGCATCAACGTTGGAGTTTCGAATAACGAGGTTATGCAGCACGTTGTCGGTCATGCCGCCATTGATCCAGGGCATGAGATGCCGCTCCAGCAGCATCCGTATCCGCCCGATCGTGGTGTCTTTACATTCCTCCAACTGGTGAGAATCCGCGGACGCCGGGTTGTGGTGAGGTTGCTGTCAATGGAGCGTGCTCCAGCAGTCCAACAGCGCTAGCCTGGGCGCTAGTAGGTAGATAGGGCCTAGGAGTATTGCCTGTGGCCGACGTGAATCCACTGTCCCACCAGGGACCACCTCCACTAAAAACCATCGCTGGTGCCAGGCTCCAGGACCTGAAAACATCGGCGCTCGTCATCGTTCCTCCACATTTCTTTCCCTCTTCTCTCAACCTCAACATCCATCACCACCAGCCACCTCCGCACCTCGCCCCAGCGCGTGCCCTCGTCCGCCTCGCCKCGCCTCCGTCCACCCCCTCTACTCCCATCCTCGGCGACTGTCTCTGTAATTTGCTGCAAAGTCAATGGCCCGCGGCGTTCGCTAGGCGGGAACGGAGACTGCGGCGTGGGAGCGTTGCGTTCCCCGCAGTGTCCGCCAGGCCAGTCCTCTCTCCCGGCATCGGATGCTGGGGCGAGATCCCCGGGGAGCAAACACCGCACCCACGCAGAGCCGCTCCAGCGCACGAGGCCGTTTCAATATCAACGACGCAGTCGATCGCCGGTGCCAAGGGTCCGGGGCGGAGGAAGAAACGGGCTTCGACGCAGGCCTGACATCCGCCTGTCCCCGCGACACCGGACACGAGCCGACGACCAGCGATATCCTTTGATCCGAAAACCAGCCCCGGCGCGCGGAGGAGGGGATGTCTCTCGAGGAATCTCCCGAGCCAAGTCGGGTACCCTCGTCTCCAGATGATGCAACAGCCTCGTACCGACGACTCGCCGCCGACTCGACTCCAATGCACCAACCGGGGTCCTTGACCCCGTTGCAGAAATGGGCCGTCCGCGCCTCCGACTCACAGTTCAACGCCATTGCCGGTGCCATTGGCGGCTTCACCTCGGGCATCGTCACATGTCCGCTGGACGTCATCAAGACCAAGCTGCAGGCTCAGGGTGCCTACAAGCTCGTCGATAATGGCCGGCACGTGGGGCACCCGAAGATGTACAATGGGCTGGTTGGCACGGCCAGAGTCATCTGGCGCCAGGAGGGCATCCGGGGTATGTACCGGGGGCTGGGACCCATCGTTCTCGGGTACTTGCCGACGTGGGCGGTGTGGTTTACCGTCTACAACAAGAGCAAGGTCTGGATGGCTCAGTATTCCGGTATGTTTTCTACTCCATGGCCTTGTCCGCGCACACGGGCTGACTCCTCCATGCCTGTCCAGCAAACACGCATATCATAAACTTTTGGTCCTCCATCATCGCTGGTGCGAGCAGCACCATCGTCACTAACCCCATATGGGTCATCAAGACCAGGCTCATGTCACAGAGCCACTCGCCTGCTCAGGACCACCACTTCCACACCATGTTCCCAAAGCCGGGCAACACGCCGACGGCACGGCCGACACTGCAGGCCCCGTGGCACTACCGGTCCACCATCGATGCCGCGAGGAAGATGTACACGTCCGAGGGGCTCGCGTCGTTTTACTCGGGCCTCACGCCGGCGCTCCTCGGCCTAACCCACGTGGCCGTCCAGTTTCCGACTTACGAGTTTCTCAAGACGAGCTTCACCGGCCAAGGCATGGGAGAGGCCCCTGCGCATGGGGAAAAGGCACACTGGGTGGGAATCCTGTCAGCCTCGATACTGTCCAAGATCCTAGCCAGCAGCGCGACATATCCGCACGAGGTGATCCGGACCAGGCTTCAGACGCAGCGACGGCCGGTTGCGGGTGAGCAGTACCTCCAGGGACTGGGCATCTCGGGCGCGGCACCAAATGGGGCGTCAGGCAAGGACTCCCGCAAGTACAGGGGCATCATGATGACGTTTCAGACGATTCTGCGGGAGGAGGGCTGGCGGGCATTCTACGCCGGGCTGGGTACCAACATGATGCGGGCGGTGCCGGCAGCGACGGTGACGATGCTGACGTACGAGTATGTCATGAGGCAACTCAACGGGGTCAAGGCAGACGGCAAGGCCGTATTAGAGGGGCACTCGGAAGGAGTGTGATAATACCTTTGCAGAGTCGCGCATAAAAGCTCTCGAGTGAGGGCGCGGGCGGCGGTTCCATACATGTTCACGAACGGCGCTTGACGCAGACGGCGCGAGGCTGAGATACCCGGACTTGGACGGCTGTAGGTATAGACGACTTGGGTTCCACGGGGTCATACGAATGGGCGGTTCGGCATGTGTTACTCCTCTCATTTTTGGTTCTTTTCTTTTGTTGTCTCACGGCTGCGCAGTCGGCGTGCGTGCAAAGGTGTTTCTTGAAGGAGACGCATGTTTTGCAAGGGGCACGCGACGAGCATGAATGTAGCATAGCCGTTTTGTACGTAAATAGGCACAGGAGTCCCTGATGATTTCATAGAAGCCCTTTATTCATGTCGGAGGTGCTCGACGCTACTCTCAGTGACTACGGTACGCGATGATGCTGCGACTGTAGACGCTCAAGTAGTTGAACTGCTTGTAATGGTTTGCGCCTAGCCCTGTCGCCTCGATCGCTGTCGGACGAGGTCTTAGCAATTTGAAAGATATACGATGAAACAATCGGGCCACTTACAGATTGGTTCCTGGCACTGCGTATGGACGATCTTGTGTATCTGTGCCCCTGCGTCAGCTGCCGCACGACGCACCACAGGACGTGTGCATCTCACACAAACAGTAGCCCAGCCATGGTGAACGCCGCCAGGGGAGCCATAAACTTCTACACCACAGAATCATCAGTAACCGGCTCTCTCGGCAGCGATGCTGAGAGTGAAGACGTCGACGGACTCACCCGAGGATCCATGGACGGGATGGACGCGTTGATAGACGCCGGAAGTTACCTGGGGGATGTGTAGTCGCGCAACAGCTGATACCACAGGCCGGAGCCGGAACTGAGGTGGAAGTTGCGTCTGGTCCCACTGTCTGGCCCGTCCCAATTTCGTTAATTTATCGAAAGTATCCGTACAGGGTCTCTTTCGCACGTCGCACAGCGTCTCAAACGGGACGGAAAACGTTGCGCCTTGTAGGGCCCCACAGACCCCTGCGGCTGTTACCGTAGGGCCCTGGGGCCCCACGCCTGGAGATGTTGGTCCAAGCTCCCGTGTCTCCGTTTCGAGCTGTCGCGAGACGGTACGATTGCGCGGGCTGATTGGTGGCTGAGCACGAACCGCAACACAGGCTTTCCTCTCCCGCGACGACCGCGCAGCTTGCGACAGATTTTACCCCTGGCATCTACCTCTCCTCTCCTCTCCGCTCCCAGCCTCCCCCTCGTGCTCCTCGCTTTCGCCAATCGCTCCCAGATCGCGACGCGTGTGCGACCCAGGAGCTCTACACCCCAAGCACACCCCGGCTTCAAATCCATCACAATGCCCGTCGAGCTCCGCAAGCGCAAGGCGCCGCAGCCGCCGCCCGCGCCCGCGCCCGTCGCGAAAAAGGCCAGCAAGCCTGCTGCTGCTGCTAAGCCGGCGAACAAGGCGAAGAAGGCCGAGGCGCCCAAGAAGGCGGCGCCCAAGGCCGAGGAGAAGAAGGCGCCCAAGACGGAGGAGAAGAAGGCGCCCGAGGCGGAGAAGAAAGCCGTGGCCGCGGGCAAAGCTGGTGCTGTGGCCGTCGGCCATGTCGTCGACCTTGATGGCTTTGGCGGCGAGGTCGAGACGAATGATGGCGAGAAGACGAGCTTGAAGAAGCTGGTCGAGGAGAGCGGCTCGGGCGTCGTGCTGTTTACGTATCCCAAGGCATCGACGCCTGGATGTGAGTTTTTCTTGCCTTTACTAGCGTCTCTCTCATCAACCCATCCATCACTCGCGTCCACAGCACAACAATGTTCCCGCACGCGGCAGATCACACACATATATATATCTGTACTGACCATATCCAGGCACCAACCAAGTCTGCCTCTTCCGCGACGCCTACGAGCCCCTCACCGCCGACGGGCTCGCCATCTATGGCCTCAGCAGCGACTCGCCCAAGGCCAACACGACCTTCCGCGAGAAGCAGAAGCTGCCGTACCCGCTGCTGTGCGACCCAGCGGCGACACTCATCGCGGCTATTGGCCTTAAGAAGCAGCCCAAGGGCACGCAGCGTGGCGTCTTTGTCGTAGACAAGGAGGGCCGCGTGCTGGTCGCCGAGCCTGGCGGCCCGGCGGCGACAGTGGAGCGCGTCAAGGCGCTGGTGGAGGAGCTGAATAAGTGATGCAGAGTGAGCAGTGATGAGTGAGGAGTGCTCGGAGATGAGTTGTGTGGGATGAGTGTGGAATGAGGGTGTGATGAGCTTGTGGACATGGATGAGTGGTTCACATGGGAGAGAATAGCAAGCGACACTGTTTGTATTTGGCTGGAGTCTATGCACATCTGCGATAACCGTCGACTAGGAAAGCCTGCAAATGATTCACCTTGGTTTCAGAAGGTGTGGCGTGGGGTGTGGCCGATGCTGGTGCCTCATCTTCATCTCACCCAAGAAGCGTGAAAATGTGGTGAGACCTTTCAACCAGATGCCGGTTTGAAGCACGTCTCGACCACCACCATTGGATCCCCAATTGCATTGAATGTCTCAGTCAAAGTGCCTTACCAACATCTACTGATCACTTCTACCATCACCCGTTGAATGACACATCCACCATTAACGGCTACCAGGGAGGTGTAGGGTAGCTCATACGTGTCAGGTGCCCGGCAATTCGTCGGCTAATGTGCAACCGACTCGAGCATCGAATGTATCTAACCTCCAATCGCTCGTCGCTCCCTCAACTTTGTCGCATCCACCATCATCCTAAAAATGTCGTCCAAGGCGGTGACTAAGGCCGCCTCTGGCGTGGTGTCCCTTGCAAAGGTACGTCCATGGACCTGTTTCCGCGCTCGTCGCCGTCAATTGGCCTCATTTGGCCTCATTTGGCGACCGCGAATTCCCTCCACTCGAGTCTCTTCACTCGTCCACTGTTTGACCCCCCCTCCCAGAAACAAACCCTCCAGTCCAAGGGCATCTGGGAGACCTTTCGCAGGGCCGTTGCCATAGACGCCAACCGCTCCAACGGCGTGCCCCTCAACCCGTGGTACCGCAACCCACCGCCCGGGTCCAACGATCCGCTGGCCTACAATGACCCCGTGACGCTGCCGGCCGGCGACATCGCCGACAACCCCTACTGGAAGCGCGACGCACGGCGCTCGTACCCCAAGCTCAGCGTCGTCGGCCAGGCGGACGTGGCGCAACTCCTGACGGTCGGTAGCGCGGCACAGCCCAAGGTCGAGCTTGTCGGCGAGGCCGGCGAGAAGCAGCTCGTGGCCGCAAGGCAGGAGGGTGAGACGGGGTTGGCCAAGTGCCTCGAGAAGGCGCCCAGGGACGTGGCCAAGGACGTGTTTGTGGACGGGCTGCCGCCGCTGCCCAGCGGGCAGACTCTGGCATCGGGGTCGTGGGACGTGCACAAGTACGAGCTGGTTGAGGAGAATGCGTATCCTCCGGGGTGAGTGGAAGTCTTTCAGGAGTATGCAGAGAATAGATTTGCTAACGAGGTCACAGATACCCTTGCCGGTCGTTCCAATAGAGGAGGACGGGTGTATTGTTGTACATAAGATGAAATGAATCGGAGGGTATAGATATATTCCCTATGTTGTTTGCAAATCTAAATATTCGCTGTTCCCGTGATGGGCCGAGACTCCTTGCATGCCATGGGTCAATCAAGGTGATGCAACGCCGTGCTGTCTGTCCTTCCTATATCGCAGATCCGGCCGTGGTCCCCGAGCCAGCCATCCGCTCCACCACCTTGGCCTTTCCTAGCGCCCGCTTCACGCGGTCATCAAAGTCTTGTACCGCTTCGTCCGTGTTCTCCGTCGCCAGGGTATCCGGCTCGACTAGCGCGTACACCATCTTGATGTTGCGCTCCAGCCGCGCATTGTTCGCCAGTGGCGGCAGCGCGCACCGCTCTGGCTGCGACGAGGCCTCCCCGCTAGAACAAAGCCGCGCCGTCTTCGGCGGGATCCTGTTGGCCCAGACGACGGCCTTGCTGGCCAGGCGCCCGCTCTCGAGGAACTTTTCGAAGCCTCTTTGCATGCCAAACGAGCGCCCCTCGATGCGGCCGGCCGCGGCGCCGTCTTCAAGGCCCTGCTTGTAGCCTTGCTGGAAGAAGCGGTCCTCGAGGTTGAAGACGTCTTCGAGGGGGTCTTCGGGCATGGTGGGAGCGATGAGGGTGTATGTGTTTGTATGTATGCGTTTGCATAGATGATGTGTGGTTGTAAGATGGCTGTTGGTGGGGTGAAGATGGAAGGTGGATTTCAAGATTTGTTCCAAGGGTGACCGTTGCCATAGTTAGCATTGGTAACCCTTCGCTGTAGAATTTATCTCCAGGACAGGTAACTCTTCATCACGAAATTGCACTCATAATGGGCTTGAAATGATACATCTTCTCCGCCCTGATCGTGTGCAGTCTTTTTCTATTCATCCCAAAGGCTTCTAGTGCTGACATACTTCGTACCTAGTGGAAAGGCGACCCTGACTGCCCCTCACACGTGACGATGCGCCTCCAACTCCAGGTTCCCGCCCCTCCAACTCCGAAAAGCGAGACAGGGCTGTGACTCAGTCGTGTGCCCAAGGGATCAACTCGATATATGACTGCTGCACCCGCTGCGATTGCAAGCCATCGCCACGTCAGACCCGTCATCGCCTTCTTGACACAAGATCGCCGAGGCTTGCTCCGCTATGCCCGTCTTAAATCCCATCCTGCCCGTCAAGGGCAAGAAGAACACACTCATCACCAGCGCCCTGCCCTATGTCAACAACGTCCCGCACCTGGGCAACGTGGTGGGCAGCGTGCTCAGCGCCGACGTCTACGCGCGCTTCAGCAAGCTGCGCGACCGCCCGACGCTGTACATCTGCGGCACCGACGAGTATGGCACGGCCACCGAGACCAAGGCCCTCGAGACGGGCCAGACGCCCCAGGCGCTGTGCGACGAGTTCCACGCCAAGCACAAGGAGGTGTACGACTGGTTCGAGATCGGCTTCGACTACTTTGGCCGCACGACGACGCAGAAGCAGACGGAGATTGTCCAGGACATCTTCCTGAAGCTGCACGAAAAGGGCTTCCTCGAGGAGCGCACCACCACCCAGCCCTACTGCGAGAAGCACGACGGCTACCTGGCCGACCGCTTCGTCGAGGGCACGTGCCCCAAGTGCGGCTACGACGATGCGCGCGGCGACCAATGCGACAAGTGCGGCGAGCTGCTCGACCCCTTCGACCTTATCAAGCCGCGATGCAAGATCGACGGCGCGCAGCCGATCCCCCGCGATACCAAGCACATCTTCCTGCTGCTTAACAAGCTGCAGCCGGACATTGAGAAGTGGTTCGACGAGGCGCACAAGAAGCACGGCTGGCCACAAAACGGTGTCGGCATTACGCAATCGTGGCTGACCAAGGGCCTCGAGGGCCGTAGCATCACGCGCGACCTCAAGTGGGGTGTGCCCATCCCGCTGCCCGGGTTCGAGAAGAAGGTCATCTACGTGTGGTTCGACGCCTGCATCGGCTACCCCTCAATTACTGCCAACTACACGGACGAGTGGGAGCAGTGGTGGAAGAACCCTGATGAGGTGTCGCTCTACCAGTTTATGGGCAAGGACAACGTGCCGTTTCACACCGTCATCTTCCCCGGCTCCGAGATTGGCACGGGGTACAACTGGACCATGCTCAACCACCTGTCCACGACGGAGTACCTCAACTACGAGAGCGGCAAGTTCTCCAAGTCGAGGGGCGTGGGCGTCTTTGGTAACCAGGTCAAGGACATTGGCATCTCGCCGTCCGTGTGGAGGTACTACCTGTTGTCGAACCGACCCGAGACAAGCGATACCCAGTTTGAGTGGCAGTCGTTTGCGCTGGCCAACAACAGTGAGCTCCTGGCCAACTTTGGCAACTTTGTCAACCGCATTGTCAAGTTTGTCAACGCCAAGTGTGACAGCACCATCCCCGAGTTTTCGGCCTCGTTCTTGGACGAGACGTTTGACTTTTCCGCCTGGATCTCCCGGGTCAACAGGCTGCTGGGAGAGTACGTGGACCTCCTGGAGAGGGTCCACCTGCGGGCCGGCATCAAGAAGCTCATGGAAATCAGCGCCGAGGGCAACACGCTGCTGCAGTACCGCCTGGACAACGCAAACTTAGTCGAGAAGCCAGAGCGGACCAACACGGTCATTGGCCTGGCGCTGAACCTGTGCCACCTCCTGGCCTCGCTTGCGTCGCCGTACATGCCGTCGACGGCCGACTCCATCTGCACGCAACTCAACACAACCCTCGGCTTCATCCCCGAAACCTGGGTACCTGAGACACTCAAGGGCGGACATAAGATTGGCAAAGCTGCGCACCTGTTCTCGAGGATAGAGGACAAGAAGGTGGCGGAGTGGAAGCAGGCGTTTGGCGGCACGGCCGAGACGCGAGCGGCCGAAGAGGCGGCCAAGAAGAAGAAGCAGGAGGAAAAGGAGAAGAAGAAGGCCAAGAAGGCGGCCAAGGCCGCCGAGGCCGCCGAGACCGCAAAGGCAACCCTCGGCGAAAAGACCGGCGCCGTCGTGGACAAGGTGGCGAGCAAGGTTACCAATAGCGAGGTCAAGGCGCAGGACGAGGTGTCGGCGGCGGGTGGCACGGCGGTACCGCCTGCAGAGGTGACCATAGATCTGCCGATTCGAGGCAAGCAGTAGGGGAATTGGGTGGCTATTGTACCTGAACGATTATGATGACGACGGGATCATGGGCATGTGGGAAGGGTTCGGCGCAGACGGTCATGAGGAGTTGCTGCTGCGTGGGGTGTATCATGTAAGCGAAGATGGCCATGTCAGAGACTCTAGAGCTGTCTAGACTGGTAGATTGGCGCATGAAGGAAGATGCAAGGGTCAATTGGACGCGTTCAAACTATATGCAATGCCCTTGAACCGCATCTTGAAGTGGAGGTCCGGGGCGTGGTGTCGGCCGTGGAAGGCAGGGACCCATAAAAATCCGACCTCAATGACACCTGAGGGGCAGATTTGCGTCTCTCTCGTGAACTTCATTCAATCTTCAACTCTGCTCTGCCACGACACTCCCGACGCTCCACCTCCTCGACGGCCTGCCAGCGAGGCACGAACCTGAACCGCAGCCACACCTCCTCTCTGCCAGTCCGCCCTCCTCMCGCCTCCCTCCTCCATCCCCAGACGCCGCGCGCCAGCACAGCACAGCAAGCATGGACATCCGGCTGCTCACCAGCGCGGACCTGCCGCTCATCCAGCACGCCAACCTGGAGAACCTGCCGGAGAACTACTTCCTCAAGTACTACCTGTCCCATGCGCTGTCGTGGCCGCAGCTCAGCTTCGTGGCCGTGGACGCGTCCCGCCCGCGGCGCAGCGAGTACGAATACCCCAAGATCGTGGGCTACGTGCTCGCCAAGATGGAGGAGGAGCCGGCCGACGGGGTGCCGCACGGGCACATCACGAGCCTCAGTGTGATGCGCACGCACCGGAGGCTGGGGATTGCGGAGAAGCTGATGCGCCAGAGCCGTACGTCCGCCCCCCTGCTGCGACGATGACCATGTGGCTAACGGCGTGTAGAGCTCGCCATGGTCGAAACCTTTCAGGCGAAATACGTCTCCCTCCACGTCCGCGTCTCCAACGTCGCCGCCCGCCACCTCTACGAAGACACCCTGCGCTTCCAGAACGAAAAGACCGAGGCAAAGTACTACGCCGATGGCGAGGACGCCTTCTGCATGCGCCTCGACCTCGGCGCCATCCGTAGCCAGGTCGACGACGACGGCGCCGCCGAAGATGAGGAGAAGACCAACGGCACAGAGGGCCTCGATGAGGGCGAGGCCGTCGGCGAGGTCGGCCGCGATCCTGAAAAGAATGGCAAGAAGAAGACCAACGGCGCGGCGGCCAAGGAGGACAAGAAGATCAAAGTTGCGGTGGGAAGAGGGCTCGGCGTGGGGGATTTGGTGGAAAAGGTTGAGAGCAAGAACTGACGCAGCATTTTCGATCTTGTCTGTGCGAGGCATACGAGGGACATGGCAGGATAGACAAAAGCATCTACCGCTCAGGCCAGCGGAGAATACAGCTACCTTCACAGTCATGCGTGCAAGGGATCTGACGGTTACATAGGAGAGTCATGTCATTTCGCGTTACGCTGTGAGCTATCTACAAAATCGCAGTTCCTATCCATCTGCGCCAATCCCGTGTCCAGATCAGCAGATCGCATCATCCCAGGACCCTTCATCGTACATTAGCCGCTTGACACAGTCACACGCACCTCCTGTCCGTCTTGCACTGCGAGCTCCCGCGCGTACGCCTCGTCCGCCTCCATGCGCACCCGCTCCAGCTTCTCCATCAGCGCCTCGAGCTCCTTTTCCATGGCTCCCCTCTCCCCACCGGCGTCGAGGTCGGCCGCCTGGGTCATCTTGCGGTGAATCTCTGCCTCGATGCCATCCGCGGCACGGTACTTGGCCGCTGATGCAGCGCCCGGCGGTGGGGTGGCCACGCCCGTCTCGTGGCTGTCATCGACATCCTGCTTCTTGTCTTCTGGCCAGGCACCCGGTGGGGTGGGCTGACCCCATGAACCACCACCGCCGCTGCCGCCGCCGCCGCCGCTGCCGCCGGGGTGGTCCCAACTGTCGTTGTCCCCGTATTGTCGTCTATCGCCGAACAAGCCTCGGGGGCCAAGTGGCCCATGTCCTCCGAGGGGCCCGTGGGGACCAAACGGTCCGCACCGATCAAAGAGCCCGCCGCCGCCACGCTGCGACGGGCCACAGGCACCACGATTGTAATGTGACGTACCGCACCAAGTAAGGGGCGCAGGGGGTGCTGGAGGTGTCAGCACAGCGGAAGCAGCAGGAAATGCCGGTACAGCGGGAACAGATGGGGGCATGGGCATGGGTGGCATCCCAGGCACCCCGCCTCGACCCCTTCTATGATCTCGACGGGCTCTCGTCATGTCCCTTCTAATCTGTTTCCGCTCCCTCCTCTCTGCCTTTCGCCTCTGCCTCCGTTCCCGCCTGGTAGCCTTGCGGATGATCTTCTGGTGTCTCTTGATTTGCTTCCACGCCTGAGTTAGCCCCTTGAGTTGCGCCTTGAGTTCCTTTTTGTCTAGTTTGGGATCGACCGGAGTCGTCTTGGCACTCTTGAGCTCCGTCTTGAGCTGCTTCACGTCGCTCTTGCTGCGCATCTGATCCGGGTGGGAGGTCCAGTATTGAAGGCGCGCAACGTAGAGAGGCAGCTGCGCATCGCGGACATCGTCGTAGTCGGGGAGGGACCCAATGGAAGATTCCGAGCTCGAGGAAGAGCTAGAAGACGAGGAAGAGTTGGAGCTTGCTGATCCGGACCGTTCGCGGGGGCCTTTGTGATCAAAGTGGCGCCGCCTGCCGCGCTCATCCCAGCTGCGGTGGCCATGTCTTCCGCCATGTCCGTCCGAACCCCAGTGGTGGTGGCGATCGTGGTAACGATCCTGGGGCCAGAGGTGGGGGAGATCATGTCTGACCGGGCCGCCAAACGAACCCATGGGGGGCGGGTGTCCAAAGCCCGAGCCTCGTCCAAGGCCCCTGGATGCGGGCTCGATGCTTGGGCCGCCCATGCGAATACCGTTGTTGTCCATGACGAGACTGCCGATGCGCAGCCCGTTGGTGTCAGCAACGAACTTGTCTCCAAACCGGATGCTGTCGTCGTCTATTGTGAACCCGCCCCAGCTCCGGGGGCGCTGCTGCTGCTGCTGCTGCTGCTGTTGTTGTTGTTGTTGTTGTTGTTGTTGTTGTTGTCGTTGTTGCTGTTGTTGCTGCTGCCGCCGCTGTGAGAAAGAGACTCCCTGATCATTGGCATCGAAAGCGACATCCCACGATCCCGGCATCCTCACCGGGTCAGCCGCCGGATCGAGTCGGACAATGATCCCGCGCGGGCCGAAGAAGCCGTCGTTCCACTGCTGCACCGTCGCCTCAGCGTCCTCCTTTCTTCGCGTAGCCTCAGGCCCAGCTTCTCGAACGCGCTCGAGCTGGGCCTCTGCGTGGGATCGCCCGCTGCTCGTGCTGGCCGCATCGCTCCGCCCCTCGGTCCTCAGCTTCCGGTCAATCACCGCCTCGTTGCCCCTCGTCGTGTGGTCGGGCAGCAGAAAGTTGACAAAGGTGGCCCAGTCCTGGGTGGTGACGTCGCGGGCCGCCCACTCCGTCTGGTAGGGGAAGTCGTCGGGTACGGTGGCGCTGCGGACATTGACAGTGTAAACGAGCGTCTCGCGCGGTGCAACTGCGACAAGAGGAGCCGGCCGGGACTCAAAGTACAGGGCCGCGCCGGGCTGCAGCTGGGGTGCGGAGGCTATGCGAGGGGTTTCGGGCGGCGTAAGGACAGGTTCGCCCGTCGACGAAGATACCCGCGATGCGCCGTCGTCGGTGGCGGCGGCGACGGTGCGAGACGACGCCACAGAGTTTGTGTTGGGGGCCCGTGGACCGGCCGAGTTGGAGTAAATGTCCGTCTCCGAGTAGGGCGGCGGAGGTGCCTCCTCCACGTGGACGTGGAGGTTGCWCCCGTTTCCGATGTTGTTGTTATTCATCGTCGTCTGGTTGGAATTGTGATGGTGTGGTGAGTATGAAAGAGTGAGGTTGAGGCCGCGGAGGGGCAACGGGCTGGACGTTGAGTACGAAGTACGGTACGTTGAGTCGTTGACCCCGCGGCTTGGAGGGTTACGCCTGCCGAATGATTCACGCGAGACGGGTGCCAGATCCGACGACAACAGGTGATGCCAGATTCTGCCAGTCACAAAAAGGCAAAATAGAGAGGATGGCAACGCTCTGCGACGTGAACAAGAACGTCAGATTTAGGGAGACTCCGTTACCAGAGGACAGGGCGTGATCTCATAATTGTCTTGAGCCCGTGGGGACTAATAAGGCTTCGCTAGCATCCCAGCACTCTAATCTACCCGTGCATGGGACGACAAAGAGGATGCGTGGCCTCGCAGCCACGGCCGTACAAAATAGAGCCTACGAATACATGCCTCCACGACTTTCGTCATGGGCTCCAGCCACCCCCGGTCTGGGTCAAACTGCACACGTCTTCACCATCGTCAGCTTTGTCTGTTCCTGGCCCATGAGTGGACGAGCCGCCCAGCGTTGGAGTCTCTCTGCAACAGGGCTGACCCCACCTGCAGGCCCCAGCGTGTGCCCAGGCCAGCGCCAGGCGCATCGCCCAATAGAAGCCCTGGAAGGCCTGCGGGTGCTGACGCGGCCACTAACGAACGCGGTCTTCCAGGTATTACTCGTGGTGAACATTCGCGGAGCCGTCGCGCCGAAATCCGAGCCCCATTCCGACACGCCAAAGAACATCCATACCCTCCGCTGCATTGGCTGGTCGCCGGCTGCCTCTTATCACGCCATCACTTCCAAGGGCGTTGCAGCGGAGCGTGGCGGGTGGCAGCATCACCGGTCGATCGCGCTCCAGAGATGGAACTCTGCGTCTTCCTGCTTGTAGTGGTCCGCAATCAAGCTCGACAAGTGGTCTCGCGAATGGGTTCCCCTGCAACGTGTAAGTCTCGGCTGAGTCGAAACACAACGGAAGAGAGAGCATAGGGAGTTATCGTCAACTTACAGGTTGGTGATGTAGGTGTCAATTAGCTCCGGTGGCACCAGCTCCGTCACGGCGCTTCGAATCTCGACGCCGTTCACCATGGGCCCGTCCGCGAAGCTCACAAACGTCGACGAGTCTCCCCACTCGATGAGCGACTGCTCGTCAAACGGGTTCTCCGGGCTGAGCTTGTACATGCCGGCCAGGACAATGACGGCGTTCCCCTGTTCCTTAGCCGCTCGCGCAATGGCGGCCGCGCCAGAGTCCGTCACCACGCCGCCGTTGGCTACGACGGACCGGGCGCCCAGGATCACCTTGTCCACGCGCGACATGTAGGCCGTCAAGCCCGAGTTCTTGATGTTGATGACCGTGATCCCGGCACCCGAGAGCCTCTTCCTAAAGGCGGCGTTCTGGATCCCCTCGGTCTGTTTCCGCGGCGCCTCGGTCGCAACCAGGACGGTAAACTTGCGCTTGAGCGCCGCGCGGAGGATGAAGCGCTCCACCGTGGGCGAGGGCTGGTGGACGAGGACGTGGTCTCCCGGGTGGATCTGCACCTCGGCCAGCGCCGCAATCTGGTCGTCCACCTGGCTGATCTCGTCCTTGATCTCCTCGATGCCGTCAATGACTTCTGACCGCAGGGCGTGGACCTGGCTGTATGGTGGGACCTTGCTCGTAGGCGTCGACGTGCCCGAGTTTCGGAAGGGCGAGGTCATCATGGCGGACCCATCGGAAGGGGGCGAGGCGGAGAGGAGGTGGAAGAGCGACTTGGGCACATTGACGGAGCTGTAGGAGGGCACAGGGCCCGGTCGGGACGGCGGTGGTGCAGCTGGAGTGTTGGAGATGCAGTCGCCGGCCGAGTCCTGCTTGGTGTACGTCGGGAGCGGCCACTGGTGCGAGACGGGGTCGGTCGGAGTCATCTGGGTCTCGCTCTGGGTCTCACTCGACGGCTCGTTTCTATCCTCGGCGGCCTCGTCGCGGATCAGGGCAAGGACCCGTCGCACAATGTTGGCGACGACGAGCTCTTTGGGTTGGGCCTCGACGAGCCGGCGGCCAGTGGCGCAGACATTGTCGAGCAGGCCGTCGACGTCTTGCCACTTGGACTTGGCGACGACCTGGAGAAGGATATGGGCGGTGGCGACGGCGCAGGGCTCGGAGCCGCGGATCTGCCTTCGCTTGAGGAGACTGCGGGTGTTGGTGAGTTTGCTGCCGCGACGCAACACGGGAGGGGGCAGACGCACGATGTGAGGTTCTCGACGGACGCCTCCAATGGCTGGCCTTTGAGGGATTTGAGATATTTCTCGAGGTCGGGCGCGTAGCCCGGGGTCACCGAGGGCATCGTGTGCTGGTGTGCTCGTGGTGTCGTGTTGTCGATGATGCGCGATGCAGCGAGGGGCGTGGTCACAGAAATTTTGTGTGAGTGCGAGGCGGCTTGCGCCAAGGGCTGAGA
This sequence comes from Tolypocladium ophioglossoides CBS 100239, assembly GCA_001189435.1. Lineage (NCBI taxonomy): Eukaryota > Fungi > Ascomycota > Sordariomycetes > Hypocreales > Ophiocordycipitaceae > Tolypocladium > Tolypocladium ophioglossoides. The sequence continues at coordinate 145,922 of LFRF01000026.1, forward strand.
GACGGTGAATCTGGAGGCGCAAAAACTGTAGTATGCAGCGTCTTCAAGGGCTCTGTTCAAAGTGGGCGTGTCGTCGTCAAAGGGTGCTGGGCAGCAAGGCAAACGTGTGCGGTTGGGGTGGTGGTGGTGACTGGTGACTCAAATCGTTGCGACCCTTTTCGCGACACTGGTTATTATTGCATGTACAGTGGTGGGTCCGCCGGTGCAGTGGGCAGCCACTTTGGGCCACGACAGCATGCAAGACACGATGCCGGGTACTTATGCTTGGAGAAGTGCATCTGAAAACCGATATTGATGCAAAATACATCTAGTATGACCTCTACGCTTCAATCCACGGCCACCTGCCAGCAGGCTTACCGTACCGCGGACCTGAGTTATCCTGAATCATGTCTGGGTTCGAGAATGGGTTGGTGGACGAAACCCCAGCGCCCTTTGTCCAGCTCGCCCCAAAACGGCAGAGCAAGTGGACCGGGCACTGTCCTGTTCTTCGTTGGACAGGTCGGGGGATTGTAACCTGTCGGAAACACGTCCTCATGAGCTGATGTGCACTTTAGCAATTGTGCAAAGCAACAGGATTCTAATAATATTGCACTTCGCTGTATCTGCTGGCTTTGTTGCTCTGCAAGGTCCCAGGCTATAATAGGCTATAGGGGATATAGGTGCCTTGGTCCAGCGGATTTCCTCGGCACCTGACACGTGCACGGTGCGCTGTAATAACGGTCGGAGCTTTTGCTGGAGAGATCCAGTGCATWGCCAAGGTTGGCTGACGGCGTCTCACCCTCCCCGACTCGGTCACCCCTCAAACCCTGCCACTCCCCATCCGGCTCCTCAACATTCCCCGACGCAAGGCGATCGCATCGCGAGGCTGAGAACGTCCACGGCGGCTTCTCCTTGTGCAGACCTTGACAGAGACTGCTTTTGCCCCCTCGACGCTCGCTGCCCCCTGCCGACTGCCATTGCCAGCGATACGGGGGAGTTGACATCATCTCCCAACGGGGACATCGGCTCCCTTGCGACACGCCGCGCGCTCCTCGCCACGGCCCCGAATCCCCCAACAACAACCTCCCAGCGCCAGCCGCCAGCAGCCCCGACGCCTGATGGATTGCTGGCTCTTGCCAAGATGAACTCCCTCAACATCATCACCGCCCGTGTCTCGCCCTCGTCGAGCCCCACGCAGTCCCGATCCAACAGCGTCAGCTCCCTCGGGACGGACCTCGCATCTGACGAGAAGGCGCTGGAACCGTCAGAAGACGCGGCGGATGGCCACGGGCACGGCGCCGATGCCCTTTCCAACGGCTCCCCCAACGACCCGGCGCACTGCGAGGACGAGAAAGCGGCCGTCAACGAGGAGACGCCGCTACTGGACGAGACCAAGGACGGCGGCAACCGGCGGGCCAGTTGGTGGCACGCGCTGCCACAGAGCTTTGTCTCGAGCATCATCAGCTCCGTTCGCTGGATCTTGGCCACGCTAGCCTCTCCCGGCGTCTACCTGATAGCCTGCTTCTACGACGAGCGGGGCACCTTTGCGCCCATGACGCAGCTCAAGAAGCTGTTTGGCGTCCGCAAGGGCGGGCTGGACAGCTACGCCGCGGCAGAGGGCCGTTCCTCCGCACCGGGCCCGTCTCACGGCTGGGGCTACCGCAGCATCGCGCCGAGGCCGTCGTCGTCAGGCTCATCCGCGTCTGGCGCGTCCTCGGAGTCGGAAGGCGACGAGCCCAAGGGCGCCAAGAGCGGGCATGGTAGGTCCAAGTCGCTCATTCCCGCCGAAGAACTCGGCAGGGCGCGCAGGTCGATTCGAATAAAGCTGCACAGCGACGAGGCCCTGCGGCAGCGCAAGCACAGGCGGACGCAGTCGGCCGTCGCGCGGACCAAGGCCAGTGAGGAAGAGCTGTCAGCGCAGCTCAAGTCGCCGACGTCGCCGATCGCCGCCCTCACAAAGTACCCCAAGACGCCGGCGCCCCCGCGACCCCTGATACCCCGACGGCAGCCCTCGTACCTCAACATCGAGGCGCCGCTGAAGCAACAGAAGACGCTGATCCTGGACCTGGACGAGACGCTGATACACAGCATGTCCAAGGGCGGCCGGATGAGCACCGGCCATATGGTCGAGGTCCGGCTCAACACGGCCTCGCTCGGCATGGGCAACCAGAGCGGCGCCGCGCAGCACCCCATCCTGTACTGGGTCAACAAGCGACCGTACTGTGACGAGTTCCTGCGGCGCGTCTGCAAGTGGTTCAACCTGGTCGTCTTCACTGCGTCGGTCCAGGAATACGCCGACCCGGTGATTGACTGGCTCGAGTCGGAGCGCAAGTTCTTCTCGGCCCGGTACTACCGGCAGCACTGTACATACAGACAGGGCGCCTACATCAAGGACCTGAGCTCGGTGGAGCCGGACCTGAGCAAGGTGATGATTCTGGACAACAGCCCGCTGAGCTACCTGTTCCACGAAGGCAAGCCTCGCCGCTCTCGATACAGTTATCCCTTGCTGACTCTTGACTAGATAACGCGATTCCCATACAGGGCTGGATCAACGACCCGACGGACAACGATCTGATGCACCTGGTTCCCTTGCTGGAGGGGCTGCAGTACGTCCACGACGTGAGAGCGCTGCTGGCGCTGCGCGGCGGGGAGGACGGACAGCACATGGCGTGAGCAAGCAAAAGCATGCGTTGATAATCATAGGCGTTTTTGTAGGGAGACCGTGCGAGACACGAGGCGAGCGGGAGTTCCGTGGCGTGAGGTGATGCGCCGTCCATCGCCGTCCATCGCCGTCCATCGCCATTCGCATTGTACAAGATAGAACCATGGCTGCAGGTTGTCTACCGAGAGGTGTATGGTATGTCGGGCAGATACGGATGGATGGATGTTTAGCGGTTGCATGGAATTCATGGCAGCGTTCCGAGCGAGCGCTTGTTGAAACTGGGCACATTGATGCGGTGACGGATGACGAGCGCCGTGGCCTGTGCTGCCAGGGATCCGCTGCCCGGGATCAAAGTCCGTTACTGGTCTGCGATGCCGAAACGCAGGGCACGGAGCCGGAGCGCCCGTCCGGGCTGTGTCGGGTTGTTCCTGTCGTGCCGACAAAGACGTGTGGGCCTGAACTGCTGCTAGCTCTCCATCGATCAGGTCATGCCATGGCGACAAGCTTGGACAAGCGCCATCGGAAACCTGGAAGCAAGCTTTGGCTATGCGCTCGACCATCTCGTCATGGGCCCACCGGCAAGGCTTCGGTCAGGCCGTTGCGCTGAGCCGCTGAAGCAGGCGGAACGGTTCTCGGCCTCTCAGCCTTGATGCAGGAACAGCAAGCAAGCGAGCTAGCAGTTGTTACCGGACCCTGGGGACCCTGGCTTCCATCATAGCATTGTCGTCTACAGCCAACAGCATCTCACCAAGGGCCCAGACGCTTCTAGCGCAGCAGTCCAATTCACGGCGCGCAAAACAGCGGCATTGGGTCGATTTGTGTCCGCGTGAGGAGCTTTCCTCATCCGGGCCAGCGCTGGCGGCGGTGACATCATCGCCACGGTGACGACACGAGGGCGCGAAGCAATGTGAGGGGGCAAGCCACAGCAGACTCGGCAGCGCTGCGCGCGCCTTGGCCCGATCGAGATTCGGGAGAGGGCGCAGAGTACAAATAGGTGGTCGACGGAGGAGGTGCGTGGTGGTATTTCCTGTTGGGGTCGGAGCGTCTGTACCTGCGTGCCGACTTGGATCTTGCATCATCACCACCATCTTACACACATACACGTACGATACGATACGTGAAAGAGAGCCGTCGGAATGTCTCTGCATTGTAAGCACCACCTTGGCCTTGTCCCCTCAATAACATATCATCTCCCTCTGCGACGTCTCTTGATGAATGAGACAAACAACACCATCCCCAACACCTCATCTCCAAAGCCGCAGACCCATCAAGCTCACCCAACGCGCCCTAGACCTCCCCCCCGTCAAGCCCTCGGCTATCGCCCTCGGCACCGTCTTCAACCACGGCATTGAGCTCGCCGTCCTCGCCCCCGTCTTCGGCCAGACGTACCAGCGCGCCAAGCAGGCCAACACCAAGGAGGAGTTCATCAAGTCCAAAGAGGCCAGCGGCGCGGCCGCCGCCTGGGGCACCTCGTTTGTCGGCGCCGCCTTGCAGAGCTACGGCGTCGGCGCCCTCATCAACGCCACCGGCACCGTGAGCTACAAGGGCGCCGCGTATCTCGGCAGCCTCATCTTTGCCGCCACAGCTGCTCCCGGGGTGAGTCGCCTTTGACCAACCTCTCATCTCAGATCTGGAGCGACCGTCTGAGAGTGCATGGATGTATTCGCTGACAATCGCAGTTCATCTCTCAAATCTTCAGCGAGAAGAGGCCCCTCGACACCGTCGGCGTCAGCGTCGCCGCCAAGCTCTGCGAGACGATTGGCCTCTCCCTGTTCCTGACCTGGTGGGGAACTCGCACCAACCCATTTGACTAAACGGCCGAGTGGGTGATGGCCTCTCTCATGATGAGGCCAGGCCCCTCGAGCCCTCGGCAGCGGTGACCACCCTGTCTCGTTGTGCCACTAGGAATAGGAAGTGGAGTTCTTTTTTTCCGCGTGCAACGCTGAAAGGCCATTCTGGGGCGGACAGACTGACCTGTGTCATCGTTAATCAGATAATCACACCGTCTTGCGATCACTCCTCTGTTTTGGCCGTCGTGTGACTGTGCATCGTAGACGACCAGATGTTGCTGTGAAACCCCGAGCCTAGAATATGCCTTCATTTTGTAATGCAGTAGATACCTGAACGCCGCCGTGCCCTTCTGGTCCGCAAGCCAAACCGTCTGGTATTCATACACCCAGTTGAACCACACCACTGACCAGCCATCGCCGTCTCAAGATACTCAACCACTCTTCCCGGCACTCACCACTCCCCGTGCTCACGCCTTGGACTCGCCCTTGGCCCAAAACGCCTGCTTCGTGTACTCCTTTTGCGCATACTTGACTAGCGTGGCGTAGCTCTCGGCGAAGCCCTCGCCGCTCTCCTCGTCGCCGTCTTTGGCCGCCTCCTTGGCCGCCTTCTTCTTGCCGTCCTGCTTCTCCATGATCATGACGACGCTGGTTGGGCGCTTGGTCTTGGCTGAGGCGCCGAGCTCGGCGCGCGACGTGACGAAGATGAAGGGCACGTTGTGGTCCTCGCACAGCACGGGCAGGTGAGAGATGACGTCGGCGGGGGAGATGTCGCCGGCGATGACGACGACGACGGGGAAGGACGTGTACCCGGGGCCCGAGGGGGGGGATTTGCGGAGCGTCTTGACGACTTCCTTGACGCCGCGCTTCAGGGTGCCGTTCTTGGCCGCTGCAACATGTCAGTCAGTCTTCTATCGAATCACACTGGAAGCAGTGCCGACGCCGCCGTCAACTGCAGAGTAGGGCGCACCTTTCCGAATGGTCTTGTAGACCTTCTTCATGCCCTTTTCATCCGCCACGGGAATCGCAAAGGGCACGACGGTGCGCTCCAGCGGCACCTCCTCCGCGTTGTCCTCCATGTCAGAGTCCTCCTCGTCCTTAGCAGGCTTGCCGCTCTGTGCGGCGGCATCCTGCTGCAGCTTCTCCTCGAGGGCAGCGGCTAGCTTCTCCTTCTTGTCTTTCTTCTCCTTCTTCTCCTTCTTGGGCTTGGACACGCCAGCCTCGTCGCTACGCTTCTTGTCCTTCTTCTCCTTCTTGTCGGGTCTCTCGGCGGCCATCGCTGCGGTGTGTTTGGGGGGAATTATCAAAATTAAGACAGGTGGGATTGATATTCGTGCGGTAAATGGGCTGGGGCTCCGATAAACTGCACCGGCAGGGCCAATGGGTTGTTCAAGACGGTGGTCGCAAAGTATGGTTGTCGCCCGCGCTGCACCTGAATTTTTTCGACAAAATCCAAACTTTTCGGGAGCTCTCCCAAAATTTTCGGCGTCTCGAAGCGCCGGCTCCGCCGCTCAGTGCTGTCACGTGACATAGAGCAACGCTCGAATGAGGACGTCGATGATGTAGTCGCAACAGCAGGTCCAAAGCAATTTTATTGCAATTTTTAAAGACAGGAAAGAGGTATTTTGAGACTTTGGGGTTTGCCTGGAGGAAACTGGTGCTCCTAGATACCTTGTCACAATGAAGATTGCTCACATGCCAGTCGTATTACGACCAAGGCTGACGGGCCGCGGGAGCGGGTCGGCTGTACAGCGCTAATACAGGCTACACGGAACAATGGTCGGAACGACGGGCCAAGAGGGTAAGGATCATGGGGATCATTGGGATTATGAATTGATCCACGCGAGCCGGACCTTGGGAAGAAGGATCACTGTGGTGATACAATGATCCATGTAGTATATAGGCACCCCCAATTTCGCCCTTAGCATAGATACCTAACCAGCTTTCAACACTTCTATTGCAATACAGGCAACATTGTATCTGCAATACTTGGTTACGATCTCTGATCTATCACCTACTTGACTCGACACCCGGACCTTCTGCCAACATAAACGGCCAGTTTATCCCTTGGGAACAAACCGTCACACGAGTAGTGAGTGAGWGCGTAAGTGCAATTGCAGCATTCGTTAAGTGGCCAAACAACTCGAACAACTCTATTGCTCTCCTGTCTAGCCGATGATGTACATGGGTCCACGACCCCTATTCCAACACATCCTGCGGCCGCTTACTCAGAGTCGGCAAACTCGGCGCGGCCCTCCTTGGAGTTCAGGTAGTGGTTGCTGTCAAACGTCAGCATAAACGTAGGCCATGCCTCACGGTGGAGCCGTTCGTACCGGTCGGTGGCCCAGTTCATCAGGTAGTAGCCGGCAACCATGGGAGGCAGCCAGTAGAAGATCTGGCCCTTGGTGCGGCGGAAGGTGTTGAAGATGGCATCGTGGACGATGCCGGCCGTGGGGTTCTGTCGGTTGGCAGAGAGGCCGTACTGGACAATGCCCTTTTGTTTGGCACCGCCTGCGCGCGGTCAGTATTGTCCTCTCGCCACTCGTTGTTCTGAAGCATCATCTGTCCAGTCGTTCCAGGCACGCTCCGGGATTTCTGGAGTGTAGTCTTCGATTCGGACGCTGATTGAGGCCGGTTCGCGGCGCTCGGCCGTACATCCATCTTCAGATGCAGCCACCACCCATCTTCGCACACTCGGTCGCAACTCCACAATGGTCACTCACCAAAGGATCCCCAGTCACCCAGCCAGCTGCAATACATGTTAGCCTCTGCATTCATTCTCAGACAGCGCGGATACCAAGGCGCTTTCAACGACCGATTTCCCATCGAGAGAAAAGCCGCATGTCACAGCGCCCTGATCCGCCTCTAGGGGGGGATCACGCACTGGCCAACCTTCCAATTAGGCGCGCCGCTACCGTTCAGAGCTTGCGTCGGTCTCATGGTGGCTGATTTCGCAAGGTTCCGTGTCGTCGATTCGTCGATGCGGGTGGAAGCAGAGGCAAAGGTCGGGTCGAGGAGGAAGTTTGAAAACCGCTGACCACGCCTGAGCCGATCTAACCAAAACAGGTTTAGCGCTCTTTCCCCATCCCGAAAATCAGCCTTCGTCGGATCGTGCAGCTTCGAGGAGCTGCTGGCTGGACCATCATCTCAACTGTCCCCATCGCACCAAACACACAGCACATCGCAGCCCAGCAGCAGCTCGAGGCAACAATGGCGAACGCGGCAAGAGCACTCAACTGGATGTACCGCATTGCGGTCCCGGCTTCGGCTGGTGCGTTCCTCGTCAGTCAGTCCATCTTCGACGTCAAGGGCGGCACACGGGCCGTCATCTTCGATAGGATATCCGGCGTCAAGGACGATGTCATCAACGAGGGGACGCACTTCCTGGTGCCGTGGCTGCAGAGGAGTATCATCTTCGACGTGCGGACGAAGCCGCGCAACATTGCCACGACGACGGGTAGCAAGGACATGCAGATGGTCAGCCTGACGCTGAGGGTGCTGCACCGGCCGAGCGTCAAGGCCCTGCCCAAGATTTACCAGGTGAGATGCCCTGTCCCGTACGCTTCAGCAATACTAGTGTCTAACCTGCCTAGAACCTCGGTGTCGACTACGATGAGCGCGTTCTCCCTTCCATCGGCAACGAGGTCCTCAAGGCCACGGTCGCCCAGTTCGACGCCGCCGAGCTCATCACCCAGCGAGAGGCCGTCTCCCAGCGCATCCAAACCGAGTTGACCCGCCGCGCCGCTGAGTTCAACATCGCCCTTGAGGACGTGTCCATCACCCACATGACCTTTGGCCGCGAGTTTACCAAGGCCGTCGAGCAGAAGCAGATTGCGCAGCAGGACGCTGAGCGTGCCCGCTTCATCGTCGAGCGCGCCGAGCAGGAGCGCCAGGCCAACGTCATCCGCGCCGAGGGCGAGTCCGAGAGCGCCGAGGCCATCAGCAAGGCCATTGCCAAGGCTGGCGACGGCCTAATTCAGATCCGAAAGATTGAGGCGAGCAGGGAGATCGCGGCGACGCTGTCGTCGAATCCCAACGTGGCGTACCTGCCGACGGGCGGGAAGCAGGGCGGCGGTGGTCAGTATCTGTTGTCGGTGGGCAGAGCTTGAGTGTAGAATTGGGTGGCAGAAGGAACTCACCGCTTTATCGCTGTGATGAGGTGTATACCCGTACAGGGACCTGTAATTCTAGTCTCGGGAATGGAACAACCCGTAATGTCCTGTGTCGTTTACTCGAGTGCCATGTTCCAGCGGTCACGTTGAGAGTGCCGTTAAGGCATGATCAAGGTTCGTGCTTTCACCAGCTTTCTCTTGGCATTGCCTCAAAGGCCGTCATATCCTCATATTCTCGAAGCAAAGTCGCCCTGGGCAACATCATCAGGCCTCGATAAATTTCTCCGTCAACTCGCCCTCCTTGCTGCTCTGCTTCCCTGGCGCTATAAACTCGTCGTCCACGAGCGTCCACCCATCCCGCTTCATGTCCTTCCACAGACTCATAACCTTGAGCCGCACCAAGTCACCGGCAGCTCGTGCGTCCTCAGCAGAGTCGTGTCCCAGCATCTTGGGTCCCGTCTCCTGTTGGATCTTGCGGTTCAGGTGCACGTCCATCAGCCTCTTCAAGCTGTACCGGAACGGGAGACCACCGTGGTGCGGGTAGAGAAGCACGGTATCTATCAGCTTTGGATGGATGACGCGGACGGCGTTGAGGTCATTTTCGAGGCCATGCCCGATCAGCGGCGTCGATGGCGATAGCAGAGAGAAGAGCAGGTCGCGGGCCACCTCCGGGGACGACACCTTTCTGAGTTTCCTTTTAGCTGGTTTAATCTCGCCCTCCTCGCTGCAAGTCTCCGTGCCGCTCTTAGACAGCGTCGGATCGTTGCCGGCGGTCCACGACTCAGCCTGAGCCAGGTCATCCGGCCACACACCAGAGAACCGAGAGTTCAGGTCCAGGATCTCGCCAAGCGGCTGAACGAGCACATCCAGCAGCTCCACCCCGGTGGGCCATGACGTTGCCGTGAGGCGTATCAGCTCCAGCCCATAGACCGTGTATCCCATTTCGCAGTCAAAACACACGGCTCTGTCTGTCGGGGGGAGGCTGTTATTCGGCGTCTCTGCAAAGTTAAGCACAGCGGCCAGCCTAGCCGCATCAGTGAACTTGTGCACGTGGTGATCGTGGGTGAAGCAGCCGGCCGACTCGCCAATCTCCTGGCTACAGCACAGGTACCGCTTGGGCACCCTCGTCTTGTCACCTGGGGCTTTCGCAGGGACGTACGTCTTTCCCCAGTGGAATTTGCAGCTGCCTCCCGTCGTGAGCGCTCCGTCTTCCTCCCGTCGACCGGGGAAGACCTGAAATCGTTGTTGACAACGGTCGCACGCTTCCCAGCCCTTGGCCGCCTCCAGCCCTTTGCGAGCGGCCTTGATGGAGTCCTCGGTAGGAATTTTGGCGACGTACCCGTGGCTAGACAGCTTGCCGATGGGCGTGATGATGCGTCGTAGAAGCTCCACTTCCTGGGCCTGAGTCAAGCCAGTTTCAATCTTCTTGGGCGGTCCGTCGGAGGCATCATTACCACCTTGCTTCTGTCCCGCCGCCTGTGTTTCTCTTTCTCGCTCAATCTTCCACTGGGACACTCCCATACGCTTGTACTGCATGACCTTGTTCTTCATGACATTCGCGTACACGGCCGCCTTTTCCAGCGCAGTCTTCTGTTCCTCGTCGAGAGCCCTGATGATGAGGTCTTGGTTGGATAGGACAAGCTTGAGCTCTTCGTCGTTTGCATCTTTCTTTAGCTCCGAGTTTAGCCGGCTGAATTCCTGATGGACCATCCTCAGAAGCTTGAGACGGATCTCATGGCTCGCCGGTGAACTCTTGAGGAGTCGAGGGTTGAGGCTCTCCGCCTTTTTCTGATTGGAAAGTCCATTCCCTAACATCGCCGATGGTGCATGGTTGGTTGACGATGTTGGCTTCTTGGAAGTTGACGAAGGAGGGTGCAAAGTCGCGGTGCCGGTCTTGGTCGAGGCGGGAGGTCTCTTGAGTGGAGGCGGTGACACTGGCCTGGTGGCAGTTTGCAGCTTCTCGGCTGGCCTCTTCGTGCTTCCATCGTCCTTGTCATCCGTGCTTTTCTGGCTCGGTGAGTCTGGTGCGAGTTTCACAGACGTCTCTTGGTCAACCTTGAGACGCTTGCGAGGCCGCTCGTGATTCGATAGCGAAGCCTCGTCACCGTGGCGTAACTTCCTGCTGTCCTGATCCGTTGGCAGTATCCCCACGGCCAGGTCATTTTCGTGCCCAAATATGCACTGAAATGCGGTGCATTTCTCGCCGGCAGGGCACGGTATGTGTTTGAGGGCGATGCTCACCATGGCGTCGCCTCACAAACGAAGCTGGTTGCGAAGGCTATTGCTTGGGCGCCATAAGGAAAGCACAATGAGGAAACAAGACGGGCTGTTCGTGTAAAACTGACGCTGCGTGGTGTCACCGAAGAGCGAGTCGAGAGCACCGTGCGGCAGGGAGGAGGAGAAGCTGTGGTTGATGAGCAAAGGCAACGCGGGAGCACAGGGAAGCCATCACAAGGGAGCAACAACTTTGGGAGGCCAATTTACTATCACTGAGAGATCCCCTGCCACTGTATCCTGCTCGAAATCACACGGAGGCGCGATGCAGCGAACAACGGCTCGGTCGGAAAAGAATGGTTGCCTCGAGATGTGTGAAGTTGAAACAGTGCAATGACGTTCGTGCAATAATGTGCACGCAATGACGTGCAGTGATTGAGAGTTTGAGACCGGCCGTTGTAGCCCCGAGTCTCCGACGTTTAGGCGCTAGGCGACAAGGCGCTAGGCGAACAGGGACCACACCCACTGTACGAGGAACTCCCGTGCGCCATCATCATCACAACTCTGCATCTTAGATTTCTACAGAGAATTATTGCTTAAATATTACAGCGTCCTTACATACATTGAGATTTCGCTTAGTCGCTTGCAGACATTTATCGAGTAACGCAGAGCAGAATGAGCGGCACTCACAGCGTTCAACCCAACTGCAGGTTCTCTGGAACGGAACTCGCTGCAATGCCGCATTCAAGCACCGCAACCTTGCGGCTAGTTTCGCACGCAAGCAAACGTTCTGTCAGTTCCAAGAGGATGGCATGCTGTCTGATGGACATCGAGTACAACATTATACCTGAACGAGACATCTTGCATGTATGAAACAGCCGTCTTCTGTCTAGCCGAGCGAGGTGCATGATGGACATCAGATAAAAACCTGGCCAAAGCATCCGTAAGCCACCAAGCCTCAAGACAGACACGGCACATGCAAACGACCCAATTGSCCATGCCCACGCCCGTGTAAGTGGTCATGATGTTCTTCACTGCCTCGGTTTCGGACTCGGACACCCCTTGGGCAAGCACATCCATGCCGCGCGGCGTCAGCCCCTGTCTACGACGGCATTAGCGCACGGGATCCGGCGTTGTTGGGCTCCGTCACAGGGCTGTGGCCGTTTACGTTGGGGGTCCATTGCCCCGAGTGTCCGGAGGTCGCGATCGTGAAAGAGATGGCCACTCTCTCTGGCGCCATCGCGGCTGGACTTCATTTTACACACACCAACACGTCAAACGGATTCCCTCAAAATGTCAAAGGTGACAGAGTCCACAATCATCGGCGGCAGCCCCAAGGCCGACCACCTCTGTGTCCTCGTCCACGGAGTAAGTCCCCCTGAGATGCGCGGATAACGTCGTCACTGACATTTTGGCACAGCTCTGGGGGAGCCCCGACCACATGCAAAACATTGCCAAAAGCTTGCGATCACAATATCGGCCGGACGAGTTGTACATGCTGCTGGCGAAGCGCAATAGCGGTAGCTTCACCTATGATGGCATCGAGCTGGGCGGCGAGCGAGTCTGCGCCGAGATCGAGGAGGAGATGCGGAGCATCGAGAGCCAGGGCGGCAAGATTACGAAGCTGAGCATCATAGGTTATTCCCTGGGAGGGCTGGTCTCGCGATATGCTGTCGGACTGCTATATGCAAAAGGGATCCTAGACACGGTAGAGTGCATGGTAGTCGCGCCTGAGCCCAGGAACCCGTCGATGCTTTCGCCGCTGACTTGACGCATCCAGAACTTTACCACCTTTGCATCTCCCCACCTCGGCGTTCGATCCCCTCTCAAGGGCTGGCATAACCGCGTGTGGAACGTCGTCGGCGCAAGAACACTGTCCATGTCGGGGCGACAGCTGTTCACGATTGACAAGTTCCGCGACACCGGCCGACCCTTGCTCTCTGTCCTTGCCGACCCCACGTCCATATTCATGCTCGGCCTGCGCGAGTTCAAGCGACACACCCTGTACACGAACATTGTCAACGACAGGAGCGCCGTTCATTATACCACGGGCATCACAAAGACTGATCCGTACCATGGAAGCCTAGAAGACCTCAAGGTCAACTATCTGAAGGGATCGGAGGGCGTCATCCTGGACCCTGCGAATCCCATCACGCCGCGGCCCAAGCTGCGCAGCCGCGCTACGTTGTCATCCGTGACAAGTGCGGTTGTACGTTGGATTAAACGCATACCTTTCATGCTCCTGATTGCCATCTTCGTGCCCATTGGGACCGTCGCATTTCTGTGCAATTCGATGGTGCAGACCATTCGCAGCTCCGGCCAGATCAAGCGCCACGAGACGGGTCAGGTCAGCTTCAACATCGACGAGTACCGCGTGCCGCTGCTGATCAAGGAGCTGCGCGGGGAGGTCGAGAATGTCTACGAGGCGCTCAACAGTTCCCAGAACCAAGACTTCCTCGCAGCCGAGGACGAAGACGACGACTACGACATGGGCCCCGAAGAGCGGAGCATGATGAGCCGCGAGAGGAGGCTGTCAGCACCCACGCAGCCGACGCTGGCGCTGACGGCGCACCAATTCGAGATGATCCGATCGCTGGACTCGCTGAAGTGGCGCAAGTATCCGGTCTGGATCCACAACCACCGCCATAGCCACGCGGCAATAATTGTACGGTGGGAGAAGGAGGCTTTTGGCGAGGGCTGGGTGGTGCTAAAGCACTTTGCCGAGGGGGAGTTTTTGATATAGGGTTTATGGAGGTGATTGGTTGTCGGGAGCCGTGTACGTTTAATGTCATACTGGAGCGAGTTGGCACGATAAGACGTCTGATCATCTGATGAGGCCATCCATGGGTGGAGTGGTCGACTAATACAGGAGGATCTTCGTTACAAGATTAACACGGGGAGGATTGTTACACGTTTACACCTTCGATTCAAGTTCTTGCTCTTGCCCCTTTGCAGCTCCGATTTGATATCACGAAACAAATAGCACAGAGATGCCCGAATCATGCCACAATCATGAGCTCTGCAACGCGTCCGCTTCACATGTCGGCAAGAGGTCACGTGCGGCTGCCCCGGATTGGTGGATGGCTGCTTTCCCCGCACAGTCGACCAATCACAGCGCGGCCAGGCCCAGGAGGTCAGCCAGGAGGGAAAAGTTGATCGTGGTGCCACGGAATCGCGATCATTCGATTGCTCTTCAGAGAGGTCTCGGAGCGTCTCCTCCTCCATCCCCTCCCGTCCTCCCATCGTCTCTCGCCTCTTCCATCTCGCCATCAATCAGCAAGACGCTCGCGAGGCAGTTTCTTTCTTTCGGAGAGAGCAGACGACAGGTGCTCAGCCGCAGCGCCGAAATCCCGGGTCCATGACCAGCTCCGACGTCTCCGAGTGAGCTTCAAGCACACAATTTGACCATCATCTACAAACCAAAGAACCGCCTCGTCTCCGTTGCTCGACGCGACCATGGTCCTCACACACACGACCGGGCACACCTACTCCCACCCGTTTCCCACCGTCACCCTTGCCTACTTCCTCCGCTACTCGTCGCCCCAGCTCAACCCATTCGCCACCCACGTCCTAAGTACCGACACCATCTCCAGCCATGTCGACCCGGACTCGCAGCGCCTCCACACGACCCGCATCCACCTGAAGAAGAGCCGCATGCCCAAGGCCATCTTCAAGCTGCTGCCCGGGAGCGTGACCGGCAGCGGAACCGGAGAGAAGGCGTCGTACATTCTCGAGACGAGCGTGGTCGACATCAAGCAGGGATGGATGAAGACGGAGAGCCGGAACCTCAACTTCACCGGCGTGCTATCGGTGATCGAGAAGCAGCAGTTCAACGTCCCATCCGAGGCGGAACGCGGCCTAGCCGCTAGGAACGAGACGGACGTGCTGACGTCTGTCGTCTTCCGGTCAAGACTCGGCGAGAGGCTCCGAGGGAGGCTTGGCCAGGCCCAAGAAGACGGCTGGCTGTCAGGGTTCATCGGCGGATGGGGCACAAAAGGCATCCAGCGCAGCATCGAGAGCCTCGCGTCGACCAAGACCTTGGACCAGCTCGGCAAGAGCCGCGACGGCATGAGGCTTGTGCTAGAACGGATCCGCAACAATGGGGTGATTGGAGTGTTGGAGAGCCTGCGGAGGGAGCGCCAGAGGGAGGAACTGTGATTAAGCTGTAACATCTCGGACGGGCAGGCTCTAGAGCAGCGGATGGAGCCTCGCTGCCACGTCCCTTACGACTCATGGATCGTGTATCCCTATTGTACACTAACCTTTTTACTTTTAGCAAGGCGCATAGTGTCTTTGGGTTTGGGGCCATCATTGGGCTTTAAAGGTCGTGTTGAGTGGTGAGCGGAGGGACATGTGCGTTGTCATGCCACGAAAGTGTGACATCCCCTCTCTTGTATCAAGGCAGAAAGCATGTATGGAATATATCAATGGTTTCTCGGCGATATGGCATTGATCTGAGAGTTGATGGCGACTGTGTGTAAGTCCACTGCTGTCCCAAATTGAGCTATCCCGGAAGCTCGCCTAGCCGTGGGACGGCCTGTGCCCTTTACCGCGAATGCACAGTAAGATGAAAAGGATATGCCAACTGCTCACCCCTTCAACTGGCAAGGCGTGTTATCTCAACGGAAGAAATCCACGCTCGTGGATCCTCAAACCTCGTCGATTCGTCCCAACGCGATATCACGTGCGGGTTTCGCGGCCGATCACTCGTACGAAAGACTGTGTGGCCGGGCCATCCATGGCGGGGCAACGTCCAGTCACCGGCCGCCTCATTATACTACTAATATCGCCGAGCCTGGAGGGGAGCGAGCGCAACCTTTCTCCCCATCTTTTTTTGCTGCTCTGCGGCGCTTGCGTTTTTGCTCGACAGACAGGATGCCGGAGCCGATTTCCGTGCTATTCGTGTGCCTCGGCAATATCTGCCGGTCGACCATGGCCGAGGGCATTTTCCAGGACCTGGCCAAGCAGCCGCGGTACAAGGGCAAGATTGGGCGGGTCGACTCTTGTGGGACGGGTTGGTGATACCCCGTTGCGGCTGGGTTTTGCATCTTCGAGGCGGCTGACAGTGTTATGCGCAGCTGCGTACCATACCGGCGACCCGCCTGACTCGCGGACCTTGTCGACGCTCGAGGACAACGGCATCACCGACTACGACCACTCTGCGCGGCGGGCGAGTCCCCTGTCCTTGTGCCTGGGTGGTCCACTGTTCACTGACAGATGGTGCGCAGTTCCTGACGAGCGACTTTGAAAAGTTCGACTACATCTTCGCCATGGACCGGTCAAACCTGTCGGATCTGCAGCGGCTGCAGCGCGGCAACCCGGACGGCAAGGCGCAGGTGATGCTGTTTGGCGAGTTCGGCGGCGGCAAGAAGGCCGAGGTGGTCGACGACCCTTACTACGGCGGCCGGGACGGGTTCGAGAAGGCTTTTGAGCAGTGCAAGCGGTTTGCCGGCAACTTTCTGAAGGAGGTGGTTGGGGA
Organism: Tolypocladium ophioglossoides CBS 100239; assembly: GCA_001189435.1. Lineage (NCBI taxonomy): Eukaryota > Fungi > Ascomycota > Sordariomycetes > Hypocreales > Ophiocordycipitaceae > Tolypocladium > Tolypocladium ophioglossoides. Next base: position 162,155 of record LFRF01000026.1, read on the forward strand.
ATAGGGAAGCTGGCCAAGGGCAGAGGGGACGATGTGATACCCAGGTACAGGATAAGGACGCGTTCGTTTCCGAGGCGGGCTGCGATAGATTCTGTTTATAATAGACTATTTAATCTGAGCGATTTGGAAGGCTTGTGGGAAATCTCAGTGCTATCAGGCCGGGGCGCATCTCTGCCTCTACAATGCATTGTCTCGGGGCCACGTGGACGGACAGCCGAAGTTGGCATGCGTCTGCATGCATTTGCGCGGCCACTTCGAGGCCATAGCCAGCATACACGAGGCGAGGTGCCATGGACTGGCAACGATCAGCGAGTTGGCGCCGAATGTCTCTGCTTATTCGCTTCAGCCCTACGACGACGTCTGTGTGGCTGCCGCCCTATTAACAGAGCGGCTGTCGACCGACGAGATGAGGTTAGACGAAAGGCGGCCAGCGGGAGGCCAGACACAGCGGCCAGACAAGCGCGCCGACGGGTTGATGCAATGATGCAACGCTAGCTGACAGACGTCTATTGCGGGCGTATTCTCCCTGCCTGTCATTGTGGTAGAAGTGCCGCTCTTTGATCTCACCGTGGTGCTGAGTCCTGACGGCCAAGGGCAGGACGGTGACGGGGGCCATTCGGCTGGCCTGTGATGGTAGAATCAGCCGACCCTGGTCCCAACGCAAACCCCCCAACGTTTGGCAGCATAGAGAAATGAGGCGATAATAGACGGGCCTTTTTCGATGCAGAATTCGTCGTGCCAGTCACACGAGGACGCAGTCGACGTCACACATCTTGTCGCGCGCTTAAAAGGACGCCTCCAGCGCAACTATTGGTCGCGGACCGAGCAGCGCCAGGGGCCCTCCAAGGCTGGGACAGGGGGGCCCACGGCACAGGCCTGCGCAGCTCGCCGTTAGTGGGACACGCCGCCCAGTTGCAGTGGAGAGCAGGAAGGACGGCGCAGACATTGTGGATTGTGGCATCCCTCCCCTCTTCCGTTCCCGACGCGCGAGAAACCGAGTTGCTTCATAATCAGGAGCTCGCCCGTCGAAGCTCCCCGGCTCTTTGTTTCTGCTTCGAGAATCCTCTCGTCCGTCGCCTTGCTTTGTCGTTTGCTTTGCACATCCAGCTCTCTGCTCGAGTTCCCAACGCTTCCGCGCCGCCGCTGATAACGAGCTGGTGATTCGCATAGCCTCAAACCTCACCCGCGCAGCCCATCATGGCCGACCTGCAGGGACGCAAGGTCTTCAAGGTCTTCAACCAGGACTTCGTCGTTGACGAACGTTACACGGTGACCAAGGAGCTCGGACAGGGCGCCTACGGCATTGTCTGGTGAGTCTTGTCGCTGCTATCACAACGCCTCGTGTTCCTAACTTGAGGCGGACTTTACCCCGCCATGCTGACGATGCCCCCCAGCGCCGCCGTCAACAACCAGACCAACGAGGGCGTCGCCATCAAGAAAGTCACCAATGTGTTTAACAAGAAGATCCTAGCCAAGCGCGCCCTGCGCGAGATCAAGCTGCTGCAGCACTTCCGCGGCCATCGCAACGTGAGTGTTCGCAGATCGAGACATCGCAGAGACGAGGAACTGACCCAAACTGCTTCTAGATTACCTGCTTGTACGACATGGACATTCCGCGGCCAGACAACTTCAACGAGACATATCTGTACGAGGGTGAGTGCTTGGATACAGACATCATCGCAGGAGTGCGGACTGACGACGTACAGAGCTGATGGAGTGCGACCTGGCGGCCATCATCCGCTCCGGCCAACCCCTGACCGACGCCCACTTCCAGTCCTTCATCTACCAGATCCTCTGCGGCCTCAAATACATCCACTCCGCCAACGTCTTGCACCGCGACCTGAAGCCCGGTAACCTGCTCGTCAACGCCGACTGCGAGCTCAAGATCTGCGACTTTGGCCTGGCACGTGGCTTCTCAGTCGACCCGGAGGAGAATGCAGGATACATGACGGAGTACGTGGCCACACGATGGTATCGCGCTCCGGAGATCATGTTGAGCTTTCAGAGCTACACCAAAGCTAGTAAGGTGACCATGAAGCTTCTGCGCTGGAGACGCTGAATGCTAACATTTGCAGTTGATGTGTGGTCCGTCGGCTGCATCCTCGCCGAGCTCCTCGGCGGCAGACCCTTCTTCAAGGGCCGTGACTATGTCGACCAGCTGAACCAGATTCTGCATATTCTCGGAACGCCCAACGAAGAGACGCTCGCCCGCATCGGCTCGCCCCGCGCGCAAGAATACGTTCGCAACCTGCCATTCATGCCCAAAAAGGCCTTCCCCAGCCTCTTCCCCAATGCCAACCCCGACGCCCTCGACCTCCTCGACAAGATGCTCACCTTTGACCCGTCGTCGCGGATCAGCGTCGAGCAGGCCCTCGAGCACCCATACCTTCACATCTGGCACGACGCCTCGGACGAGCCCGACTGCCCCACGACCTTTAACTTCGACTTTGAAATCATTGACGACGTCGGCGAGATGCGCAAGGTGATTCTGGACGCGGTGTTGCGGTTCCGCCAGACGGTGAGGACGCTCCCCGGGGCCGCTGGCGGCGTGCCGGGGCAAGGCCAGCCGGGCGGCGCGGGACAGGTGCCTCTGCCGCAGCAGGGGGGTCAGTGGACAGCCGAGGATCCGCGGCCGCAGGAGTACATGCCGCATGGCAACGGGCTCGAGCAGGACCTCCAGGCGGGGCTGGATGCTTCACGGAGGTAATTGGTCCGATTGTGTTGGAGTAACAAGGGAAAACGAGCTTTGGAAGCATGAATGATCAACGTGGACTCGACACGAGACGCCTGGGTAATCGAATGTCGACTCGTGTGAGTGGTTGGCACAGCTCGAAGCGGAGAGTGATGGCCATAGGCGGTTGAAATATCAATATGATGGGTAGGCTGCGCTGAGCGATACGAGTACGAGGAGGAGACGCTGGAAGCTTTCTATTCACGACCAAAAAAAACTCGCCCTAGAGCAGTCGGCATAATTCCCCCCAGACGAGAAAAAGAACCGCTTTTGTTATTACTTTGCTCTATTTTTACCGTCTCCCAATTTGCGGCTTCCCGTGTACGAGTACGAAGTACGCTGGTCAACCGCTTCGTCCCACCCGGGATGGGCGGCATGGGTCGGGTGACGGGGTGGCCGCATATCTGGCCGGCGTCATTTCGCAACCGCCCTGGAGCCTGCAAATATTGACGTTTACAGGTCGCTGCGGTGTTGTGCGACGTCGCGTGACGTGGTCTCCTCTGCAGGTGAATGCGGGTTGGCTCGGGTACGAAATTGCTTCGTCACCGGAAGCAGGTTGGGCACGATGCGTCCTTTGGGTCTTCATGTCCCCAGCATTGTATGTCTGTATTGTGTACGCCCATGACTCCGGTCCTTCCCCCAGATCCCTTTAGCGATAGTAGCCCCTTTTGTCCACAAGTCCCATGTGCGCAATCCGTGGTATGTACATCCTCTCGGGCCCAGGAACCCGAGAGAGCAGAAAAAGGAGGACAAGAATGAAAAGATAAGTAGGCTAAATGCAGGACCCGTAGTGGCCCAGCAAKCAGCGCCGCAGGGTCGTTAGGTGATGCGATGCTCCATCTCTAGCCGTAGAACCAGTACGTGGCCGCGTAACTCGTGCTGTCCTGGCCCGCGGCCTTGCTGCATCCGTGGCTGGCGCCGCCGGCCGTGAGCACGCGGTAGACGTACTCGGCTCCGATGGCCGTGCTATCCTTGCGTCCCAGGTACAGCCAGCTCACGGCGCCGGTGCCCTGTGGACCCGGATTCGCGCTCTTGGGGGCGTCCACGGCGTTCAGCTTGGCCGCAGGGAGGTAGATCTTGCCACCGTCGAGGACAAAGGTCGGCACGCCGTTGGAGTTGAAGAAGTGGTGGCCGAGGAAGGGAAGCGGCTTGATTCCATGAAGCTCAAGCGGCGCGTCGGGGGGGAATGGCTGGGTGAGCGAGGCACCGGGAGACTCTGGGTCAACGTGGCCCTCGGTCGACTCGTTGAGGTTGAGAGGCACGTCGTGGCTCCAGAGTGCCCTGGCGGTGAGGGCGTCGAAATCTGGTTGGGAGAGCGACCTGGCGCCCTGGCCGGGATAGAGGCTGGTGATGTCGTAGAGCATGGCGAGAGCTCCGGTGGCATTGGCCGCGGCGCCGACTTGGGCACACGTGTAGTTTTGAATGCCAAAGCCGAGAGCAATGTATTTCAAAGCGACATTGGCAGGGGGAGCAGGGAGATCGTTGCCTAAGAGCCGCCGTGTTAGTCGCCATGCTTGACCAGAGACTCAACAGAGTATCTGCAAGACTCACCAGTGCCAGTCTTTGGCAAGACGGGGCTTTGGCCCGTCGCGCCGCAGCTCAAGGGGGCAGCGGCAACGAGAGCCGCAGCGGCGAAGAGGAAGTAAGGCGTGGTGAGCATTGTGGCCGAGGTGTTGAGGATTAAGGTTGTAGATCTTCTACTGGAATGGGAACTTTGAGGAGTGAACTGGGAAAGACAGTCTGATATATGCAAAGAATCCGAGAGGTCGGCTAAGAGTGCTGGCCCAGCATGCGGCGACAGGAATAGAAGCACGGTTGTATTGGTGGTGTTCCCGCCTCGGCGCTTAGAGGTGAGCGGCTTGCAGTAGTCCGTGGTGTGGGCCGAGCAGGTGAGGCTTCCAGAAGCGACGGGGGATGGTAGGCAGCCAGTGCAGGTTCAAATGAGCATTATGCGAAAGAGAGAAAGGAATTGGGCACGCGGGCTTCTTATGCTTGGTGTGCGAATTGAAATGAAAATGTCGTTGGGCGGCAGAACAGAGGGGGAGCTCGGATCATGGCTGGTGCGGAGGCATGGCCATTATATGCTCATTGCTGAGCATCGCACGAGCGCCTGCCCAACCTCGCGAGAGTAGACGGAGAGCAGCGAACGCCTCGCCCGGTGCCCCTTGTAACAGGAGGCTGCAAGTCTTGACCGGGGCTCGGCGGCCTCTGTGAGTTTGCGTGTGCGTGTCCATGCGGGTGGGTAGCCGAGAAGCAGGCCTACCCGCCACCGCACGAGTCCCTGGGCCCCCGAGAAGAGGTGCCCCAGGCAGGGGCTTGATCCGGAAACGAGCAATAGCCGAGCGCAGAGCGGTCGTCAAGAAGAAGAATTGGCTGGATACGATTGCTCAAGGACTACCCTGCCAAGTGTGGTATTAGGAATCGAAGCGCCGGATTGAGAGTCTGGCGGCGGCGGTGTTGTTGGAGGCGCTAATTATCGTGGGACGGCAAACACTGGTCCGTACCCACAGCGGAGCGCCCAGCTTGCCCCGACCAGGTCACTGTTGCCAGAGCACCAGAGCGGGCAAGCATGGGTCCGGCGGTGGCTGGATCTCTTGCGCGGGGTTGGAGTTGATGAGGGCTCGGGCTTGGAGCTGCAAGTGCCAGCTCATATTACTTAGTGCACTACTTAGTGCACGGCCAAGGACGTGGAGACTGGGGCACGGGCCTGCAGGGATGTCGGATGTCGGATGTCGGATGTCAGATGTCAGAGGCGGGCAGGGCGGAATGGAGACTCGGCAGTCCAACGTGGACGACAATTGCGCGCAGCATCCGGTACGCGGCATATCATCACGGCACTGCTCCCAGAACGCCATGCACGAGGGATTTCCACGGCTGTTTCGACGCCTGCAAACTATCCGCGACTGAGACGGCCAGGCAAGGCAGGCGAGGCATCCCTTGTCGGGAGCACCCGGTGGAGCTGCCGTCGCGCGCTTAAGCTGACCCAGCATCCACCATTGTTGGCCAGCCCGGCACCACCATCAACTCGGGCCGCTGTGATTACAGCGCAGCCACGCCGCTCAGGTGGCGGGATAGAGGACGAGCCGAATGGCCGCGTTAGCGGAGGGTGGCATGGCAGGAAGCGCAGACCGACATGAGCAGCATCCTCGGCGGCCGGCGCGCTTGGTCGACGGAAGTCGGTAAACGCGGTGGAGGTGGCATCAGAGCGCCTGCAGCTCCTGAAACGACCGCCGTGCAGCCGGGCACGGGGCTCTGGAGAGGTCCTCCGTACTCGTCCTGACGAGAGCACCGGCTCTTGCGTGGCTTGGTTGTTGAGCCGTGCGCTTCCTTTTGCGCTGGTGGGTGGTTGGCTCGGAGGCGGGGCAGATGCGCGGCGAGACACCTTCCCCAGCCTCGTGTCGGAGGCGAAGCAACCGCAGGATCACCGATTCCAGGAATCACGGGGCATATTAGCTCGGGAGCCTTACGAGTACGGAGTGCGGCGCTCGGACGCTGAGGTGGATAATGGCATGGCAACAGTGGGAGTTGGTGGTTGGCTGTACTGGAGCTGCCCCCGCACATGACTGTATCAATGCCCGGCTCCCATGCGACTTGCCGTTGAGAAAACATGGCCACAGCCCTGCCAGCCTTTGAAGCCTTTGATCCTTTCATTACAATGTCCAAGCCTGATGTTTCGTTTCGTTTGACATCGACTCCTGCAAAACACCGTTTCAGGCGGGCCGCGATGCGGCGCACCGACCCTTGGGGCACATATCCAGGAGTGATTGAGTGTCGCAGATGTCCTCCGTACCGAGTACTCGTACGGACTGACTATGGGCTACGGCATCATCACGACAGGGAGCCGGCCTGATTCATGAGGTATTGCTCTGTGGCTTGCAGGCCTGACATGCTCGCAAGCTTCGTCGATAGTTGAGCCTTAATTTGCACAGTCTGAAGCCGTGTTTTGAATTGAGGCAAGCCTCGTGAGGATGGACAGACGCTGGAAGGATTGAATGAGTCGAGAGTCGTCTGCTACTGAATCACTCCCAACTGCGGCCCACTCCCGCCATTGATGCGGCCGCATACTCTCGTCTCGAGATGATCGCCGTCAAGCGAAACAGCGACATCGCCAAGCAGATAAGCAAGGGTCGGGCGCCCGCAGCTCGCCGGAGATAAGCACATGTCTCACCAATAAGCGTACCATCAAAGCAGCACGTCAGCGCTTTGCCGAGGTTTGGTACTTCGTATGTATGTATGGAGTAATGAACCAGCTCCTCCTTATCCATTTATTAGCCGCCGGCCAAGACAATGTCGTAGCTCTGGGCCACTGGTCGTCTTCAGCTGCCTCCAAACCCACGCTTCAATCTCAGTCTCATTCGCTACATGTGATATCCAAGATCGCCAGCAATTCGCTTGTCCCATTCGCAACACTGCCTGGGGCTATTCAGAGTGGACTTGCATGAACAATGCCAATTTGATGATGAAGAGTTGTTAGCTCCAGGGTAGACCAGAGGTGTGCATTGAGAGGTGGCCCAAGCTTCAAGCCCAGCAGGCCCCACCAAAATCATCCCAGACTCAACGTTTACCGCGAGTCCATCACGGCAGCATCCGCCATCAACAATTAGACCTTGTCTTCAGCTCATTTCCAGCCCATTCTCAAAATGTCGCGTCGTCCGGCCAAGGGAGAGTATATTGAGACTGTGAGTGCCGCTGAAAACGACTTTATTCGGCTGTCCTGCTGACCGAATCCCAGGACACGGGCAACAAGATCGCCCGCAAGGCTGGCCTCGTCGGAACACAGAACATCATGCTTGGCGGCAAGACAGTGATTCAACCAGCAGTCATGATCCGAGGCGACCTCGTCCGTACGGCCCCGCCCTCGTCGTCCAGCGGCTCTGCTGCCCCCACGAGCACCACCTCCGTCGCCATCGGCCGATACTGCTTCCTCGCCAGGGGCGCCCTCCTGCGGCCGCCCGCCCGAATGCACAAGGGCGTCTTTACGTACATGCCGCTGCGACTCGGAGACCACGTCTTTGTCGGCCAGGGGAGCGTCGTGCAGGCCGCCACCGTCGGGAACCACGTGCACATCGGCAAAGGCTGCGCCATCAACGAGTTTGCCATCATCAGGGACTACGTCAAGGTCCTGGACGGCACCATCGTGCCGTCGGGCATGGTGATACCCAGCTTCTCGATTGTCGCGGGTCGGCCGGCGAGGGTTGTGGGGGAGATACCGGAGGGAGGGCACGAGGAGTTTGAGCTGCGCGAGATGTACAAGACTGTCGGCAACAACCCGCAGCCGCCGGCGCCTTGAACCGCCCATCGGTTACGCACTCTGCCGCAAAGCCGATCTACGGTATCCACCAGATTTCGTACATGCACCAAACTCCTTGAGCGCGCGCTTCGAGCGGTATGAGCCTTGTGCACGAAGGTCCGCTTCATTGACGACCGCAAGCAACCGAGCAGCAAGGCAGCACTTACCTAGCTATCTTGGTGCAATTACCGAATCCGAATATCCCCGGCGCGACTCCATTGTCAAACTTGCCAACACCTGCTCGGTTGGACCGTCCACCATCAGCAATCCCTTCGGGCGGACGGCGTCTGTGATACGCAGCCATGCAATGCAAGCGGGGATGGCAAAGCCTTCCTTTCCAGCATATTGGAGCATCAAACTTGTTGCATAGTATACTCCTCCCTTTGTCGTCGAACAGTGCCTGGCGCCACGGCGGTAACTAGGCCTGCGTAGGTGGCTTTCTCAAAAGATAAGACAGCGGTTGGTGGTGAGAGCAAGCGGATACAAAGCCATTCTCTGCTCCATGCTACGGAGTACGAAGTAGGTATGTTGGATATTCACAAAGCCAAAGTTTGCAACACACGCCAGGCTCGAAACCTCACACGATTGCGACGAGCCTTGTGCCGAGTCGCTGCTCTCGAGGGGCATTTCCAGCAAAGGAATCTTACAAGGCCCAACGCTGCTCGGAGTCTCCGTGGCCATCTACTGTCGACGCAAGTTCAAGACCACGTCGTGGCGCTGAATCAAGGCATACTGACGAGAAATCAGGCGTGTGTATTATCGACCGGGACGTCTCTCCGGATGCCCCAGTACAAACGACCTGAGCAACCAACCCCAACTCGCCTGGTGCGGTAAGCGGCGGCCGGCCCATGTTTATGAAGCTGGAGTTCGAGGTTTGGCTGTGTCGGCCAGCGGGCATTTCATGAGAGACAGTAGCGTTGAAAGGATATCGATATTCATTTCTATTATTACTTGAGCCAGCCTGTCATTGACGCGCCAAGAGTCCAAGACACACGATCGGCGCAAGCACGGTGGTATACCGAGCCCGGGTCTTTGCTCTATTCAGGCTGAACAGGAGCTGCCAACGACTACCGATAGCATTGTGCTTTGCAGCCGAGGGGGTTGCGGGCCACGATGCAATGCTTACTCGTAGTGCGTACGTACTTCATAGCCCCAGCTGTGGCAGAGAACCGGCAGGGTGTGGGCGGTATGCCGTTTAGGATTAGTGACTCTGACAGGAAGCAAAGCAAGCGATCGGGCTAGTGGTTGCGCAATAGGCCGCAGCGCCAAGGGACCAACAGCGGGTTTCTATTGGCTTGTTGGTTGCTTGTTGGTTGGTTCCGCTCGCGACGCGTTGGCCGTGGGCTGAGCCGCCCGTTGACGAGCGACTTCAAGACACAGCGACTCGAGCAGGAATCGTGGGCTCAATGTACTTCGTACACCAGAATTACAAGTACATGTAGTATGACACGTGCACGTTGAAAGAAACATGCGCGGAAACCAGAAGCTCTGTTGCCTCCCTTCAGCTGTCGTCGGGGAACTGGTCGTGAAAACTCGTGCCCCCATTCATCAGCTCAATTGCATTCAGCCTCACGCTCCATCGCACCATGTCGGTGTAGGCGTTGTCCCTGAATCCGTCGCCGTGGTCCCCAATGTCGCTCGCCTCGCTGTGGTGACCGACGGTTCGATGGTGGTGGAACAGCCCTGGCTGTGTGGTGAGGCAATTATGCATATCCGTAGACCGTCTCGCGGACCCGTCGCAGAATAACTTAAGAAGAATATCGAAGGGATCGGTGACCTCCTTAAGGCCGACGTGGTATAGTATCTTCTGGGCTCCCCTCTGGCTCACCGCGTAGCCAAGCGTGCAGACACCGTCTTGGGCGTGATGCACGGCCCGGGTGTGATTCGGATACTTTTGCGCGAGAGTAAAGGGAACGTTGAGGCTCCATAAGTGTCTCATCTCGGGGACAGTCATGTCGTTGTAACGCACCACGCGTCCTTTTGGCATTGCCTTGTTGTCTTTGGATGGAAAGTGCATGCCGCAATGGCCAACCCACAGGACGTCCCAGCCCTCGCCGTAAGGGGACGACTTGGGCGGTACGGTGGCAGGGAGTTTATCGAACGGAATATCAGGGACCGTTGGCGGAGAGCTGTTCGAGGGCTGGGGGTACGTTGGGTCGGCGTAGGACCCGGGCGAGCTCTGCAGTGGCTGCGTGAGAGCGTGGGCGGAGCGCGCAAAGTCGCGAAGCTGTTGTCGTATGCTAATGTCCCAGTCGCAGTCGTCTTCCAGGATCAACGCCGAGGAGAGGTTTCGCCGGACGACCCTGGGCGCAGCCGTCAGTTAGCCTTGCCGCTATGCATCGCATTCGAAAGACATGGACACCGACTGACTTTTGTATCGCGTTCATGTGCCCCCTCCAAGAGCCCAGGCCAGGGCCTCTTAGATGCTCTTTGTTCTGCGGCTTCGGCACGGCCTTTTCGAGGACATTGGAGCCCACGACACCGTCCACGAACCGAATGTCCAGGTTGCTGAGGGCGGCCTGGAGCGTCATGCCATCGCGCCGGTCCGTCCGTGAGGGCAAGCCGACGACGAGAATCTTTTCAAACTACAGCGCGAGTGAGTCGAGTTAGCCTGCGGCGAACATGAGGCATCCAAAGGTAAAAAGATATCCGACGGGACTACTATCACTCACCCCGAGCGTGCTGTTGTTGATGTCGTCAAGAATGTTAGTAGGGGCTGGAGCCTTTTTCGCCGGATGGTGTGTGACAACAGGGACCAGACGCTGACCCCGTTGCAGGACGATTAGGGCCGAGACGAGCACGGCGGCCACGAAGGCCCATAGGACTCGCTTGGGTAATACTGTAGTAATCTGAAGCATTTTCATCTTCCAAGAGCCAGCCGCGCTGGGCAGAGGATTCGAGAGGCGTTGGCTAGGCGAACACACATGTAAAGAAAGATGATGCTGCGCGACTCAACCCGGCGACATGACAAGTTACTCGACAGTGGGTCATCTATTGTTTATACGTACAAGTCTACATGTCTGCAAGGGCGGGCGCTACGGAGAATTAATTTGGTGGCCCATGCTCCGGTTGGACGCCATCCCCAAAGTTCTGAACCTTGAATCTTGAGATAGGAGACGTCGTTGCAGATAGAGACGGGCCAACCGATTAATAACTAAATACTACGGCCTGGCCCTAAAGCCAATTCTTTGCAGCCCCGGACCGTATCTGTTGGGGTTGTGTTGTTCCTTGTTGGTCCATCAACGGGTGGCGGCCTTCGCCCAGCTGAAGGAAGGGAGCAAACGCCGAGGCTGGTAAGAGGGTCTCCTGGGAAACCGGCCAAGTGCAGGAGATGCGATACAAGACGGGCTTCGCCAGTTACACCATCGCGCTATGGCAACAATCCCTGAGCCAGGCCTCTGCCAATCTGGGGCCCATCCTTTACCGTGAGTTTGGCAGATACTCGAGTACACCGTTGTGCTTGTTCTCACAAGCTATATATTGCAGAAACCACCAACAGCCCGGATACAGAGTTTGGCTGGCTTGTCCAAACGTACGATATGGATCTAGAGTCATCCAACGTCTTTTTCGTGTGGCTGTCCGAGGGGGGTTCCTCCGCCCAAGGGAACCAGTCCGCCACAGGCAAGTTTTCGTCTCCGTACTTCAACACCACGTCCGGTTCCACACCTGGGTCATCCACGGCAACAGCCACTGCCCCGACGTCCACCATCGCATCGCCGACCAGTTCCACGTCCGCCACGACGACATTTACGGAGACACGGACCACAGGCAGAACCACAAGCAGCGGCTTCAAGCCAACAGAATCCTCGGGCGACAGCTCGAGTTCGTCTGGCGGGCTTTCAGCTGGCGCCCAAGCCGGAATCGGTGCATGTGCTGGTGCCGCCGGCCTCGGCATCATCGCGGCGGTCCTGCTGTTTTCAGGTATCGATCAAACAAGGAGAAGGAGCTGGAGGCTTTGCGAGAGAGGGGCAATTATATTTATTTCTCCGATGGGACATAAGCATGGACGGTCACGCCTGTAGAACTTGCATAAGACCAGCGTTTGGTCATCGTTTGATGGCAACGGAGGGAATATGCCTGGCGGGGTATGGGGGAACAGCCGAGGTAACGGCCATTATTTCCGTCATATGTTGAATGTGCTGTATTCTTACGAACATGAAACCATGTACGGGTAGTGGCTATTGATGAAGAAAGTGGAACTTGCTTTTGAATAGAGCCACTTGGGTGGATGGTTGGAGATGGAGTCCCCGCGATTAACAACAGCTCCGTATGATTGACCAGGCCGCAAATGCCTGGACCAGCCTCGACAACAATTGGCCCCTGAGCCGCGAGTGCACCACCGTGCAGCGCTTCGGCCGAGGCACTTCCCGTATAGGCCGTGGTGCTTGGTTAACTACTGCGCCCATTTCTGTCTGTGTCTGATGCGCGAAACGGGACCACTTATGCGTAGATGGACGTGTCCCGTGAGTGAAGGTACAGAGCATGGTTGAAACTCGACCGTTGAGGTTCAACCGCCGCCGAAATGGTACTAGTGGCGCCTGACTGGACGGGCCGCTGCTAGCGTGGTAATGCAGTGCGCTGAGGAAGCAGCATCCCGACGAGAGCCTCGTCCTTTCAGTTTGGACTCCGTCGCTCCCAACTGCGTTTTTGCCCTCTATTTTACTTGCGGAGTGAATGGATTTCGGTCCGGAGACGATAATGTCAAGTTTTTGCCTTGTGTACCGACCGCTGGCTCGCTCATCCTGCCACTCCACTCCATGCGACATGTCGGCTCAGCTCGGCTCGGCTCTTTGACCAAGAGCCCGGTGAAGAATGCATCCAGCACAACACACACTAGAGGTCCGAGGCAGGTGCCTTATTGAAGATTGTCCAGTTGTCTCTGCAAAGGGTTGCCGACGTCATCGCCTCGGACCTCGAGGTTACTTCCCCCACAGCTGCTTGACTCCACTCTTGCGGCCACTCCTTGATAAGGATGCAGAGCAGGACGGTCGCTAGACGGAGTTTTATTATTCACTCTTGTATATCTATTCTCGCCGATTCTAATTCCAACGGAAGCATTTGTTGATATATTCTGCTTACAGTCCTGGTTCAGCTGACTCCGACAGCTACCCTCGATCGTACAAATGAACTCTAGAGTACAGTACAGCCTCTCGTCCTCGATTGCTTTGTGAAGCCGTACATTCTCCTGATGTCACGGTTATACCGACTCGCCTAGTTCTCATCACCTCCCTCGTCGCCTTGGATAGCGTTATTGGTAGCGTTGCCAGCGTTTCCGCCGTTGCCGGCGTTTCCTTGGTTGTTGTTGTTGTTCTGCCCATCGTTGCCGTCGTTACCGGCGTTTCCCTGGTTGTTGTTTTCGCCTTGAGCGCCGTTCTTATCCTTGCCGGCCTTGCCTCCCTTCTTGCCCTTCTTGCCCTTCTTGCCCTTCTTTGCCTTGTCGTTGTCGGCGTCGTTGTTGTTGATGATGTTGCACGCCTGAGTCGCGTTCCCGGCATTTCCGGCATTTCCAGCATTTCCCACATCCCCATTCTGTCCCTGACCAGCCTTATTGCCGGCGTTCTCGTCGACGTTCTTGTCGCCGCCGGCAGCGTTGGCCTTGGCATCGACGAAGCCGCATCCCGTCTTGCCGGCCTGGAACTGGGCGCCGACGCCAGAGCAGACGCCGGCGCCGCCGTTCTGCTGAGCACAGCAGTTGGACGCGCAGTCGGCGTTGCTGAGGCACCCGCCAGTGATGAACTGCTTGCCCTGTCCGTTGCCGACGTTCTTGACGCCGGCGGGATCGGGTCCGGCAGCGTACACGGTCAAGGCCACTGCATGCCACGTTAGATACTGGGGCCGCAACTAGCAGACCCACGGGCACTTACAAGCCAGAAGAGAAACAACAGCAGTGCGAACCATCTTGAAGGTGTCGAGGGGGCGTCTAATTAAAAGAGCGAGAGAAGCGAATGTCACGCAGTGACGTCTGGTGGAAAGAAGGATAGGGTGTTGAAGTGAAAGTGAAGAGAATCGACGCCAGGTCGTCTGTGCTTGTCGAACGAAGGAACAAGGAGTGAAAGCGGCTTGGGCTGGTGTCTAAATCCTGACACGACGAGGGCCACGAGCCGTCTTTTATATGCGTAGATGGTCTCAAAAGCGAAGATGCTTCTCAAGCCCTCGAGTTGTTGGCCCAACCCGGCTCCGATGCAACATGCCGCTGGGACATGGGACAGCCCCAGGCCCGAAACTGGGCTCCAAACTTGGCTTCGGGGGATCCGACTTCTAGTGAAGCCGCATTCCAGGGTCCTGGCCGGCCATGTCAGGCTTCTTAGTCTGATGTTGTCGTGGCGGCGCGGGAACTTGAGAACCAAGGGGCCTAGCGGGGGGGATCTGCGACGAACAACGCCGGATCTTGCGACGGCCGCTGCGGCACCTCGAGCGTCAAGACCAAGCAAGCGGCGACTTTCGAAACGGCAGCCGTTTGCTGGGCCACAGAACGTCGCTGGCAATCCGCAGATCAGCTGAGTTTTCTGGGCCCAGGGCTGCGCTGTCGCTGCATGAGGATGAGCCAGGAGCCGCGTCAAGGGTCGAGGCCACGCGCGGCATTGAGTCATTGAGGGTGACACTTTGTTTGCACGTTGTTCTCCTCTCAGCCGAGACAAAAGCCAAAAGTTAAAACCCATCGGGCCGTGCCAATTCGCCTGATTTGCTCAGACAGCTGACGCCGAAACCGCGCGCTTCCTCAGCGCTCAACTCGGCGGAACTGTTGGGCCTGTTAGGCTTGTTTGGTTTGCCAGCTGCCATTGCGCCCGTGGTCGAATGCGCGGCGGCGTGTCGCGTGGCGTGTCGATCCCTCAATGCGCCGACGCCGGCCGAGGCAGCGAAACCCGGCCCGTCGGCTTCAGGAGTTGGTGATTCCCCCGGGCCATGCGCGGCCGCCCATCGTGGCGCTGGGAGTCTGGTCTGGGACTGTCGCTGGTTTCAAGGCGACGCCCGCTCTGGCTGAAGGCGAATAGCAGGTACCTGTCTGACATGTCGGCCATGACTTGCAGCGTCTCCAGTAGATTGGACGCCATTATCACTCTCGTCGACAGAACTGTCTCAGTATCGTCAGCATCACAGGGCTCGTCCATGTACTGCAATTCTGGCTCTGCGGAGTACTGAGTAGTTACCTAGTTGTGCGAACTCGGATGCATGTGCTCCGTGATTTCGGCCGCCACAGGGGCACCAGCCTCCACAGCCTGGAGCGCTAGCGCTATTGTTTGCACAATACTCCGTACACATCGAGTTATCCCCTACCTTGCCGACTCTTCCTTATATCGCCATCTCTTCCTTGAGTCTTGTTTTTGCTTTGCGGCGGATGCCAGGAAACTTTGGCGGCTAAACGCAAAAATCGGCGGCATCGGAGGGTTGATTTGGTGGTGGCGGCGGCCACGTGGAACAGCAAAACGCATCCCATTTTCTGGCCTCCGCGCTCTCTCAT
This sequence comes from Tolypocladium ophioglossoides CBS 100239, assembly GCA_001189435.1. Classification (NCBI taxonomy): domain Eukaryota; kingdom Fungi; phylum Ascomycota; class Sordariomycetes; order Hypocreales; family Ophiocordycipitaceae; genus Tolypocladium; species Tolypocladium ophioglossoides. The sequence goes on from LFRF01000026.1 coordinate 177,635, forward strand.
TGTTTGTTCTCAGACGGCGCGCCGTGTTGATGGGCTTTTGTATTCCAAGACTTGTGCTGCTGCATGGCCCAAGTACGAAGCAAGTACGTACTCCGTATACGGACTCGTATTACTAAGACTCGGGCGACCATGTCTCGCTTGAGGAAGTTGCGGCCTTCCTGCTGATTAATGGGCTGCACTGCGCATAAGGGGCCCTAACAAGGCACCGTCAGGCACGGAGATCACTGCAAACCTTCTCTCAGCCATCACAATCCTCAAACCCAGCATCAGAGACATCATCATGTCGGGCTTCACCCTCACCAAGGCCCACATCCTCCAGGCCTTTGCCCCCCTCGCCGAGACCCACGACCCCGCGGCCCGCGAGCGCTTCTTCAGCGAGTCTGTTGATCCCAACGTGACGTGGACCATAACGGGCAGCGCCCACTCGCTCGCCGGCACGCGGCACTCGCTGCAGGCGCACGCGGACGCGACCTTCAACCGCCTGGGCAAGAAGCTGCGCGGGCCCATCAAGTTTACCGTCGCGCGGGTGCACATCGACGCAGAGCCGACGGAGGATGGCGGGCGCTGGGCGTGCGTCGAGACGGTGGGCGAGTCGACAAGGAAGACCGGCGAGCCGTACAACAACGAGTACATGTGGCTGACACGGTGGAATGGCGAGGGCAGGATTGTGGAGGTGAGGAGCTATTTTGACACGATGCTGTCCGAGGAGGTGCTACAGGGGCCGGAGTGAGGTCACATGTGTAAGTAAGTAGGCCTGGTTTGTGGGGACACGGATGGCGGCAATGGCCAGGCTGAATTGACGGTTGATGATGGCCTTGACGGTATGCCTTGCAGTTTTGTCCATTCAGCTTCAACTTTCAACGCTTAGGAGAGGGACTGTAGTCGTCTCGACCATTACGGGTCCGGGGGAGTTTGCGTCGGCTTCGGCTTTCGCGGGCGCCCTCCAAGTTCTCGCCATCGAAAGGACATACGGCAAGTCTCCCTTAAGAGAAGGCCGAGACTGCATTCGCCATTCGCACTTGATTGCCGGCTGCCCTGCTCGGCTACGCGGCAACACGGCTGCCTTATCGGACGGGCTGTGGCGTCGGTTCCGGGCGACTTGCTTAACAGAGAGTAGTAGCTGCTTCGTTTTCGCTTTGTCGAGGTGAGATTTCACGTCGCCGATACGCGAGCTCTCCGCACGGGGTGATGCTGACTCTCAGAGTCAAAGGACACCGGAGTGCGCCAGGCGTCTGCGATAATACGCAACGTGACACTATAAAGTAGAGAACCACGGTACAGCAAATGCATAAGTTATTTCAAGGTTTTGGCACTAGGAGTCGTACGGCACGGCGCATATTCGAGGACATGCGAGGCTCATACAAAGTCCCTTCAAGCTTCAAGTTTAGTGCCAGCCCGCAGAGCACCACAGGCTTCAGCAACTCGCGGCTTTCCTCTCGTCCTCCCCTCTCGGCCTCCCCTCTCGGCTGCGATCGACGGCGGCTATGCTTGCTTCGCCCGGGAGCCTTATCGCCGGCACGAAAATGCTGTGTCAATGGTGGAGTTGGCGGCCCAGTTGTTGTCGCCAGCAGGTGCATTACATCATGCCTGGTTCAGAAGCGCTGAAGCCGCCGCGTGGAAGCCTCCATGGAACCTGGAACCTGGAACCTTGGAGCATGTCGGCACCGACGAGTACAGCCCGCTTAGCGGCGTGTCTCAGGTCGTCGACTTCATGACCCCCCGGCGTGACCTTTGCGCCCCGGGCCGCCGGCAGGAAGGAAAAGCGCGGCTCGGGCAAGGTCATCGGGCAGAAGACGCGGCCCATACCCAAGGAGCTGGTTGCCAAACTGGCCGCGGACCCCCGTACGGCTCCTGACTTACATGCCTCTCAAGAGCCATCGGTTGTTGGCTGCTAACCGCTCAGCAGAGGGCACCACCAACTGCGACTCGGCCATCGCGCCCGCCTGCATCAAGGCCATGTACAACATCACCGACGGCGCCCTCGCCGACAAGAGCAACCGGCTGGACATCTTCGAGCTCGACGAGGAAAAGTACGCGCAAGAGGCTGGACCAGTTCTACACGTCCTTCGCGCCCAGCATCCCCGCCAGCACGGGCCCCAAAGTCGACACCATCGACGGCGGCACGGCCCCCGGTCCCCAGAGCGGCGGCGATGGCGAGGCCGACCTCGAATTCGACATCACCATCCTCATCGTCTACCCGCAGGGCACGGAGCTGTACCAGACGGTCGCGAACAACGACGACATCTTCAACACCTTCGCAGACGCCGTCGATGGCTCGTACAGCTGACAGGACCAGCGCCAATGCGACGAGTTCATGAAGCTCGGCCTCCAGGGCACCACGCTCGTCTTGTCCAGCGGTGACGACGGCGTCGCCCGTCGCTCCGGCCCCAGCCTCGGCCCCAACCAGGACATATTCAGCTCTAACACGGCCGAGGACTGACCGTACGTGACGGCCATGGGCGCGACGACCCTGCCCTTGGACAGCGACCCGGGCGATGCCGAGGCCGCCGTCACCAGGTTCTCGTCCGGTGGCGGGTTCAGCAACATCTTCACCACGCCTGACTACCTGAAGAATGCCGTGTCTGCGTGAGTCGGTAAAAGCGCCGCAACTGCGCTATTTAGCCCGAGCTAGCCCCGGGTAAATGTGGGTATATGTGGGTGGGTGGAGGGGGTGTAGGGCTGTCTCTTATACACATNGTCGAGTGCGGCTACGACAGAGGTCAGATTGTCATCCACGATATCGCAGATGATGTATTCGCCGGGGTCACAAGCTACCACCTGTAGCGGCGGGACGAGTTGGTGGGACCTTGGTGGACAAGGTCACGTCGAGGCGGGATGGACGAGATGCATGCTAGCCATTCACAACGGCGTTTAGCTCAGGCCATAGGTAGAGGTGAGTACAATGCGGCCATGAGAAATAGCAAATAATACACAGATGGGCCCCCGGTTTCCATTCATCCCATGTTTGCCAGGCCTGCCAAAAGTACGAAGTAATAATTCCCTGTCGTCTGTACACACCCATGTCAAGATGTCCCCAGAGTGCTGCCCGTTTAGCTGACCATCTCAGCTCTCCCCGCTGCCGCCCGCGCCAGTCTTGTGCGTGCCGCTCGGCTCACTCGGACCGAGTGTCGAGCATGGTGAATCAGGCTGAGCAGGCAGGGTAAATGGCAGGCTAAGGCTGACAACGGAGGGGCCGGCTCCGACCAGCCACTGGTAGATGTCATCCCTCGAAACAAGGGCTTGTCTGATTCCCCGCTGTATGTGGTCGCACCTACAACCTCGTAGGAGAAGGTTAGTAAGGGACGATACGGCGTGCATAGGGGCAGTCGACGTACTCGGGTGGGCAGCCTGGGTTGACCTCAGCAGAGGTACTGGGTGTAGCCGACATTGTTGAACGTGTGGACGGGGGCCTAGCCCAGGTAGGGCAGTCCAGGCGGGTAGGGCAAAGATGTAATGACTTGGGAGGTTGTGGGATATCGTGGGATGTTGTGTGATGTTATTGGATGTTGTGGGCTGCTGTTTTTTCGAGCTTGGAAGTGTCAAGTAGAGGGCAGTGGGAGATGCAATATATACGAGCGCGTTACGGTGGTTAATAACAGGCCCAGCGTGGAGCAGGCATTAAGTCCTTGGCCGTCAACATCGCCCAAATGAAGTTTTGATGTATTGCGAAGAGTCTAACGGAGTGAGGCGGATGGAGCAAATATGTCAGCAACTAGATGCCAGCAACTAGATGCCAGCAACTAGATACCAGCAACGGCACTGGATAGACACTTGTGGGCCGGAGTGAGGTGGACGCAGCCAATATGCCAGCAGCTAGATACCAGCAACGGCACTGGATAGACACTTGTGGGCCCGGCGCTGATGCTCCGGCGCCGATACCACTCCACCCGCGGCGACCTGCAGGGCTGTCAGATCGGGTGCAGTTCGCCCACAGGCGTTCCCTACCAGATCTCATGGGTTGCAGTTCGCCATAGGCGTAGTGACTGTCAAGGCGTGCTTCGTACGAAGGTTTGGGCCTAAAAAAGATGAGGACCGACCCGCCACCGCCTGCCTTACGAGTGGGTTGTTTCCCAATGCCGACGACTTCAGCTGTGAAGGCAGCTTGGGGAGAGGGCTGTGGAGGAGCACAACAGTAGGCCCCGCAGCGGCTGCACCCGCGCAGTGGCGACTGAATTCGAAGTTTGTGGGGCCAGACGGTCCGGCACGGCAGACGATAAGGAATCCAACTGTATATGTTACTAGTGTTGAGACTCTTCGAGTGGAGTTTGTTAAGGCTAGTTTGAATTTTCAAAATACCGTATGCACACGGTAGCAGAGGACAGTGACATGGCTTTTGGGCTCAACCTTTGCACTCGTCAAGTGCAACAAACACCTTCTGCAATTTTCGTTAGGGGCACCCCGGCGTGAAAACTCAAGGGCCCGGGAGTCCGGTCCGCGACTTCATGCATGTGGGGTGCCGCTAGGCGTCGGTAGGGCCCTGCTCGAGTGGACCGGCTTGCCCTGCGGTGACGGAATGCCGATTAATCCTGAAGCACAAACGCGTCGCTGTTCACGTATCTGGTACCTGTCTGCTCGGCTTGTTTAGATGGCTATACTCTCGCTTATCGGCTTGTTACTGTCAATTGAGCTGCGCTTGTTCCACGAGGTGCTCGTGCTCAAGCCGGAGCAGCAGCTGTTCGAGTATATCTTGTGCCACCCTGGCACGGGGATCCTAGTGACAGTCCAGAAATACTTGGACGCGCGAGGGAAGCGCCGAGCAAGCTTACTGTGGGATCGGATTTGAGTAGCGAGATGTATGTAGCCTATTCCGACTTGCTCTTTGAAAGGCCAACCACAATCCCGGCCTTGACAACTCTCGACATGTCGAACCAGTCAAACAGCCTCCCAGCCAGC